>OU896710.1:3583602-3613265 GCA_918026855.4 Phaedon cochleariae | reverse complement strand
GATAAATAATGCTCTTTGAGCCATTATTATATCATTTTTTGATAGGATAAGTTACTGCTAGAAGTATTCATCAATATTGTGTTGCTACTGGTCAACAATTATACAATGTGTTCCAGCTATGACTGTTTAAGACAATAATGATATTCATTAATTTTATAGGAAAGGATATCGAGAAATGAGAAATCGAGAAATGTCCTATTTCAATTACAAAGTACGCTTATTCGAATTCCATGTTCACCCTTTGTATAAGGAGAAGATACACGAAGATACAGGGCTTCTATAAATGATCGTAGCATCGTAGTGGCTGTTGAAATAGTGCCACTCTCTGCTAACGTTGTTGACAATCGTTGAATTGACCGAATGAGTTATAGTTGGATCTCCATAACAGGAAAGCGGCACTATTTCAACGGTCACTACGATGCTACGATCATTTATAGAGACCCTGTATCAACCCGTTCCATATAACAGCAGCTGAATGATATTCGAATCAAAAAAATATTTCAATATTCAATATTAATGTAATGATGTTTCTTCTAGTATTAATCTCCTATTTGTCAAGGTTTGAGAAGGAAATTCATTTTGCGTTTTCCCTCTTAAAACAGTTCGTATATATAGCATCAATAAATCAGCACATTCAATTGAAAAGTAGTAAAATTCTAAAATATAATAAATTGATGGGTTTAATTCAATTCAGAGTTCGTTTTCTTCTTCTCAGAGTATTGAAATAAAAACGTCTTTGAAAAATATTTCTTTACTGATGATTGTGCCGATTTTCTTCTGCTGATTTTTGATTTTTGAATATTTCAGACATACACATGCCTTCACGTGTGTGTTGTGGTCAACAACAGTCCTTGTTGTCCCCCTTCTGTAAGTTGTTTGTTGTTGGTTTTTGAAGGTCACCACCAAATCCACCATTGCATGTTGAAAAACGCATGGTATGGGTCAATAATTTTTGTAGCCCTGACCTGCAGATATTGATCAGCTTGATATGTACACGAACAGTGAATACACTCGCACCATTTTTTTTTCACTAGTAAAACCACGAGAGCTTCAATTTCTGGTTTTTAGTCGATGCTAGAGTGGTATTCAGGAAGATTTCACACCGAAATATTGATAAAAAAATACTAGGATGAGGTTACGCTGAATAAAACACAGCATCATCTTGTCTAAATTTATTCCACTCAAGGTGGTGGAAACTTATTTTGATTAGGGACTCGAAGCAGTAATTTTAAAATTCACATTCATAACATTTTTATGTTGAATAAAACACAATAACTCACTTGAGTTACACAGAATAATTATTATAATTGAGTCGATAGTAGATCAATTTTTCAGTTTTTCACAAATTCATTCTACTAAAGTTGGTAGGAATATACAAGGTGATTCTAGAATAGGTGGTCAAACTTCGAGAGCATATAGAGTGGGTGAAATAGTTACGAAAACCTCCGTAACATTTTTTTCTGAAGTGACCCCCAAGAAAGATACAGCCCCTCAAAGGGGGGCCTCGGAGAATGATTCTGTATCATTATCTCCAACACCTTGTATAATTAAAATCTGAAATTCTGTCCATCCACTTACTATTCAGTGCCAGTTCGAATGGAGTTGAAATCACCTCAAAATTATATACAGGGGTGTGTCAAAATAGGGAGGTAAGGGGTAAAAATAACCCCAACTTTTTTGTTCATCGCAATTTCAGTTTTTTGACATGAAATTATGAAATCTCAGGACTATTTACATAGAAAAGGTGCTCTTGTTGCATCTCGATAAAATGAACTATTAGCGAATAAAATTTATTTTTTCAAGATTTCATTCAAATTGTTGAGTTTAATTATCTAGGTCAAATCTCGCAACTGAACTTTTACCTACTTCTAATCGTCTGAACAACTTAGAATCTGGCAGATGACAGTTGACAATGCGTTATGGTGGCTCCAATGTGGCTGACCAGATTTGTGATTGTCTCTAACTCAGTGTTAAATTCTACGTTCCATTTCGTTGGAGTAATAAAATAAGGTAGAAAAAATCAGTGATAATAATATGCTTCCATTCAAATGCTCCAGGAAGTGGAAGAAGATATCTAGAAGCATTTTTTTCTCATTTTAAGAGCATTCACCTTATTTCATCTTCAATTTTTTATTTCAATAGTTAAAATAATAAAAGCTTGTTTTTAACAATATTTTTCATTTTAGTGTTTTCAATAGGATCAGACCATAATCACGAAACTCGTCGTCTATTTTTAATTCATGAATTCCGACAACAAATTCGAAATTTCCAACCCCAAAAACCCTTACAAACCAATTTTGAATCGAATCGGACCATAATCACAAATCTGGTCAGCCATATCGGAGGCGCCATGTTTTTTTCTATCAAAAAGTCCATAAGACGTTGTCAACTGTCATCTGCCAGATTCCAAGTTGATCAGACGATTAGAAGTAGGTAAAAATTCAGTTGCAGATTTGAACTAGATAATTGAACTCAAGTGCATACCAAAATTGCAATTTAAATGAAATCTTGGAAAAATAAATTTTATTCGCTAATGGTTCATTTTATCGAGATTCAACAAGTGCTCCTTTTCTATGTTAATAGCCCTGAGATTTCATAATTTCATGTAAAAAAACTGAAATGTTGGGGTTATTTTCATCCCCTACCTCCCTATTTTGACACACCCCTGCATTTAATTTTAAGGTGATTTTAACTCTATTCGAACCGGCACTGAATAGTTAGTGAATAAACAAAATTTTAGAATTCCATCATAAGAGGTGTTGGAGATAATAATACAAAATCATTCTCCGAGGCCCCCCTTTGAGGGGCTGTATCTTTCTTGGGGGGCACTTCAGAAAAAAAAAATTACCTAGGTTTTCGTAATTATTTCACTCACTCTATATACTCCCAAAGTTTGATCACCTATTTTAGAATCACCTTGTATAGGTTGAATAAAATGTAATCAAACGATTTTAGTTGAATGAAATAAAAAAATGAGTCGATAGTAGATCAATCAGTTTTTTACAAATTCATTTAGCTAAATTTGATAGAAATATATTTTATTACAAGGAACTTATAGAACGAATTTGACTCATAGCGAATTACATTGGCGGGAGCTGGTGAAATGTTTCTCCCATGATGAGTGTATATGTACAGGGTGATTCACCATAAATGTCCCCCCCTCCAGCTCACTTATTTCAGAACCGATTTAAAAATTTGAAAAATCATCTAAAATGATTTTTCAGAATTTTTTTCCCGTTGCATCAGAAGAAAAGAGGGTGCTCGGAACAAACAATCTACAGAGTACTACTTGATTATTTCAAATGGAACACCCTTTATTTCATTGTATTTTTAAACTCTCCCTGAAGAGCTTATTTCATCAATACATCACACTTGGGGTCTAGCGGGAATGATAACAGAGATATAGGGTGTTCAAACTTTAGGATTTTTTTGTGTCGAAACTATTCATTATTGGTTGAAACCGCTTCAATGTCCCTATCTCAACTTTTGATTAACTATCTACTGACATTTAATTGGAACATATACAGTGTGGTTCAAGATTCAGAATTCTGATCACCCTGTATCTGTTCCAATTATGAAATGTCAGTAGATAGTAAATCAAAAGTTAAGATACGGACATGAAAGCCATTCTGATCGATAATGAATAGTTTCGTCACAGGAAAATCCTAAAGTTGAAAAATCCCGATTTTGAACACCCTATATCTCTGTAATCATTTTCGCTAGACCCCAAGTGTGATGCATCGATGAAATCAGCTCTTCAGGGAGAATCTAAAAATACAATGAAAATAGGGTGTTCCATTGAAAAATCACATAGTACCTACCCTGTAGATCGTTTGTTCCGAGCACCTTGTATTTTCTGATAAAGCGGAAAAAAACTATCGAAGATCATTTTAGATGATATTTGAAATTTTGCAATCGGTTCGTAAATAACTGAGCTTGAGGGGGGGACATTTATGGTGAATCACCCTGTACCTCTGGAATTCATTGCCTGTGGAAGTATTCCCAACAACATATAATCTCCAAAAATTCAAAAAAAATTCCAATACCTACCTCCTGTCCCTATCCTCCCTAGGAACGCACGATGTTCTTTGAACATTATAGGGATTCCCTTTCGTGCGCTCCAATCGATAAAAAAAAAAAAAAAAAAAAAAAAAAAAAAAAAAAAAAAAAAAAAGTGCAGTAACATACTCTACCAGTTCCTGCCAACGGAATTCGCTAATGATCGGAAATTGAATCTATAATCGTCATTCCATCTATAAACGTCAAAAAGTTGGAAAACATTTCCTGAAATTTGTTTAGTTGCTATGGTAACGATATACAAAATACAGGCATTTCATTTATCGAAAATGTTAGGTGTGAAATTTTCTTTGAAGTACTACAATTACTCAGTGAATTTGTGGTAATATGTTTTGTTTGCCCGGCCAATAATGCATGCGCTACCAATCTGTTGCTGTTGAATTTTTTTGTCTGTTAGTAACCAAAAACAGTATTTGTTTCAAATCGACAATTCCACGACGTATGAAACTCAACCAATCAGAATGGCATGTCTTGATAGTACGCTGCTTTGTTCATTCGAGCTGGTAAGACCACGTCGTCACAGCAACCACGAACCTGAATAGAACAACATCAGCTAGTAGAGAGTTGAAGTAATCACTGTACGTACACCTCAACGTAGACGTTAACGTACGAAAAATAACGTTTACGTATTGTCGTTAAATTGAGTTGAAGTAGCCACTTTGGTCGTCACTGTCATCATAACGTAATAATACATTTTGTTTTCGGTTTGTATTGGTCATTTTTGGTTGTGTGTTTATAGATTCGAACCTTTATTCCTGTCAAAATTAGAGGACTCCTTGATGCAGAACTCGTTGGTGATCTCGAATTTGATAATTTTGACTCATCGGCATATTTCGAGTATAGTTTGGTTAACGTACGTTGATATTTAAGGTATACGTGAAGGAACGTGAGATAACGTACACCCGTAAGCCCACTAACAACGCAAACGTGAAGAATTGGAAAATGCGCATGCGTAGCTGTCAATTTCTACGTTTACGTTAACGTTCATGACAACACTTCAACTCTCTAGTATTGTACAGTGTGACCCATTTAAGATGGAAGCACCCTTATAAAACTTACATTTTTCAACCGATTGGAATGATTTTTTTTTGTTAGGTAGATATTCAAAAAGTCTATTAGGACACCAAATATCATGAATAAATCTCCATTTCCAGGGCCAACTAATCTGATTTTTCAAGGTCAAAAATCGAAAAAAATTACTAGCGATTTTTGTAGAAAAAATCTGACTACACCACTGGATTTGTGACATTTTCAAATGGGTAACATGTAAATTACGTTGAAATGCGTCAATCAATAAAAAAGTTATAAAAAGGAATGAAATTTGAAAAATATGCCGTTTAATCAACCCACCAATTCATGTTCAGGAATTTTATGAAAATTCTGTATACTCCACTGGATTCAGGATGTCTTGAAATATTACTGATCACAGTTTCATCGAAATCTGTTCAGTAATAAAAATTGATGGGTTGATTAAACGGCATATTTTTCAAATTTCATTCCTATCAACTTTTTTATTGATTGACGCATTTCAACGTAATTTACATGTTACCCATTTGAAAATGTCACAAATCCAGTGGTGTAGTCAGATTTTTTCTAAAAAAATCGCTAGTAATTTTTTTAGATTTTTGACCTTGAAAAATCAGATAAGTTGGCCCTGGCAATGGAGATTTATTCATGATATTTGGTGTCCTAATAGACTTTTTGAATATCTACCTAACAAAAAAAAAAACATTCCAATCGGTTGAAAAATGTAAGTTTTATAAGGGTGCTTCCATCTTAAATGGGTCACACTGTATATGACATGGAGATAACCGTGGGGTAAATCACTGGGGCAGTCCGGTGTACATTCTTTTGGCACTCCGGTAACATTTAATTGAAGCGAATATGAATTATGGTTCCAGCCTCAGAATTCTGATCACCCTGTATCTGTTCCAATTCAATATCATTAGATACTGAATCAGAAGTTGAGATGGGGACATGTTATAGTCTTTTTGATCAATAATGAATAGTTTTGACACAAATTTGAAAACTTGAAAAACTGTAGAAACAATTCTTCAGCGAGATTTTTCACATGATATTGAAAGCCAATAAAGTCTAAGTTGAAAATTTTCAGAAGAAGTAAGTTTTAGGAAATAAAAAATTTGTGATATCATGGCAATTCCGCCATTGGCGTAGAATTTGAGATGGAACAACCAGTCACTTCATTTTACATAATTTGGTAAGGTGTATACGCCATCTTGAATTTACTAATGGTACCGGGATAAAAAGTATCCAATAACCTTCTCCTAAATACTGTCTGTAGGTTAATCGAGGAGGTGGTACATTCATTATTCCAAATTTTTTGGGATTTTCTCTCCTCGTTTCTATAAAATAAAAATATGAATATTATTTCAATATACGTGTAGCAAGGACAAATCAGATGATTTGCCCCAAAATGTCACTGCGTTTAAAGAATTTTCCTATCAGAGAGCCTAAAAGAAAAATTCACTAGCTTGTCAGTGGCAATTTGTATTGAAAAATTTTTGGAGAAGAGAAATAAAGGTATATAGAAAAAATATCAAATTTTCACTTATCTTTGGACGTTTCGGGACCGATTCTGCTCCCGTTTTCAACATGAAGAGATTTTTTCAATTGCGAAGTCGTATAATATGTCTTGAAGCTTTTCAGTTTTCAATGACAATTGGTGACGTTGGCAATCAAAGGAGTTACAGGATGTTTTCATTAATTAATCTTGAATTTACCATTTTCATGTTCGGATTTTAGTAGTGAATACCATGTTCTGTCTATATCAACTGAACAAGAAGCAATGCTATTGTCTCCGTTCAGAAGAATGCAAGCAGATTCCTTGAAAACTGAAAAGCTTCAAGACATATTATACGACTTCGCAATTGAAAAAATCTCTTCATGTTGAAAACGGGAGCAGAATCGGTCCCGAAGCGTCCAAAGATAAGTGAAAATTTGATATTTTTTCTATATACCTTTATTTCTCTTCTCCAAAAATTTTTCAATACAAATTGTCACTGACAAGCTAGTGAATTTTTTCTTTTAGGCTCTCTGATAGGAAAATTCTTTAAACGCAGTGACATTTTGGGGCAAATCATCTGATTTGTCCTTGCTACACGTATATTGAAATAATATTCATATTTTTATTTTATAGAAACGAGGAGAGAAAATCCCAAAAAATTTGGACAAACAAACAAACAAACAAACAAACAAACAAACAAACAAATCTTTCCTTCTTATAATATTAGTAGGTAAAGGGAAATATTTCAATGGTAGATAGGGGTCACTAAGGTGGTTCTGAAAATGTCATATTTGATAGGTCTTGGAGTCTTCATAACGGAGATACAGGGCGATTTATCGATTTCGAATAATTATTCATTCGTCTATAAGTATTGAACTATCCAGTATATTTTTCTAATATTTGGTATGGAGCGAAGTGAAAATCCAAGTTCGGCTTCAGGAAAAATTTACATTTATTAGAAATATTAAAATAACACACTGTATGTAATAATTGACAGAGTTCATCAAAGGAATCGTGAAGAGGAGAAGAAACTGAACTGGATTTGATGCTTTTTGTTTTCCCGCCACCAATTCTCATCGTATTCATTATAAACAGAAAGCTAAAAGTATGTCAATTTGAAGTGTATTAAAATTATGAAAACACTTCCAATTATGATTATTTGATATATGTATATTCTTGTTAAATGATCGTTCGAAAAACCTCACTCACAGTCCTTATAACAGAGACACAGGGGTTTCGAATAATTCACTCCACTCACTACCCATCGCAGTAATATTTCCTCAAAATTGGTATTGAGCTTACTTGGGACGATGGATTCATTGACTGATCAGGCAGAATGGAAATACAGGTTCAGCTTCAGGAAAAGTCTCATAGTCTTTATTACAGAGATACAGGGTGAATTATCGAATTATAATTATTTGGTATTATTTCCATTCCGCCTGATAGGTTGATGAATCCATCGTCCCAAGTACGAGTGAATAATTATTCAAAACCGATAATTTACCCTGTATCTCCATTATAAAGATTGTGAGACTTAGTGAGTTTTTTCGAGCGATTTGTTGACTAAAATATATCGAATAATCATAATTGACACTGCTTTCATGATTTCAATACTCTTCAAATTGACATACTTTCAACTTTCTGTTTATGATTGTTACGATGAGTATTGGTGGCGGGAAAATAAAAAACACCAAACCCAATTCAGTTTTTCCTCCTCTTCACAATTCCTTCGATGTACTGTGTTAATTATTAAATACAGTGTGTTATTTTAATATTTCGAATAAATGAACATTTTTCCTGAAGCCGAACCTGGATTTTCACTCTTCCCGATAGTTGAATGAATTTAACGTCACGAGTATAAGCTCCTCACCAAATTTAAGAAAAATATACTGGGTGGGTCAATACATATAGACGAATGAATGATTATTCGAAATCGATAAATCGCCCTGTATCTCCTTTATAAAGACTCTAAGACCTAGCAAATATGGTATTTACAGAACCACCTTGGTGACCCCTATCTTCCATCGATATATTTCCCTTTACCTGTGAAACACCCTGTGGATTAGTAATGAAACAACCTGAATCTGTATGATGCCCCATCCACAGCTTTGCAGATGATAGTACCCTCCATACAGCGTTCTCTTCCAGAATTCCTATTTCTTCCCAGGAAACTAAGAACACACGGCGCATGCAGGTCAATGCTGTCAATGAAGACCTTGCTGAAATCACAGCCTGGGGAACCAACAACCTAGTTGAATTCAACGCCACCAAAACTCAAGCCTGTATTTTCTCTAGAAAGGCGGAACTCAGTATGCCCGACATTGTAATGTCTGGCACCACCATCCCCACCAAACCCACCATATCTATGCTCGGTATTTCCATCAGCAACACTCTTTCATGGGATAATCATGTCAGATCCATCGCAAAAGCTGCTTCACAAAAACTCGGATTCTTGTTCCGTGCGAAATGCTACTTTACACCTCAACAGCTCCTCATGATCTACAAAGCGCAGATACGGCCTGTTCTAGAATACTGTTCCCACATATGGGGTTCAGCACCGAAACATACGCTGATGCTCTTAGATTCCATCCAGAGAAGAGCCATCCGCCTGGTGGGTGACGCCACACTCACTCGCTCTTTGACATCATTGGAACACCGTAGAAAGGTCGGCGACCTTTCACTTTTCTATCGATACTTCCACGGGAAATGGTCTTCGGAAATCTCTGCTATCATCCCTTCACTGGCAATACCAGTCAGACGAACTAGACAAGCCCAGTCAGCACATCCCTTCGTTGTCAACCTCGAAAGATGCCGAACAGCACTTTATCAAAACTCCTTCATCCATAGAAGGGCTGGGCTCTGGAATTCATTGCCTGAGGAAGTATTCCCAACAACATATAATCTCCAGAAGTTCAAAAAAAATTTCAATACCTACCTCCTATCCCTATCCTCCCTAGGAACGCACGATGTTCTTTGAACATTATAGGGATTCCCTCTCGTGCGCTCCAAGCGATAAAAAAAAAATACTTTCCGGATCAGTTTCTTATGTGAAATGTTTGCCAGATAACGTACGTTGATAAATCATTTCTTCTGTGTTCGACACAATCGGGAATGCATTTCTAGTATACTCTGGTTCTTCAATCAGAACGCTTTTCCGGTACTTTGTTCTTGTGGTAAAGTGGGAATTCCAATAAACAGCTCAATTTTTCTCATTGGAACTCATGATTGAGCTCGTGATTGAGTGATAGTCCGTGATATATCGGGGGCAGTCCGATGGCAGTCCAGGTAGTCCGGTGGCAGTCCTCAGCAGTCCGGAAGCAGTCCGAGTAGTCCGGTGACAGCCCGGTGGCAGTCCGGTGGCAGTCCGTGGAGTCCGTGGCAGTCCGAGTATAAATGGTAGTCCGGTGTACACGATTTTGCCCAGTCATTTACCCCTCGGAGATAACAGTTTCATTGGGTCGGGTAATTGACCCCAATAAACTTAGCAGAACCACTTCAATATTTCGGATTTGCAATAGTACTATAATTTGTTACTAATTTAGTACTAATTTATTACCATATTCGCGAATTCATTACTCTTCATTAAACAGAAAAAACCCACGGCTCTGCTAGCTTTATGTCAACCTAGCAGAACCATACCTGAAAATTTAATATTTTGAAAATTTCAAATATACCATAATTTATAACTATTTTATTACTAACTTATAACTATAATCACGAATTTTTTACTCATCATTTCAAGAAAAAAACTACGATTTGTCTATCTCGATCTCAACCTAGCAGAACCAAAACTCAAATCACATGTTTTTTGAAATTCTGTTGTATCATCGATAAGTTACTAATTTTTTACTAATTCATTACCACATTCGCAAACTTCTAACACTTCATTCAACAGGGAAAACCAACGGCACTGCTAGCTTGCTGTCAACCTAGCAGAGCCATAGCTAAACAATTATTATTTTGAAAACTTCAAATATACCATAATTTATTACTATTTTATTACTAACTTATAACTAGAATTACGAATTCTCTACTAATCATTTCATGGAAAAAAAACCGCCGATTTGTCTATCTCGATCTCACCTAGCAGAACCAAAACTCAAATCACATGTTTTTTGAAATTCTGTTCAATCGTCAATGAGTAATTAATTCATTACAAAATCACCACATTCGCAAATTCCTAACACTTCAATCAACAGGAAAAATCAACGGCTCTGCTAACTTCATGTCGACGTTTTTTTTTCCATGAAATGATAAGTAAAAAATTCGTGATTATAGTTATAAGTTAGTAATAAAATAGTAATAAATTATGGTATATTTGAAGTTTTCAAAATAATAATTGTTTAGCTATGGCCGAGGCACCGGCTCTGCTAAGTTGACAGAAAGCTAGCAGAGCCGTTGGTTTTCCTTGTTAAATGAAGTGTTAGAAATTTGCAAATGTGGTAATAAATCAGTAATAAATTAGTAACTTTTCGATGATACAACAGAATTTCAAAAAACATGTGATTTGAGTTTTGGTTCTGCTAGGTTGAGATCGAGATAGTCAAATCGTCGTTTTTTCCTTGAAATGATGAGTAAAAAATTCGTTCATTTTACTTGATTCTTTGGGATTTTCTGATAGAACAATTTGTTAAACGCTGTGACATTTTGGGGCAGATCATCTGATTTGTCCCTCTATATACAAATATATCGAAATAATACGAATACTTTTATTTTATAGAAACGAGGAGAGAAAATCCCAAAGAATCAAGTAAAATGAATGTACCACCTCCTCGATTAACCTACAGATAGTATTTAAGAACATCGTGATCATAGTTATAAGCTAGTAATAAAATAGTAATAAATTATGGTACATCTGAAGTTTTCAAAATAATAATTGTTTAGCTATGGCTCTGCTAGGTTGACAGCAAGCTAGCAGAGCCTTTGGTTTTCCCTGTAGAATGATGTGTTAGCAATTTGCGAATGTGGTAATAAATTAGTTATAAATTAGTAACTTATCGATGATAAAACAGAATTTCAAAAAACATGTGATTTGAGTTCTGGTTCTGCTATAGGTTGAGATCGAGATAGACAAATCGTCGTTTTTTTCCTTGAAATCATGAGTGAAAAATTCGTGATTATAGTTATAAGTTAGTAATAAAATAGTTATAAATTATGGTATATTTAAAATTTTCAAAATATTAAATTTTCAGGTATGGTTCTGCTAGGTTGACATAAAGCTAGCAGAGCCGTTGGTTTTTTCTGTTTAATGAAGAGTAATAAATTTGCGAATATGATAATAAATTAGTACTAAATTAGTAACAAATTATAGTACTATTGCAAATCCGAAATATTGAAGTGGTTCTGCTGAGTTTATTGGGGTGTGGAATTGTCTCAATAGATACAACTCGCGCTCACAATACTATCGAAAATCAAGTCACAAATCTTGAACTCGATCAAATTGCTTTGAGGTAACACCCCTCGTCCTGCTGACTCGTGGTATTACCAAACAATTGGATCTCGTTGATTTCAGACAGAATCAATATCGATAGTATTGCTAACACTCATGGTATAGTACCCCTGATCATTTTTTTCTCTTTTGTCCGCAGGCAAGACGACAGATTCGCGATCTATTCGAAGACTTGCGAGATGGCCACAATCTGATCTCTCTTTTGGAGGTGTTGACTGGCGAGCAACTTGTAAGTACTCAATATCTTTTTTTTACGGCTATAACACAAAATTGTGTTCGATAAATCAATGAGGTAAGTATATACTTTTTCTACGGCTATAAAACAAGATTGCTATTGTTTTACTGTGTTCGATACATCAATGAGGTACTTTGTATGTCATCAATTTTATTTCTGTACCTGATATCACAATGACTCCATAGTGTTATTATATCAGGAAAATTTCATGGAATGTTAAATTTCAAGCAATGACAGCAGCTCTCTTATAGATGAGCATTGCTTGACAGGAAATCAGATGGTTACAAGACGAAGAAATTGAAAATGCCGCTGTTATCTATCATAGCCGTAGAAAAAGTACAGTCCATAACTTGCACTGAATGCTAATTTCCTACTCGAATGATTGCAGCATTCGCCTATGGCTCATGCTGCAAACTTCATTCTCGTAGGAAATCACTATCATTTCGTTCTCGTTAAAAAATATACTAATTTTCCATTGATGTACGAGGTTATGGGCTTTTGTTGATTTGACAGAAAGTTGAGGATTCCTATAGTGAAGTTTCAAACGCAGTAACATTTTGGGTCAAAAAATCTGATTTGTCCCTATCATAAATATTGTATTGAAATCAACCTCGGCGTCTTTGAAGTGGTTCAAATTCCACTATAAGCTGTAGGTCCCGCTCCTCCTAACCCCGCACGAGATTTGACATCTGCATGGGGAGTTGTTTTCTCGAGGTAGCGATATACAACATGAAAAAATGGTAATATTCCCCGCACGAGATTTGACATCTGCATGGGGAGTTGTTTTCTCGAGGTAGCGATATACAAAATGAAAAAATGGTAATATTCGTATTTGTAAAAACGGGGAGAAAAATTTCCAGACATTTCGATCCTAGCTATCATACCAAGGTAGGAAAATAAAGATTTTTCTCCTGAGGTATGATGACATTTCTGGTAACACGAACACGACAGTTGTTAGAAGTTGTCCCGTTGTTTACCCTTTAGAATTGAGTTTTGAAATTGAGTTCCAGCGAAGACGATCTACCAAAAGATGTCGCTGAAGAAGCAAAATTGATTTCAATGCA
This sequence comes from Phaedon cochleariae, assembly GCA_918026855.4. Taxonomy (NCBI): domain Eukaryota; kingdom Metazoa; phylum Arthropoda; class Insecta; order Coleoptera; family Chrysomelidae; genus Phaedon; species Phaedon cochleariae. The sequence goes on along the minus strand of OU896710.1, from coordinate 3,599,916 downwards.
TCTGTTTTTGATAAATCGAGAGAGCGTGAAAGAATTAAAAACTTTGAGGCAGCAAAATTTTGGTTCTCTGGGAGACAACGTACCATTCGAGCCAAAAATCATGTTTTCGTGTAAGGTAGTAGTGGAACCGAGGTTATCAATTTCATTTCGTCTTGTTTCTTTGACTTCTATTACCATTTATGATAAAAGTCGTGGTTTTACCATACCCGGTTCCTTCGCCAAAAATTCAAATCTAACAATTTGTGTTTTCTTGAAATGAGCCTTTTTTCCTCAATAGCCATATCAAGCTTTGAACGAATTTGTTCAAACCTATTCGTGCCCATAGTATATCAAAGAGTAATGTTTTGAAGAATACTTAATGGTATCTAAATATCTCCTTTAATTACCATGTTCTCAGGTAAACTCAAATAAGAAATACAATTTATCTGCAGATTAAACTTTCTGGCTCTAGTGCAAGAGAGTTGAAGTTTTTGCACACTAAAGGGTGTAAGAAGAGATATCTTTTTGCACAATCTTTTCATGTTCTGTGCTTTGTTTTTTTTTCTGGAGATCGGACATCAGGCGCAACTCGTTATCGCCCGACATTAATTAATAGTCCGCGAGCGTTTTTTTGAATTGGTCATACGGTTCGTAATCATTTCCAAATTACGACTGCTTAACGTTTCATTACCATATTCATTCGAAATTCATATCAATCACATGACACGCTAGGAATACGGAAAATTCAATTTCGAACACATCCAAGATATGTTTTGAGAACTTGCACGATCGATAATAGGAAAAAATGATAGCAATATTTATTATTGAATGTACCCTGCGGACTTAAGGTGTACCTGCGTTTTATTGTAATTTTTGTTTTGATTCTAAGAGATTTCAAATAATGGCGAAGGAGCCTTTTATGCATTATCCTTGAATTTACACAGCTTTCTTTACAGCAGCTTATGCGAATAAATATTGTATAATAAAATGAGTCCTCGAAAATTTCTTTAATCATTGTCAAGTTACTCTGTCAAATAAACGAATCTATCGATAGGTTTACCTGATTTGGTCCTAATGATATTGAAGTTTGAAGATTATCATTTTTTTGTACCAAAATTGGATTTCAAGTTCAATTAAAATGCCTCAAAATAGATATGAATATTTCCAAAATTGATAATAAATCATCTGTCAAATCGGATGCGCGTTCAGAAAAAGCGGGTCACTCTATATTCAGCTTTTCCCGCTCTTTCCAAATACCAGAACAGATCTACAAAGATTTTTTCTGTTTTTCTTCAAGACGGACCTGGATGCTGATCTCGAATTTTCTTCAGCTTTGATGAGTGATATGAGTGTTATATTCCTACCAAGTATGAAAAAATTATATAAAGTGGTTCAAAAATTATGACCAGATGAACATTTTGCCAAAATCAAGAAAACGTCCTGTGTCTCAGTTATAAATGATGGTAGACACATCAATGAGGAATAATTTGGAACCATCAAAGTGTCCTCTATCTGCAGGTATCGTATGTACATTCAAATCCGAAACACCCCCAAAATGAAGTTTTCACAGATATGAAAAAAAGTTGAATGAAAAAGTTTTTTTAAACGACCCAAACTTTTATTTATTGAAATTGTTACATATACGGGGTCATTCGTTTTTCCAGAAAGGACATCACTTTGATTTTTTTCAATGGAACACCCTTTATAATTTACGACATGTCGATATAACCTTTTTTCCTGATTTCAAAATTGCATATTTGGTTGAAAAATAGTTTTGTTATTGATGATCAAAATTTACTAAAATACCGCATTATGAATCTTCACTTCATATCATCTACGAGATACGAAGTCGGTTAAATGGGGAAAAAATTGCGCATTCGGAGGCTCATACCAACAGCCTTCGAAAATTTTCAATTTTTGTTTCAGTTTTTCAGTTATATCGAAAAAAGTGAATTTTTGGAATCTCTATTTCATTTTTTTTCTCCGTTATTATTAGAGATACAGGAAAACTGAAAATACTTTTTCATAGCAACTTTCGATGACGTTCAACGTGGTGATACCGATTTTTCTATGCGACGTTTCGTATTCGTAGAATCATCATCAACTTTTGTTTTTTGAATACGGCCCTGATAATTCTTTCACAGATTCTGAAAGCTTTTTTTATTCTGAATTCAACCATGTATTATACAAGGTGGTTTGAATGTGTTTCGAACTATTTTGAACCATCATCAATGTTTTTTTCGAAATTCCAAAGGAAAAATGCCATCAGTTCCACTTATTTTGAAGGAAAATTAGCCAACAAACTAATACCTCATCAACTAGTTCCGATTGATAGACTTATAGAAATAATTAGTTCGAAAAATTTAATTATGACAAGCTCCTTCGGATTAAAGTATGAATACAATTCATAAACAATTCGAAGCGCTGTATTGAATAATTTAGTGGATTTTTTCTCCACTTTTCAGTATTGAATTACTAGTCCATCAATGTTTGACACTGAATAATCATAAATAAGTGGAACTGATAGCATTTTTCCTTTGGAATTTCGAAAGAAACATTGATGATTGCTAAAAATAGTTCGAAACACATTCAAAGCTTTCAGAATCTGTGGAAGAATTATCAGGGCCGTATTTAAAAAAACAAAAGTTGATGATGGTTCTACGAATACGAAACGTCGTATAGAAAAATCGGTATCACCACGTTAAACGTCATCAAAAGTTTCTATGAAAAAGTATTCTCAGTTTTCCTGTATCTCTGATAATAATGGAGAAAAAAAAAATAGAGATTCCAAAAATTAACTTTTTTCGATGTAACTGAAAAACTAAAAAAAATTTTGAAATTTTTCGAAGGCTGTTGGTATGAGCCTCCGAATGCGCAACTTTTTCCCCATTCAACCGACTTCGTATCTCCTACCGTTTCCGAGATCCCCATGCTGTGCAACCTTGAGAAGAAGGCTCTATCGACATGTCAAAAAATATATGTCTTTTCCGGAAAAACTAATGACCCTGTATGTGAAGCAACTTCACGAAATGAAAATTTGGGTCGCTTCAAATAACTTTTTAATTCAACATTTTTTCTCATCTCTGAAAACAGAAGAATTAAGGAGGGGTTCCATTTCAAGAGGCGCACCCTGTACAGTGCTGTCGTGAAGTACTGAATAAATTCATTTTTTCTCCAAGTGGCATAGAAAGTGGCTTTTCTCAGACACTGAACAGGCAGGAAAAGTGTACTTTCTCTGCCTAAAAAGGAAAAGTGTACTTTCTCTGCCTAGGCAGGAAAAGCTTGTTGCTATGCAACGTTTCAAGTAATTTGAATGGAATTGGTTATCAAAATTGACACTGACATTGGAGAACACAAAATGATGCAGGTTCGACTTATAAGATCCCTATAGCAGCAGAATTATAGCCGATAATTTTTTTCAAGGTCACGAATGTTTATAATGATAGAAAATGATCTCGAGTCAAAGACAAGACGATACCGAGAAAAAAATGGTCATACAGCGGCTTCGTAAAAACTTTTCATTTTTAATTTTTTTTTTTCCAGCCAAGAGAAAGAGGTCAGATGCGTTTCCACATGTTACATAACATCGATACGGCGTTGCATTTCCTGCGATGCAAAAACGTCAAATTGGTGAACATTCGTTCGGAAGACATTGTCGACGGAAATCCCAAATTGACTTTGGGTCTCATCTGGACTATCATCCTACATTTCCAGGTGAGTTTGTTCATAATTTCATTCGAGGGAAAAACAGGATTACCTGGATCGAAAACTTTTATTGCTATGGCAAATTTCGACAGTTTTTTGCAAATTTCGACAGTTTTTTAAATAATCATACCACTAGCAGATTGGTTTGAATACCAGGTGACAAAGGACACATGTAACAGTCAGTCGTTATTTAATTTGCAAATAAAAAACTAGATGCTGTTACATGTATCCTGTGTCACCCGGTATACCTTATTATAAATTTCGGAATCTGATGCCGAGGTGTTTCTCAGAATTCATAAAAATTCGATTTTTCATCGAACGCCAACCTGTATTTCGGAAACAAAGCATTTTCGGAACAATATTACCTGAAATTCTCTAAATTTTTTCTCACTGATTTATCTTCAACCGATACTTTTCTTCATGGCTTGATATTCATGGCTACCCTGTATAATTTGGGGGATTTCATTGGCGTGTGAAGTCCTTTACTAATAACTCTGATTTTGGTGAAACAAAAAACCTGTTTTTCCTTCATACTAATTACAGCTTTAGTTCTTTGCTTTCCAATTGGCAGTAGACATTATGATTTTCCAACCGAAAGAAAGCAACTCATAGCAGCTGATAGCATGTTACAGGCCCCCTCTTTACCCACTTTTAATCCGTATTTCTATTACATTTTTTACGCACCCTGGCTAGACATGCAAGGTAAGCTATATAGGTATATGTATATATATCACCTCTTAGAAGCGGTCTAATTATTTTGTAATATAAACTTCTGGATTTTATCAGTCCTGGCGACATGTTTTCAAAAACACATCGGAGTGACACACTGTAGAAAACCCTTCAGACTTAATTCACTGTATACCATTGTCGTTCTAGATGACAACATATTATAGGTTTTTAGTAGGCAAGACCAAACTTGGGACCAAACCCTTCTTCAAGAACCGTTTTCTATTCTTCATTGGCAAGAAAGAGTTCCCTTGAAATGTTGGAAACATACAGTATCATGTTCGCTTACTTCAAAAACTCTCATTCCTGAAATATCAATGCATTAAGTTTCAAATATCATGCAAATTCAAGAAAAAAATGTCACCTTGGGATCCAATGAATATGGCAACAACCCATTGAGGCCTCAGAATTTGAGGCTCAAATTCAGAACAGTGGGGATTGGGGAAACCATGTCTCGATAATTTTACACCTCCACCTCCTGGCTTGCAAAGTTTTCAGTTGACAAATAACATAATCGCACTCAGAAACCAATCAACAAACTTCAATTGAACAACCAATACTAGAAGAAATAATTAGGTATACTTGTAATTTTCAAGGATTCGAATTCAAAGTTCAACACATCCACAAAGACGAAGTTATAAGTTAATGACGATTGTCAGAAAATGATTTTTCGATTACGAAATCTCAATCTCATGAAAGAATCTGTGGTTGAGTACGTATTGGAGAAAAATAGAAGATCAGTATGGTCTATTTTGACAGAAACAAATGAGCTCTTTCCAAAGTCTCTTCCCCAGCGCCAATTGACAGACAGACAGACATATTTGGATTCACTGAACAGACAACATTATACTTCCTAACACTAGGTCGTCTACTAGGTTCTCATTTAGATTGACTATGACTGTACTGTGCCTTGAAGAGCAGAATAATCTCGAGAATAATTCATTAACCATATTACTATATATTACTAGAGCAAAATTGACGTTCATAAAGCCGTTTCTCAATTTGGATTCCCATGTTTGATACACAGGGCGTCAGAGTTTGAAATTCAACCCATTTTCGATAACATTATTGAAAACAGTTTCAAATTCCAAAATTTGACGCCCTGTATATCGAATATGTAGGCTGAAATAAGTAATATCAGTATAAAATTCATACAATTATAATGTTCGTTCAAGAGATACCCTATCTTGTGTAAGTGAAAAGTCATAAATGATAGTAAATTCTGTCTTTGTTTCGGATGGTTCAATTACGTATTCAGGACCAGCAAAATTTTGACTCTTTCCGAAAATAAAGAGGTTGATTTCTCGAACCCCAGAATAGAGGAAAAAAAGGGTAGTAAGTACCCTTTTTTCCTCGATATTCCTATAATTACTCGAAGAGTGTAGATGTGTCAGAAGATGGCATTTCAACGTTAAAATACTATTTCGTAATTCTTGAGCACCATCATTTTTCTGGTTCCGAAACCCCTCATGTAACGCCCATGGCCAGTCCGCTAGGTGTGGAACTTTGCTAGACGTTCCAGTAGTTGAGTGGGCGGTCGCTAGATGGCGCTATGTATATGTATTTTCAAGGATGTGTTTCATCTGTGCGATAGTGGATAGAGGATTGACTATCGAAACTATGGGATAGCGGACATGTCGACTATCGAAACTATCGATAGTTTACCGTTATAAAAAAGCTGAACTAGTTCGATGCATTATTTTTGAATTTTCACGGAGGTTACTACAATTATTACCATTTGTTTTATACTCCTTTTGCTTCTTCCCTATCAAAGTGTTCCCATATAAGGGAAAACGATTTAGGTGCTGAAAGAAAAGAAAGGAAGAAAACTAGAACAAGTAAACAATGCTTTTTTTTTATCGGAGAATATCAGGATTACTTGGTGTTTCTAAAGCTACATTATATAGACACAGAATAGCAATGAATTTCTTAGAACCTCAGTGTTTCCAGATCCTCTAACCTCATTCTGTGCTGACGTCCAGCCGCGTTCAGCCACCTATCGGTAAACCCTGGAACCCAAAAGTCTATTTCTGCACACACTGGTACAACCAAATATAAACTTTCGCGACGCGCAAATATAGACTTTCCTGACACGCAAATATATGAAGATTTCGTCATATATAAAATTTGAGCATTTGATATAGACTTTTTTCTATATAAATTCAGTAAAAATTTCATATATTACAAATAATAATTATGAACCAAACGGCGCGAGGCATACTAATATATATTGAAATTTCGTCGCACTTAAATATATAGAACATTTTTCACACGATATAAGAAAATTTGCATATAATATTGATAAGTTCGTATATTATATAGGATTTTTTCTATAGTTTGAGTTTAAATGTCTATATATCGGAAAAAATAATTATGAACCAAACGGCGCCTCATATCAATCTATAATCTATGCGGGACATCTCGCTAGCAATTCAGAATCTGAGGAAACGCGTAGAATTGGGTTTAGAAGTGGAAGGTGGAGTATTCGGGCATCTTTTATGAGTTTAATTTGTTTTGTTTTGTTTTCCGAAGAATACACTTCTAGCTCATTACATCGTTCCTAATTCAAAACCATAGTTTCTAAGTAGATGAGCTTGACGAAAATGCGAACGCTCCAGATCCAAATTCAAATAAACGGTCGAAATTCATCTTGTTAAGAGGGGTTTAACCCTATGAGCGATCATTGGAGAAACAAGAAACGGCAGAAATCAAAATACTCGAAGCTCGCTAAATAAATTCAAGATTTTTTTTCACGGATCGTTTCTAGAAGGTTGGATCTAGGCATCTCTCGGAGTACTTTTTCAAATTTTTGAAAAAAAATAGTCGAAAAAAATTCCAGAAAATTGACCAGATTCACTATTTTTTTTTCTCACTAGGTATATATTTTTTTCGAAAAGTACTTCGAGAGATGCCTCACTTATACATTTATCTTCGTTGTCAAAAAAATTCGCAAGGATCCATTCAAAATATCACCATCAAAAGTGATTTTTGCTGGACCTCTGCAGACGCAATTTTGGATCATTTTTCTTCACTGATACGAGCGCCCTCACACGAATATGCACTTCTACATGGATACTATGAATGATTGAATGAATAGTGAATTCATTCATAAAAAGTAGCACTGAAGCTATTCAGAAAATTTTAGCACTGGAGATGAAACCAAAAGAAGTTTTAGATGGGTTGATTGAATTTTTGTATACGACGTATAGGTACGTTTATTAGGTAACCCATATAATAAAAATACGTATGGTTTGCAGGTAGGACACCAATTCCAATAATTTCAAAATGCGAATATAAGGAATGCCAGAAGTTCCATCATATTTATTCTAGGTAATAACTGGTATTATATAATATACGAGTTACATATATTTTAATATTCTTGTCAACATTAAGAATTTGCCTTCTGGAAATAGATAAACAGAGAAATCTCTCATTGAAGAATAATAGTTTCGCTCCAGGTGACTCACCCAATTAGCTGATAAAAGATTGAACATGTTTGGCAAGCGGCAAGCGATGGACATAAAGGCGGTGAGCATAAAAGCGGCGGACATAAAGGGTCCGAAAATCCTGGAATAAGTGTTATACACGGGGGATTGGAATATTGTTTTTGTTCAGTTTACTTCAGTATTCCGACAGTGACATTTGCGTTTTTCAATATTTGTGCATTATCTGTATGAGCAAAAGTTATAATGCCGAGAAGTAATTATCGAACTGGTAATAAATACCGCAGAAGACAATCTGTCAAAATATACCTCGCAATGATGAATGTTGGCAAAATAAAATGTAATCGAAATGGTGGATAGTAGATTCGGAAGGAATATGGAGATTACAAATTGAAGCTGTTCCTGTAATATATACAGGGTGTCTCAGGTTCAGCTCGTCTAACTTTGACTATCGAAAGCAAAAATTGAAATATTATACACGTATTTATTTGTTTTGTCGTGGAGACACTTGTTTTCTTTATACGGGGTGTTCGAGGTCGCATGAATTTTTGGTTTTTATTTTTTATTTTTGTTGAAACCAAACCTAGAGATTTGACATTCGGTAAGCACTTTTCTATCTGTTATATATGAACTGTCCCTATCCTTCTTAGTTTCCTTGTTATTCGAAATAATGTTACACCTACTATGCATATATAACAATTTTATAACCTAAAAGTTTATCTTACATCAAATTATCATTCGAATTGAATATTGAATGGTTCACGTACACGAAAGATATTGAAACAAATGAAAAACACAAAGTGTGGTGAAGAAATAATAATGATTTTTCATTAGCTTCGATCCACCCACTAGCGTCCCAATCAAAAAAAATCTGACGAGTTCCATGTCAGAGGGCTCGAAAAAGAATAACATCGTTACTCCCATTGGGGGTGACGATAACACCCAATTTTTTCAATGGATAAGGACTGTTTATATTGCCGATAGAAAAGTGCTCACCGAATTTCAGATCGCTAGGTTTTGTTTCAACTGAGACAGAAATTAAAAACCAAAAATGTATGCGATCCTTAACACCCCGTATAATTAAAACATGTTTCTTCATGACAAAACAGAAAAATACGTATCTAATATTTTGAGTTTTGCTATCGATTGTCAAAGTTAGACGGGTAAAAATTGAGACACCCTGTATATGGCGTTGTTTATTACACAATATAAATTCTGCTTATACAAACCAAAAAATTCCACTCATGTAATAGTTATTTTTCTTCCCCTGTAACAATGCATTTTGATATTCCATTTTGCATTTGTCCTCAATCAATAAATTTAATCATGTATAGGTGAGTGCAAGTTATTCGAATAGCAGTATTTTTCTGTAAAAAATTCCCAATCTTGAACTGTTTTTGCTGCCTTTCTATTATTCAGATTCGTACTTTCGAATTATATTTTTGCAGTTGAGTTGATACATACCACTAATTTATGCTCATATAGGGTATACCGGATATATTTCTTTGAAAACTTCTCACCCTTACAATGTCATTTAACATTTTTGAGGGGCTGGCGGCTGGCATCAGTGAAGGCAAAGGGGATGAAACGAGCAAGGTGATTTTTACGTGAAAACATGTCCTCCTCATAGTTATTAGTGTAGCGGGACACAAGGTGAAAGTAATCAAAAAAAAATTTGGAAGTAGAAAGATATCAGACCCTCACTATCCTATCTAGAAACAATTGACTACTTTTTTCCATGGTACCGAAAAAAGTTATAAACGAACAAACTCAAAAATTACAAAAAAAATCTACTTCGCATGTAAATGTATAAACCTTTGTAACTTGGAGACTACATAACTTAGATGCCTCAACTTATCATCATTTTTTTGAGGATATGATGAAGATTCGATCGGATTCGATCCATGGTATATAAACTGGCAAAATTGAGTTTTTTATATGTGAAAATAATTTTTTTGTCACGCATCACATGAGTAATTTAGCATTAACACCTCTTCAATTGATAATAACTTTCTTTGTCACGATATGAATTTCAATTCTTTTCTCCCATCTAGATAGATTGAAGTGTAATGAACAATTTGTTTCGAATAAACTTTTCGCTCGTTTCAAAAATAAACTTTTTATAGCGCTTTGAGTGATAACGTACAACTTTAGATAGGTCATGCACCACTGGCGCACTCAGGAATTTCTCTTGGGGGGGGCTCATAGAAGCCAATGAAAATAGTAAAATATATAAATTAGGGTTCAATTCTGGGAAAATGAAAAACAATGATAAACAGGATGATACATATGTAATTTCTATTAAAAAATCATTCTGAAGGTAAAAACATTTTGTGCAAAATCAACAATTCTTAAAAATCTAGTTTCCTTCTTTTAGAAGTCATATTATCTAATATTTCCTCAGGAGACACCGATATATCTTTATGAATAAAAAGTGATGCCAGACCATTCAGCCGGTTTTGTGCGTACCAGTAAATGTGCCAGGATTGGAAATTTTGACAAGATTGGAAATTTTGCCAGGATTTCAAGAAGGATTGCAAGAATTAGGCAAACCTGATTATTACTCTGTTACGAACGACACTGATATTTGCGAAAAATATTTTTCTGACACTTTGTCTTGGGGGGGGCTCAAGCCCTAAAGCCCACCCCCTGGGTGCGCCAGTGTCATGCACAGTGAGTGAGACAGAGTGCGATAGATACTGGTGCATGAGTGCGGAACGAAGATGAAATAATATCAAGAGCTCCATCCACAGATATGATGAATATAATAGATTTATATCGATAAATTTACATATTTGCTCGCTAAGAATGTCAATTTTAATATAAAACATTGAATCTAACTAAAATTTATCACACATTCCTCTCAAAGACTCTGAAAAAGTTTTTTATCATAAATATACCATATTGGTATAATATAGTTTTTCCAGCTGTATAATGTTGATCAATTTTTCTGGGGACTCATGTTTGGAAAATTCTAGCATCTCCCAATAGGTATCTTCTTGGTATTTTTTCTTTACCATTTTCACTTCGTTGCCTTTGAAGTGAATTATTTTGGGACCATATTCATGAACTGAAGTTATTTACCTACATATTCAACCAAGAACGCTCCTTTCTCCATTCCCAAATGAGACAGTTATCCTCCCCGAATCTTTACTGTTTGTTCTTGTCTAGAGCACGTAAACGCCGCTGTATCGTTCTCACTCGTGCGCTCGGATGGCCTCTTACGCATTAGACAATAAATGCTTCTACAAAGTTCATTTTTGAAACGTGCGAAAAGTTTATAGGAAACAATTTGTTGCTTACATTTCAATCTATCGAAAGATATCATAAAAATCGAAATTCATATCGTGAACTAAAAAGTTATGATAAACTGAAGAGATGACAATGGAAATTTTTTTGCGAATTCTGTACAAAATGATACATTTTGGATCGAAAAATAATTCAATTTCCCAACATATTATATATGAATCGAATCTCCAGAATATGCTTGATCAAATTATGAAAAGACTACGTATATAAGTGTTATAATTGCGAAGTTACAAAGGTTTATATATTTACGCGCAAAGTTATTTTTTTCTTAAATTTTCGAGTTTGGTCGCCTATAACTTTTTTCGGTACCATAGAAAAAAGTAGTCAAGCTGGAATATCACGTAATAATCATATATATTCAAGGTGGTGAAGGTCCTATATCTTTCTACTCCGAAAGAAAAAAAGTCTGTAAGGAAGAGGATTGTGCCTCGTTCTCCTCTACACTAGATGTATATTGCCTAAAGCACAACTTGTACGCTGTGCCTGTGGGTATTCGGAGAATTCAGCGACCGCAGATGCATAGGGGTAACACTCAAGGCCGCTTTTACTATAAATGTTGAAATATTTTACGCTAGAATGAGTTGGAGTGAGACACTAGACGACTTCCTTCGTTATCGGGCCCCGCCTCCTTCGGACAGGATTTTTACTTCCCCCTTTACACCTTAGATAAAGTTTGACCTTTTTCAGAGGGTAAACCCCTCCTTAAACAAAACTGTGGGCGTTCTTTCAGAAGCACTCTTCGCAAAATTGGTTTTTCCATTTTAATCAACAGGAGAGATTCAATCCTATCATGTGATACATCATTGTGATCAGAAGAAAAAAGACTTTTCAAAAATGCAAAAATTCAATAATTTTTTTCTAGTATCAGTGGACTAATATAAGGAGAAATGTATGTACTCTTCGATACCCGTAGAATTTCTTCGTGAACATTTGTTTTCTTCGTCGTTTCACTGCACCTCAATCTCATTTTACATTGACCAATAGTTATTATTAATGAAAAAGGCGAGTGAGATAATATACCTACGTACTACATAATGGTGTTTACCATTTATGGGCCCACTGCATTCCGCAATGGTACCATTGGGTAACGACTGTGTCGTTGGGTGTATAAAGCGATGGAAAAAATTCAGCGTTGATAAATCTGCCCACTTAATTTACACCGTGTGTGTGATTTTTCTGGTACGATTACTGTTTCGACATATGAGATTATGCTCACGGTCAAATCGGAATTGTACGGGATTTTTTGAATGTTTTTTTTTTCGTAATATTATGATGTTATGTAGGTTGAGGTAGGTAGATGGTACAGATGTTACAAATATTTATTGAATCTTGTTGACAATGCCCATTAATGGGGTTTTGAAGAGGCGACATAAGTATCCTGAGAAGTACAGACGATAAACACTGACTTTTTACAATTTACTGCCTGTTATTAAAGCCAAGTAGTGTATTGACGGGGCTGGATCAGTTTTTTTTTCTCCACTCAACTTTCATTTGAAATTCATAACTGAAATTTCGAATGACTCCAATAATTTTGAGACTGTGAGCCTTAAAGAGTGAGCGAGGAATTTAATTTTTCTGTGAAGGTTTCCAGAGAGACGGTGTCCTTAGAAAAATGAATTCTTATTGACATGTCAGATCCATCGCAAAAGCTGCTTCACAAAAACTCGGATTCTTGTTCCGTGCGAAAAGCTACTTCACACCTCAACAGCTTCTCATGATCTACAAAGCGCAGATACGGCCTGTTCTAGAATACTGTTCCCACATATGGGGTTGTGCACCAAAACATACGCTGATGCTCTTAGATTCCATCCAGAGAAGAGCCATTCGCCTGGTGGGTGACGCCACACTCACTCACTCTTTGACATCATTGGAACACCGTAGAAAGGTCGGCGACCTTTCACTTTTCTATCGATACTTCCACGGGAAATGTTCTTCGGAAATCTCTGCTATCATCCCTTCACTAGCAATACCAATCAAACGAACTAGACAAGCCCAGTCAGCACATTCTTTCGTTGTCAACCTCGAAAGATGTTTAACAGCACTTTATCTAGACTCCTTCATCCATAGAACGGCTAGGCTCTGGAATTCATTGCCTGTGGAAGTATTCCCACCATCATATAATCTCCAAAAGTTCAAAAAAAATTCCAATACCTACCTCCTGTCCCTATCCTCCCTAGGAACGCACGATGTTCTTTGAACATTATAGGGATTCCCTTTCGTGCGCTCCAAGCGATAAAAAAAATATAAAAAAAACACGATTTTCTATTGATGTAAAAGGTGTCCCAACAAAAGCACTGGATTTAAATTCGACGCCATGTTGGTGATACGAGTTTTACGGAGATTTTTTTCCACAGTTGCCACGTACAGACCACGCGATATATACACAGAGAAAAACAATTCTTTGAATTTAAGAAATATTGTTAAATTCAAAGAATTCCGAAGTTTGAATAGGTCCAACAAACAAGCTTGGTTGAATCAAAGTTTCCATTCTTTTGATTTTTCAAATAAGTGATTTTTTTGTATCTATATAATTTATTAAAAATGATATGATTCCTAATTTGGAAGAAAGTGTATATTTGTTTGAATCAAAACTATTTCTTTGGATTTATGATCAGAATTATTCATAGTGAATAAGTATAATTTGCATCAAAGAAATGAAAGCTTGAGGGAAACAAGGAATTATTTGGAAGAAATAAATAATTATTCGTGAAGAATAAATATATGTAAATGAAATTTGTATCAAAGAAATCAGAGCTTAACAGAAACAAGAACATTCTTTGGAAGAAACAAATGATTATTTGTGAAAAATAAATATATGTAAATGTAATTTGATTCAAAGATGTCAATGCTTGAGAAAAACAAGGAAATTGTTTGGAAGAAACAAGCTCAAATAATGGATTCCCTTACCAGAAATAAATTGTAGATTTGAACGAAATCAAAAATTAATAAACTTAAAGAAATAGAATCTTCCTAAGAAGAAATTCATTTCTTAGAAAACAATATTCCCCTTGGAAGGAATTGAGAATTAACAACAAAATTGAACTATAACAAACTTTATTGAATAATAGAAAAAATGTGACAGACACACTGTTTGGGTTCGATACTATACAGAAGTCAAGATACATGATGATCCTGAAGCAGGTTGATCGCTGTTATTTGTATCCAACCTCAAATATTTGGCAGGTGGATCATCGGCTCTATCATCCGGTGCATCAGCATCAATAAAAATGTTTTCGGAAATCACTGGAGTATTGAGTATTCACATCAATGACAGACGTAGCAGATTTCTTATTGCTCTCCTGAAAGTTTAGTATATTTTAATGCGGGAATAGATGAAATATATATGCATAACAAGGAAATAAAAATTCCATAACATTGAAGTGCTTTGATGACAACTTTTTATATGAAGGAAAGAGCTGTGATAATTTTTGTTCTAGTGATTATTTTCTCTATATAGTTACATGATATCTCAAAATACTTATACAGGGTATATCTAAATAACACCGAAAAAATTCAAGGGGTGATTCCTGAGTTTTAATATTCTCCCAAAGATGCTAACATAGAATCAAAACATTTAACATACTAATTATCATTTGTTTCATGGAAACAAATATTTCGTTTCAAGTGAAGCTGGTGACATTTGAATTAAAGAAATATTTATTTGACTGCATGGAATCTTCCATTGAAAATCATAGAAGAATTTGAACGCCATTTCACTGAAATATTTCAATATACAGCAGATTAGAAAGTATACTTATTATCTACGAAATATCACACATACCTACCTACCTATTCGTACATCCTTCTATGCACGGTTTGTCTTTTTGATGGAGATCGGTATGAAAACATCAGATAATCAACAAATCATAAGAAATTTCACGTTTCAAGTATGAATTACAATTCCTTACCTCTGAAAATTGGGACCAGATGACCCAAATGCCATTCTTCTAAAAAACCCATCACTACACATTAAGAGAATAGTGAAAATCTGTAATTATGCTGTGGAATTAACTATACTAAATCACCACTGTACGATACGACCCGGCGAACCACATCATCAGAGATACAAAACGAATGCGTTATGGCGGGTCTGGTAGTTGTATACGTTTCAGACAGGGTTGCCAGATGGAGCCGGAGAGCTCGTGAACCTTTTGTATTATCTGTATAAGACAAGAAATTTTGATAGTGATGAATCAAAGGATGAAGGTCTAACCCTTGCATGTCATCATCTCCTTAATTTTTTAAGTGTAAAAATAATTTGAAAAATTAACTTGCCGCTGTAAACCTGAGATTATATTATGATGTCAATTAGACATTGTAGAAGAAAGATACGAATTGACAGACGGTTTTGATGAGAAGTAGGTGCCAGGCGAGTCCAAAGGTGAGGGAAATATAATTCGAAGACCAAAATTACAGTTTGCTGACTAGACGTTTACCCGTTTCTCAAAAATACTTGATGACCGAGCATTTCAGGTTCAAAATTTTGCTTCAAATTGCGCATCAGTCATGTCCAGAATAGGTATTCAGCTCGAGTAAAGATACAACTTCATGTTGGGTTCGCAGGAGATCCAGCCATAAAACATCAATTCTTGAAATCATGTCAAAAAGCCATTGACGACCCAAAGACAAAAACGCCTAATTTGTTGTCAGATCTGGCAACCCTGATTTTGGATATTATAGAAACAAGTCACGCCACCGAACTGAACAATAATTAAGACTTTAAGTTTTGGTTTGGTGATTTTTTCAGTCATGGGCATCGTCGATTTTACTTTGGTAGAAGAAAATAAGTCAGTTGTTTTTACTTTTTCTGGATCTGGATTCTCATTTTCCCAATCATGCGAACATTCAACAAACTACACAACAAAATCAAGCGCATATAATCAAAGCAATATTTGATTTGGACCAAAAATTACTATATTTTGTTATAAATTGTGCTGTCATTCAAAAGAACAATTCCATAATGTAATTTCAATAAGCATTTATTCGAGATGAATGACACACTCGCTCTGTTCAAATTATATTTTTTAAATACAAATTTTTTGTTTGTGCATGACAACTATATCAATTGTTCATATTTATATCAAAATTATTTTTCGCCAACAATGTGATATTTCTGTTCAAAATAATATTTATTTGCTCCAAGTAACATTTA
>OU896710.1:3125577-3583102 GCA_918026855.4 Phaedon cochleariae | reverse complement strand
GCTGTCCATAATTTGTTACATGAAATGGTATTTGAAATAAATGTGGAAATCTACGGACTCTATTTGGGACATTAAACGTAATTAACTCCAGTAGTTCCGGACAGTTCACAGCACCATTCAGTAATTTGAAAATAAAATATAAATCTAACTTGAGTCTTCTACTACGCAATGGAATTAAGTTTATTTCGTTCATAATATGCATATATATTGATGGTTTTCCCAACGAATGTTCAATTCAAAGGCACAATACCTCAGAAATTTGTTCTGTACTCTCTCCATGACTATATTATGAACCTGATAAAGAGGGGTACATATATTTCGTCAGATCGTATTGTATCAAAACCGTATTTCATCAAATCGAATTCTATCATAATGGCATTCTGTAGAAACTGTACTTCATAGAACCAATAATTCATCAAAATATAAAGGATCATAATGTATCTCATCATACAGTTAAACAAAGAAATGTACTTCATAGAGAAGTAAAACATCATACCTTATTTTTTAGAATTGGTAATCCATCATAACCGTATTCCATCGAAACAGTAAATCATCAAAATCGTATTATATCGAGACAATATCGTATAGAACCTGTTGAGCATCGAAACGGCAATTCTTCAGATCCGTATTTCATCAAAACATCAATCTATCAAGAGTGAACACTTATCGAATTCGTAATTAAGCGAAACCGTAATTTGTAGAAACCGTAATTCGCCAGAACCGTATTTCATCAAATCAATAATCCATCATAACCGTATTTCGTAGAATCGGTAATGCATCAGATTCGTATTTCATAGGAACAGTAATTCATCAAACCCGTATTTTATCAAAACGTTAATTCATCATATCCGTATTTCATAGAATCAGTAATTTGTCAGCCCCGTATTCTATAGAAACGGTAATTCATCAGATCCGTATTTCATAGAATCAGTAATTCATCGAACCCGTATTTTATAGAAACGATAATTCATCAAACCCGTATTACATAGAATCTGTTATTTGTCAAACCCGTATTTTATAGAAACGGTAATTCATCAAATCCGTATTCCATAGAATCAGTAATTTATCAAACCCGTATTTCATCAACATTAATTCTCCATATTGAATAACTGGTAATTCAGCAGATCTGTATTTCATAGAAACCGTAACTCGTCGACACCGTATTTTATCGGACGGTAAATCATCGGATCAGGTTGAAATGGAAATGTTACAGGAAACTGCATTGCAGTGACTCGCCAAAGTAAATTTAGATAGTTGAGTAGGACACGCACAGATGTCGCAGCTCGATAGTGAAGTATAGTAAAATACTGTCGAGAATTATTGATTTTACAGGAACAGCAAGAGATTCATTCGTTCATAACTTTAATTCAAATACTCGATGGTAGGGTAGGTACCTAAACGAACAATCAAATCTTGCCGATATTTCGTGAAGTTGATGTACACAGCAATTTCCAAACATTCGAGAATAATTGAATGTTGCAATTATGTTATGTTATAGAACTGACATGGGTATTTCGAAATCGTTTTCGAAATAGGTATATTATTTCATTATCATTCATTATTATGATTGAACGAACCACCATATGGCGGACGAATTTTGTAATTATGATTCAAATCTATTCAAAATTTTCATCTGCGGGTTCTCGGGATCAGAAATTCTTATTCTTTCATCGAAATTTGAAAATTCAAGAAGGCGGATCCAATATGGCAAACGAGTTCTCTTATTATTATGATCCGCTTCTATTCAAAATTGGTATCTGGTTTGATAGGGTTTTTGAGGTCGGAGATTATGATTCTTTCGTCGAAATTGGTAAACTCAAGATGGCGGATCCAATATGGCGAACGAGTTTTCTGATTATTATGATCCGCTTCTATTCAAAATTGGTATCTGGATTGAAAGGGTTTTTGAGGTCGGAGATTATGATTCTTTCGTCTAAATTGGTAAATTCAAGATGGCGGATCCAATATGGCGGATGATTTATTTCATTCGGACTCGAATCTATTGAAAATTTGTATGTATGGGATTTTTCGGGATCGGAGATTATGGTTCTTTCGTCAAATTTGAGAATTTAAGATGACGGATCCAATATGGCAGACAAGTTTTTTAATAACGATCCGATCCTACTCAAAATTCGTATTTGGGGGCTTTCGAGGTTTAAGAATGTGATTCTGTTTTGTTAAAATTGGAAAAGTAGTGATGGCGGATTCAATATATAGTGGAGCAGTTTTGGAATTATATACAGAGTGGGCCTTTGAAAACGAAACAGAGGCTCTGTAGGTTGCCAAAACCGGATTATAAAAAGAATCTGAAACACGTCAACTACATTTTCGAGGGGGACATCGTCCTACAATATTTTCAGCCCAGCGGCGTTGCCGCTGCTAACGAAAAGAAGCAACAACTTTGTTATTTCAAATGGAACACCTCGTATTTTATTGCATTTTTAGATTCTCTCCGAAGAGCTGATTTCATCAATGCATCACACTTGGGGTCTAGCTGTGATGGTTTCAGGGATATAAAGTGTTCAAAATCGAGATTTTTCAACTTTAACATTTTTTTGTGTTGAAACTATTCATTATTGGTCAAAACGACTCCCATGTCCCTATCTCAACTTGTGATTTAGTATCTACTAACATTTAATTGGAACAGATACAGGGTGATCAGAAATCTTGAACCACCCTGTATTTGTTCCAAATAAATGTCAGTAGATAGTGAAACACAAGTTGAGATAGGGACATGAGTGCCGTTTTGACCAATAATGAATAGTTTCGACACAAAAAAATGTTAAAGTTGAAAAATCTCGATTTTGAACACTTTATATCCCTGAAACCATCACAGCTAGACCCCAAGTGTGATGCATTGATGAAATCAGCTCTTTGGGGAGAACCTAAAAATGCAATAAAATACAAGGTGTTCCATTTGAAATAACAAAGTTGTTGCTTCTTTTCAGTAGAAGCGGCAACGCCGCAGGGCTGAAAATATTTTAGAAAGATGCCCCCCTCGAAAATGTAGTCGACGTGTTTCAGTTTTTTTGATAATCCGGTTTTGGCGACCTACAAAGCCTCTGTTTCGTTTTCAAAGGCCCACTCTGTATATAATTCGATTCTATTCAAAATTGGTATCTATTTTTTTTGGGTCGGAGATTATGATGCTTTTATCAAAATCGGAAGATTCAATGAAGCGCATATAATATAATATATATATGGCAGACAATATATGTTTTATCTGGAGGTTGTTGGGGTAGGAGATCAAACTAGAAAGCACGCTTTTGTAGTGAGCCGCCGAAATAAAAAATAGAAACCCTTTTATAGATAGTCAAACTAAAAAGAGGTAGAAAATAAAATAATGAAAGTGTGTTGATAAATACACAACATAAAATGTACTGATTACGGAGATGCTAATATTTTCTTTGTTATGTATTTATCAGCACACTTTTATTATTTTAATTTCTACCTCTTCTTAGTTTGACTGTCTATAAAAGGGTATTTCTTTAGTTTTCACAACTACTATTTATATTTACAATAATTCAGAACCTATAAAGCATCTTTGGGACGAACAACGGAAGCGCGTTTGTTTCCTTTTGGCCTTGTCATGCCATCAGACTCTTCCAGAACTACGATTCGTTCTTCAGGAAGAATTTGAGGTTATATTTCAAGACTGTTTGAGAAGTTTGATCAACTTGATGCCACGGCGGGTGAATGCTGTAATTCAAGTTCGAGGATAGTATACCTACTCATTATTGACTGATTTCGTACTCAGGGTTCTTTCGAGGGGTCAACCAAGTCCAATTCCGATGTTATCCGTCCAATCTTGCTGAACGGAGTATCGTGTCATACCATTTCCATCAATTGTTGTCTCTACTTATCACCAATGATTCATCCTATGAAGAGCTCTTCGAATTCTTGTCTCTGAAGCTTGACCAAATTCAACAGAATCATCCAGCAGCAGAAATCATCATCATGGGCGATTTCAATGTACACAACACTGCTCGGCTCGTACACTCTAACAGAACGGATGAAGCTGGGCGACAAGCCGAAGCTTTCGCCATCACTCACGGCTTAGAGCAGCTTATCAAAGAACCCACACGAATTCCCGATGCCAATAACCATCCAGCTAACATACTTGACTTATTCCTCACTAATAATTCAGCACCCTACACCATAGATGTACGAGCTCCACTTGGCAATTCTGACCACACACTCATCTCCACAACCTGCCCATTTTTCATTCCATCAACTGCTCCGGCACCCCCACGTCTTATATGGCATTACAATTCAGGAGATTGGGATGGTCTCCGCATGTTTTTCTCCGAGTTTCCTTGGCATAGAGTATGCTTTGACTCTGAGGAACCTTCACAGTGTGCTGCGGAAATATCCGACATCATCATGCTCGGAATGGACACATACATACCTCATTCTTCGGAAAGATCATCACCTTCGAAACCCTGGTTCAACAAAAACTGTTCTAGAACTGTTGCCCTGGAACAAACAGCCTACCATCGCTGGCGCAAAAACCCTAACCTCGCGACTAGAGCAGAATGCGTTGATGCCAGGAATAACTGCAGCCAAACAATAGATGCTTCGAAAGAAACATACAATGCCAAGATAAGATCGAAACTCATAGATTGCCCCAATGGCTCCCGTTCGTTTTGGTCCCTTGCTAAAGCGGTCGGAAGAAATTTCACTAATAGTTCATTTCCACCACTGTCCAAATTCGACGGCACATTAGCAACAACATCGCAGGAGGAAGCAAATATTTTTGCAGAGATGTTCGCAGCAAACTCTACTTTAGATTCCCAAGGAAAACTTCCGCCAGACATTCCACCCGTTGAGAGTCGAATGCCCGAGATCGTCTTCCGTCAACGCACTATCATACGAATTTTGCTTGGTCTCAAAACGAATAAGGCTTACGGTCCTGATGGAATTCCACCCATTATCCTCAAAAAATGTGCACCAGAATTAACACCGATTCTCTGCAAGTTGTTCACCATCTCGTACAGGTCGGGTATTTTTCCATCATGCTGGAAGACAGCTAGAGTCCAACCAATCCCCAAAAAGGGAACAAGAACCTGCCCAACAACTACAGGCTCATTACCCTGTTATCAGAAATCTCCAAAGTGATGGAGAAAGCCATCAATATTGAGCCTATCAAATATCTGGAGAGCTCAGGAATCATCAATGATAGACAATACGGCTTTCGCCACCGAAAATCTACTGGAGATCTACTTACCTACGTCACCCATTTATGGCAATCTTCAATAGAAAACCACGGGGAATCTCTAGCTGTCGCGTTGGACATATCGAAAGCATTCGACCGTGTTTGGCAGAAATGATTTCTGGACTTGAACAAAACAATCTCAACATGTATTTTTGAAAAATTTTACAATAACCCATTAGGGAACATATTTGTTGAATGTATGTCTGTTCCTAATCCCGTTTGTACCATAATGATGTCGGTGATCACTAATTTTTGGACCTTTTTGTAAATACTTGACGAGTATAGCACTGATGATGACTTTTTAGCCGAAAGCGCTTTGCGATTTATATTAAAAATTTTTACACGAAATACAAAATCTCTTCTTTCTATTGATCAGTTACGAGTATGCAGCTAGTAAAAATCTTCACGATATTGTAATGTCTGGCTCCGCCATCCCCACCAAGCCCACCATATCTATGCTCGGTATTTACATCAGCAACACTCTTTCATGGGATAATCATGTCAGATCCATCGCAAAAGCTGCTTCACAAAAACTCGGATTCTTGTTCCGTGCGAAAAGCTACTTTACACCTCAACAGCTACTCATGATCTACAAAGCGCAGATACGGCCTGTTCTAGAATACTGTTCCCACATATGGGGTTCGGCACCAAAACATACGCTGATGCTCTTAGATTCCATCCATTCGCCTGGTGGGTGACGCCACACTCACTCACTCTTCGACATCATTGGAACACCGTAGAAAGGTCGGCAACCTTTCACTTTTCTATCGATACTTCCACGGAAAATGTTCTTCGGAAATCTCTGCTATCATCCCTTCCCTAGCAATACCTATCAGACGAACTAGACAAGCCCAGTCAGCACATCCTTTCGTTGTCAACCTCGAAAGATGTCGAACATCACTTTATCAAGACTCCTTCGTCCAAAGAACAGCTAGGCTCTGGAATTCATTGCCTGTGGAAGTATTCCCAACAACATATAATCTCCAAAAGTTCGAAAAAAAATCCAATACCTACCTCCTGTCCCTATCCTCCCTAGGAACGCACGATGTTCTTCGAACATTATAGGGATTCCCTTTCTTTCGCTCCAAGCGATAAAAAAAAATTCCGGCGTTCCACAAGGATCGCACTTTCGGATCCAACATATTGTTCCTACTTCATATCGATGATCTGTTGGGAGCTACCACTTGCCGTATCCACAGCTTTGCAGACGATAGAACTCTCCATATACTGAGTTCTCTTCTAGAATCCCCACTTATTTCCAGGTAACCAAGAACTTACGACGACGGCAGGTCAACGCTGTCCATGACGACAAATAACTACCTATAGGGTACCAACGATCTAGATCAATTCAACGCCACCAAAAATATACCCTGTATTTTTCTCTATAGAGGGACAGAACTCAGCATGTCTGATATAACAATGTCTGGAACCAGTATTTCTACCAAAACCACTATATTTATGCTATAAAGGTATTTTCTCTTTCATGGAACGATCATGTTCGATCCATCGCGAAAGCAGCTTCGCAGAAACTCGGATTTTTAATCCGTGCGAAAATTACTTTACACCTCAACAGCTTCTCAAGGTCTGGTGGGTGATGCCACACTCAACAATTTTTTTGACATCACTTGAAGACCGTTGAAGAGGCGGCGACCTCTCACATTTCAATATAAGTTCTTTTACGGTGAATGATCTCCAGAAATCTCTCCAATCATTCCATCGCAATACCACTCAGACGAGCTCGACAATCTCAATCAGCACATCCCTTCGTCGTCAACCCTAAAAGATATGCCGAACAAATCTTCAACAATAATTGTTTGCCTATGTAGAACGACGAAGCTTTGGGATTTTTTGCCAATGGAAATATTCGTAAGATCCGAAAGATCGAAACAAATTTCAATTTCTACCTCCTCGTTCCTGGGTACGCACGATGATTTCCAAACATTGAAGGGATTCCCTTTCATGCGCCGCAAGAGACAAAAAAATTAATAATGACAGCTTATTTTGAAAATCTGACTACGCCACTGGATTCTACGTGAAGAAATGTATGAGAAACTGTTTTCACTTCTTCTGTAATTTGAAAGATAGCTGAGATACAGGAGTGGTCCGAAAATGCAACATTTAAAATTTCTCCTTGTATCCCAAAAACCAAGCAGGCTATGAATATTTCGTTTGCGGCATCGTGAGTTCCACAGAAAAGTTGCAGAAACCGCAGATCTCCTTCTTGAATAATAAGTGAGGTATCCCGTGAGGACATCGGAAATGGGACAGCTTGTACATAATATAATTATGAAATGATGTTGCAGTATTTTACAATTATTTCATTCTCGAACATTCTGAGGTTGCCGTGTACAACTTTAGTTTCGATTGTTTATAGACAAACTTGCTGTTTCTGTGAAATCATTGCACTTTACTGTCGAGCAGCGACATCTCTGAGTCTCTGCCTGAACTATGGCGTGTCGCTGCAGTGCAGTTTTCTGTATCATCTGAATCTCATCCTGACGGGATACAATCCGATGATTTACCGTCCGATAGAATACGGTGTCGACGAATTACGGTTTCTATGAGATACGGTGCTGCTAAATTACCAATTCTATGAATGTTCATTATGATAGATTAACGTTGATGAAATACGGGTCTGATAAATTATCATTCCTATGGAATACGAATCCGATGAGATACTTGTTCTATAAAATACGGGTTTGACACTTTACTGTTTCTATAAAATACGGATATAATAAATTATCATTTCTATGAAATACGGGTCTGACAAATTACAGGTTCTATGAAATACGGATATGATGAATTAACGTTTCTATGGAGTACGGGTTTGATGAATTACTGATTCTATGAAATACTGATTTGATAAAATACCGATTCTATAAAATACGGTTTCTATGAAAAGTTGTTATGACCAAATACGATTATGATGGTTTATTGGTTCGATGAAATACGGTTTTGACGAATTACGGTTTCTATGGAATACGGTTATGACAAATTATCGTTTCTGATGGAATACAGTTCTGATAGATTACCAATTTGATGAAGAACTAGTACGATAGACTGATGTTGCGACAGAATACGGATTTGATAAACTACTGCCTCGATAGAATATAGTTCTGATAAGATACAGATATGATAGAATAATGACTCGTTTTAATACCATTTCGACATAAAACTGTTTGATGATTTACGTGTTGAAATTTTATATTTCGATGAAGTACGGCCCGATGTTTTACAATTTGATATTTTACGGTTCTACAGAATACAGTGTCGATTCTATACTATTTTGACGATTTACCAATTCGATGAAATATTTTTCTATGGATTTGAATTCGATACTTTATATTTTGACACATTAGGTGTCCCCATAAAGAGGAGACCAGACAATAGATGCATAAGTCAGTTTAGAAATGACCAATGACATATAGACCTTCCTTATAGAATCCACTGAGAATTCAGAGCAATTACGAATAATCATTCCTAAAATGTTTTATGATTTCACTGAAATGGTGTTCATGTGATTTACGAATCTCATTTGTTCATCAAAAGTGACCCTTAGATCTAGAACAGTTGGAACGTATCTGAGAGGACTATTGTTTATACTATATACAGTATCAAACTTCTTTTTTTTTACTTTAGTGTTGATTTTTCACTACTTTCCATCCAAACTTTCAATAATTCCAGATTTTTCTCGTTTCTATAAAATAATACTTATTTTTATATCTAGAGCGCGAAATGCTACCTTGGTGATCGAGATCTGAAATTGTCGAGATGACCAAAGTATTTCGCGCTCGAGTTGCAAACAAAATTTTTTCTACAAATGTCAAAAAATAATTATAGTTCAGAAGTAAAAATATGCTCAGCTTGATATAAAAAATAGTGTTGAACTGGCTTAAAAGGCCTCCCCTACCCTCCCTAGATATGCACGATGTTCCACGATCACAATAGGAATTTCCTTTCGTGCGCTCCAAGAGATAAAATAGAGTTATTGTTGAACATTCAGAAATAAATGATTACGTGGATGTTTGCTCGATTGGTTCCATTAAGTTGAGATATAAATATCTCATATATTTTACATAACAATGCGCGAAGTAGGTATATAAACTACTCAACACTAATTTCGTCGCACACCAAAATGTCGCCCCTGTTATAATGTGAATAACTTTTTTCAGTTTAGAACAATTTGAATTTGGTTCACACTATTCGATAGCCCAGTCCTTCAGCTATAATCTCGTACTTCATTGAAACATAAGGGTATTCACATAAAATCTCTACATGGTGTTTTCCGACACTGTGCGAAATTTCGGAATATTCAAAATGCTCTCAAATGGTGAAACTTTTTTTTTCCTCAACTTCGACAACAGAGGCATGAAGATGATCTGATTACCTCGAGATATTTCGCGAATCAACTTCCTATCTCTCTTATTTACAGAGTGATCTCAAAAAATCAACTTTTTGATTTTGTAGCCATAACTTTTTTCCACGTCAACCGATTTTGGAAATCTTAGGCTCATTTTGAAGATAAAACTTTAGATGAAGAGATCTGAATATCAGAATTGACTCGAGATGGCAATCAAAGATCTAGAGTTTTCTTGAAAGTGACCCGAATCTCGGTTGGGAGGAGAATTGAATGAAAATCAACTTGTTCTCGGAAAAACAATTCATTCTGGATGCGTCCATATTTTCCTCGTTCTCAGTACTCAAGAATGTGCGTGAGAAAACACAATTGAAACATGTTCTTGCAAAAACATCAGACCATTTCTCCTCTGTAATGCATGGCCCGTAACCAACGTTACAAGAATCACAGTAAGTGACTGACAAGTCAGGTTTTAGACGTCGTTTTCGAATCATAAACAGATTTTGATAGTTTCGATGCCGCATCTAACGCCCGACCAGTTGGAACTGATTCCACAAATGAGGGAACAAGGGTTATCTTCCCTCCAAATCGCGGATCTGCTAAACACGACAGTCCGATCCATTCAAAGGGCTTATCTCCGACAAGAATTGTATGGTTATTACTGCCGATTCGTTCGGCGCATTATTGCGACTGAAAACTTTACGTAATTGGCAAACTGTTTTCGTGAAACTTTCACCATTTTTGAAATGCGTTTTTACAATAAATAAACGTTGTTTGCTTGAATACTTCTCCATATTCTTAAATCGCATGTTATGTACGTGACAACTGTTAAAAAAATCACTTTATTGAAAAAATCAAAATCCGTTGCTCTTGTTGGTACACCATTCATGATGAGCCTCAGCTGGTCGGGTTTGTCAGTCACTGATTCTGTAACGTTGGTTACGGCGGGCCATGCATTACAGAGGATAAATGATCTGTTTTTGCAAGAACATGTTTCAATTGTGTTTTCTCACGCACAATTCTTGAGTACTGAGAGCGAGGAAAATATGGACGCATCCAGAATGAATCGTTTTTCCGAGAACAAGTTGATTTTCATTCAATTCTCCTCCCAACCGAGATTCAAAGGGCGTTCCAGATTTGGGTCACTTTCAAGAAAACTCTAGATCTTTGATTGCCATCTTGAGTCAATTCTGATATTCAGATCTCTTCATCCAAAGTTTTATCTTCAAAATGAGCCTAAGATTTCCAAAATCGGTTGACGTGGAAAAAAGTTATGGCTGCAAAACCAAAAAGTTGATTTTTTGAGATCACTCTGTAAATAAGAGAGAAAGGAAGTTGATTCGCGAAACATCTCGAGGTAATGAGATCATCTTCATGCCTCTGTTGTCGAAGTTGAGAAAAAAATTTTTTTCACCATTTGAGAGCATTTTGAATATTCCGAAATTTCGCACAGTGTCGGAAAACACCATGTAGAGATTTTATGTGAATACCCTTATGTTTCAATGAAGTACGAGATTATAGCTGAAGGACTGGGCTATCGAATAGTGTGAACCAAATTCAAATTGTTCTAAACTGAAAAAAGTTATTCACATTATAACAGGGGCGACATTTTGGTGTGCGACGAAATTAGTGTTGAGTAGTTTACTTCGCGCACTGTTTTACTTCGCGCATTGTTTTGTGCAAGGTATCATGGTAACGTAGGAAACCGAAAAAAAGTGTCACTTCGCAATTTGTTATCAATGCGCGAACCCTGTCATTTTCACGTTTGTAGAAAAAATATCAAATTTTCACTTACATGAAAAATGGTTATTTGAATAGCAAATTCGTATTTGTCTTGAAACTTTTCAGTTCTCAGTGACAATTGGTGACGTTGGGAATCAAATGGATTACAGGATGTTTTCAAGATTAATTATGGATTTGTCCTTATTACACGTATATTGAAAATTTGAAACGGGGAGAGATAATCCCAAAAAATCTGGAATGATGAATCCACCTCCTCGATTAACCTACAGACAGTATTTAATAAACTTTTAAGTTTGAATGGGACTTCCTGACGACCATTTCTGATTTGAAATTTATTTCTTCATGGACATCTTATAATACATAAAGATCATTCATGTTATCGCCATCTAGTGTCATATTCCTAAGGTAGGTTCACGGCATACACAGTAGGACGCTGTCATCTAAAGGCAAAAAATGACGATAAATCTTCTATTTTCAAATCTATAGCAATGAATATGGCTTTTCAAGTCACAGTTCAATGTTCATCAATATTTGAAAAATTTTGGGAACTAAAACCCCGTGCCTTGGGGCACAAAACTCTCAAGATGAGTCTGCTTCTTCGGAAGCACCCTGTATGTGTAAAGTATCACGACCCGGACATATTAATTGAATCAAGTCATGTGTTTTTGGTGTTCTGTCCTAACGGTACGTGTAACTCGTTTGTCTCGTATACATTCCCAGAATATCCCTCCATTGTTTTTCTCCTCTTAGTTATCTTGTACAAGCTTTGACGGCATTGCCCTTATGTGTGAGGTTAACATACGATGGGCGATGTCTGTTTGCGCTTGCCGATCTCGGTTTTACGATGAAATTAAAGGTTTCTAGCAACACCAACATTTGTCACAAAATTGACTTTTCCAGAAATTGGCAACATTGAATTATAAAATTATCATATCTTTGCCCCTATATACTATTTCTCGAGCTATTTCTAGCGAATATCAGAAATGACATCTCTTGTGAAATATCAACACAATCCAAGTCATTGTGTTATCAGATAAAAGAAAACATTAGCTGTCTTTCAATTCTGATTGGTCTATTAGCGTTGATGTTTTCAACGATGTTAGCATGGATAGCGAAGCAAAGTTTGTCAGTTTGGCATAAAATAACTATGGCTGTACTTGTCAGAATGATTTACTTTTTGCTTCGTGAATGTGAAATAGTCTAGCAAAATACCACCTTGTTCTGAATATCTTCTCATAATTCTGTCTTTCATCGTTAACTCAATTATTGTTTTGCTCGGCGATACAATTGCGTGAATAATGAAGAGACAGAATTATCTCGAATATTCAAAACATCGTGATATTAATTATAACATACAATGTACCTCGTTGAATTAAGCGCACTGAACTCCAGCAAGATGAATTCCGAGGTTGTATGGAACTGTATTGAATCCCTAGAATGTCTGGGTGCTAACAGAGACAGCACAGCAGAGAACCGAATACGGAAATCTCTGTCAATCTCGGTAAGTATGCTACAATCTTTCAGGCGAAGGTCTTCGCAATTGCATTGTGTGCTAGAGAGTTGACGAATAGACCTCTAGTAAACAAAAACACCAGTATTTTATAAGACAGTCATAAAGTTCTGAGCTCCCCTTTGCAGATGGTGCCTGGAAGATGACGAAACGCCATCGCATGTCCTCACTGAGTGCCCAGCACTGACACATCAGAGGAGGGCTGTCCTTGGCAACATAACTTTGAGGCCAGAGGACGTGGAAGAGCTTCAGCTGAAGAAGCTGCTGAACTTCTCCAAGGAAGTCGGCATACCCAGCTGAATGTCGTAACATGTGGGCGCACAATGGGCTCGAATAAGGAGGCCTACGTGCAAGGGCGTTCACCCGCCCACCAGGGCTTCGAAGAAGAAGAATAAGAAGAAATACTGAGCCCCAGCAAGATAAATGCCAAGCTTGTATGGAGCTGTATTGAATCACTAGAATGCCTGTGTGCTAACAACAGAGTTACTTTGCTGTGAGTACCTGGACATCAGGGGGTGGAGGGCAACAAGAAAGCCGACATCCCCGCCAAACAGGGAACCGAATCTGTGTTCATAGGACTAGAACTATACTTTGGGGTCAACGCAGTAATGTACACAGATGATTCGAAAACCCCTCTTGGAGTTGGTGCCGATGTGCTCAGCAGAAAACCGATGACGGAAATCTCTGTCAGTCTCGGTAAGTATGCTACAATCTTTCAGGCGAAGGTCTTCGCAATTGAATTGTGTGCTAGAGAGTTGACGAATAGACTTCTAGTAAACAAAAACATCAGTATTGTATCAGACAGTCAGGCTGCTCTTGAAGCACTGAGCTCCAGCAAGATAAATTCCAAGCTTGTATGGAACTGTATTTTTTTTGCAATTGCATTACCTCGTTGGTCCCAGCACTGGGACCAAACGCCCCATAAGTGCGGGGTTAGGTGAGCATACAAACACAAACATCCATGGCCTAACTGGGATTCGAACCTATGTCTCCCTAGAATCCCAGAATGCCTAGGTGTTAACAACAGAGTTAATTTGCTGTGAGTGCCTGGACACCTGGAGGTGGAGGGCAACGAGAACCAGAACCATACTTTGGAATCACCGCAAGTGCAGCCAGAACAACTATTTTGGACAAGGATGTCTGAATTTCCAGGTTCAACCAGGGCCTACCCTATAGAGTAGGCCCTGGTGCAACCCATTGGAAGGCGTTTCTGCCTAAATCATCGAAAAATATAACCAGGCAGTTCAAAAAAACTCCAATACCTACCACCTATCCCTATCCTCCCTAGGAACGCACGATGTTCTTTGAACATTATAGGGATTTTCTTTCGTGCGCTCCAAGCGATAAAAAAAAATGGGGCAGGGGTAACCTACGAATTCTGACAGGACTGCTTACGGGACACTGTCGTCTAAGATACCACCTGGGAAGGATGGGTCTGAACCAACAAACGGACTGTCGGTTCTGCTGTGTGGGAGACGAAACGCCGACTGTACACATATTATGATCATGTTCTTGTTAAGAGAGACTGAGGTTCGACATATTTGGCTTTACCAATTTAGAACCTATCGATTTCAGAGACATCCTACCTAATTCAACTATGGAATTTGAAAATAAAATGTTGATTGTACAGTGAACTGTAACCCCTAGGGGTGAGCCACAATGGACCCACCTACCCACTTCAGGGTCTACGCAGGTGCGGTCAAAACAACTATGTCTGAGTGGACGGAGAAAAAAAAAAAGGGTCATGTGCCTAAATCAACGGAAGAAAAAACAGGCAGATCCTAGAATGGAGCAAGGGTAACCTGCGAATTCTGACAGGACTGATGCGCTAGAGAAAACAAGGTTCGACATATTTGGCATCACCAATTTAGAACCTATCGTTTTTAGACATATTTCAGTTCTTTCATCCATGGACTTTGTGAAAAGAAGTGGATTGTACAGTGAACAGTAACCTCTAGGGGTGAGCCACAATATACCTATCTGGCGTCGCAGTGGGGGGGGTGTTATTCACTCCACCCACAAGGAACCTAACTTAACCTAACCTCGTTGATTAATCCGAAAACAGCAATTTTGTGTTAAAGCCGTAGAAAAACAGTTTTTTTCTACAACTGCCATGAAAAGTGGCGTATTTTTCATGGCTTACTTATTTAAAACTGTTTTAATCTTCTCCTGAAGATGCTGAGATAGTAAGCGAAACACGTGAAAGTTGATGTTATCTCCAGGAAAACCGGAAAATGAAGAAACATTCCTGAAATATATGAATATTCGATGTTCCAAATTCCAGAAATATAGCTTGAAAAACAAAGGAGAAAAGGAGCTTTTACCATGAGTCTGTGTCACCCAGTATGATAACATGAGATTTTCATCTTGAAATAATATCTTCATCAAGCTGTAGGAGTCCCGCCACAAAACACTGACCCACCTTGTATACCTTACATTGATATTTCGTCAATTGAGCTCTTTTCTACCTTGAACGAGAGAGAGGAAAGTTCTCTTCTCTTCCATCTTTCTCTTCAATGCTACTAATGTGGCCGCATTGAAATATAGAGAGGTCCGATAAATCTTTCCTTGTCTGACATCTAGTTGGTGCCACTGAACTATTTTTGAATTCAACTCGTTCAGCGTTCTTGTTCTGTGCTGTGATAATATCTTGCTCGTATCTTGGTACCCAAGAAGCGGTTCAAAATCCACTAGGAGCTATGTAGTCGTCTAGCACTTCTCAACTACGGATGAACATGCACATTCAGACTTGGGATATACATTGTGGGTTCGGCTCTTTCTCTCAATACGGTCCTATTGCGTTGAACAATGTCCTATATCCTACCAAGAAATTTGAATACCTCGCAAATTTTGTAGAATTACTTATCCGATGGAAATTCGAATAGAGTGAATCGATTTTCCGTGTTCTCACAGTTGGAAACTGCACGAACTTGCATGTCTCCTAATTCTCTCTATATTTGTCAAACCTTTAGAGTTTAGAATTTATGTCATGTACGTCCGTGTACTGTCAGTTCCCGCTTTTCCAACAATTTATTTGTGGTTATGTCTGATTGTCAGTGCTTGTCATAGTGTCCGTACTCTAATATACAAAAAACGTCAAAACAGCAGTGTCAAGCACATTTAGGAACTGTAGTGCAAGCATGTGCAAGGTAGAAACGAGCTCAATTCGATTTGCGCAATTTGCGAACGCCGTTGCGATCAGAGACAAATAAGTTTATGACTAGACCAGCACCATATTTTTAGCTTGAGCATTGTTGGAAAGCCGCAAAATCTTTGTCGTATTACCTCTACATACGCGCAATTACAATAACAAAACCTTGGTCCACATTTTACGTGTATTTATATTGGACATAATTTAAGTCACTTCGTCGTTCGATGCGGATTTCACTTGTTTTGTTTACCCGTGTGTCGAATCCTAATTGCATTATAAATTGTCTTCTCTTTTAATTTTAACCTAAATACTTCGTCTTGTTTTGTTGCCAAAAAATTTACGAATTCACGTGCCTTTAACAATGTTGTATAAGTATATTCTTGTAGAACCTGATACAATGCCTACCAGTATCACTATTGTATACAGGGTGTTTCATGTGGGACGCAGTTCGAGATGTGATAAGGCGTCTCAAGAAAATAAAAAAGTTTTCATAAGCAATGTCGTAAAAGGTTTCGTTTTCGAGCAGGGTTGGCACGAATTAATTCATATAAATTAAGTCAGTGATTTAATTCGTGAATAAATTCGAATGACTTTTTTGAAATAAGTCGTGAATTAATTCGAAATTTATCAAATGGGAACGAATCGCATTATTACCTACAATTTAAACTAGTTTTAAATAAAATATCCGATGGCATCTGACAACTGACAACCGTGAAGCACCACACGCGGAAAACAAAATTTTCGAAGAGCCGCTTTACAGTTTACAATATTTCATTGCATGCAATTGATTGCCCCAATTCATATTTCCGGCAAAAATAATATGCAGGCTTTTCAACACTGAATCGGAATTACCGGCTTGCAATGTCTTTTTGTCATAGATTATGTGTATCACTTCTCATCGAGTTTTGAGTTGGGTCAAGAGTTGGGTAGAAGAAACCATGAGAAAGGCAAGAAAAGTAAGATCCAATGTGTATCTAATGATGCGTGAAATTCCGAAAATCTAACATGTTAGTGGTGACATGTTGCACCAGTAATACAAATTACCACAATATAAAAAAATATGTCCGGACTCATTTCTTGCAATGCATCGAAAAATTGCTTTCCATGGCGACACCAATCCGTAGGCGCGCCATGGATATTGCTGCATTTTATTGAAATTAACTGTAAAGCGCCTCTATAATGAAGATTGTGAATGAGTAATATAATTTGCATGAACATCATTTCTCATTCAATCAATAGTCTCAGTTTATATTGCAAAATTTGCATATTTGGAGTATTTTATTGTCACGCTTTGAGATTTTTAACGGAAATAAAAACTTGTTTTTTTCGATGTTCTTGTATTTTGTTCAAGTAAATAGAATTTGATTTGTTCTCAAATGAATTAATTCAAAAAAGTCCGAATTATTTCAAAAAGTCAGTCTTTTTTGACTTTTTTATATTACTCATGACTTATTCCAACCCTGTTTGCGAGATACAGGGTGTTAAAGTTGAAAATAAAAAATAATTTTCATTGAATTTCTAGGTATCCGCTAGACAAAAATTCTTGATATTTTGGTACATGACTCAGTGCCTGAGAGTGATTGAATGGGAAGCATTATTTATTCAATCTGATTCCCAGTGGCACCGTTAAGGGATATTGATGTGTGATTTTTCAGAAAAAACATGGGTGGCGATGAAATTTTCGAAATTTTATTCGAAAATATTGAAGGGGATGCAATTTTGTAAAAAAAAGCACCAAGTGTTGACACTCGTAAAGATACACTGTTTTCTAGAAAAAGCGAATAACCAAATTCAACTACAAACATGACGTCATCGAACCTGGCGTTTTTCGAAGTCGCTGAATTAAATTGTTGAAAAAAAAATATTTACGATGATATTAAATAACGAATGATTGCATCAACTACTATTTATATACTATTTATATATACATTTTATATAGCCTAAATTCGACTAGTGTGTACAGTGTGTCCAGTTTTCGATGCTTTTTCGTGATATCTCAATTATCTCTCGAGATAGAATCTTGCGGTTTCCGCGGTCCTGATGTGCCACTTTTTTGTGAAACTTAGGATGGCCTAATCAGATTGTGCATAACTATTTCCGTTTATGTGATACAGGGCGATTTTGAAAATTTATACTTGTTGGAGCCCCCTCGGGACCCCCTCTATATCTACGAAGTTTCTTATCGAAAATATCAAATTGAAATCTCATCCCATAGAGAATTTTGCGCAGAATCCAGTGGCGCACTCAACATTTTTTGTCGGGGTATGGTTTTGGAGATACGACTCAAACTTATGATTTTTCAAATGGAACACCCTGTATTTTACAAGCTCATTGAATTCCTCATTTTTTTCTCTTCAAAATGATATATAATGTATAAATATAAGATTTTCAAAAATGCTCCAAAATCACTAAAACATTGAATTTTAATAGTGGGCTATGGATTTTTCATATAAAAAAGTTCCAATTGAAGGAATATTCCTTTTGATTTTTCCATGAAGAGGACAAAAACAATACCAACACTAATTTACTAAGAAAACACAAAAATTAGGTACCTGATAGCAACAAATAAATAGTAATAGAAAGTTCATAATGTAAAATAAAAACCAGATTAAATATTTACACAAAAACAATTGAATTTCGAAATTATTCAGTAACTTATTCATTGAATTGTTCAAATTGATGTCCATTTTCCCTAACTCACAATAATTGACAGTTTCTCAATACGTCTTGATACAGTAAGAGGCACAATAATCTTGAAGAACTTCGTGCAACAACATGCAGAGGCGGTTTTCCAAGAAAGTGTGTGAAGGAAAATGGAGTTCAATTTGAACAATTCAATGAATAAGTTACTGATTAATTTCGAAATTCAATTGTCTTAGTGAATATTCAATCAGGTGATTATTCTATATTATGAACTTTTTATTACTATTTATTTGTTGCTATATCAGGTACCTAATTTTTGTGTTTTCTTAGTTAATCAGTGTTGGTATTGTTTTTGTCCTCTTCATGGAAAAATCAGAAGAAATATTCCTTCAATAGGAATTTTTTTAATGAAAAATCCAGAGCCCACTATTAAAATTCAATGTTTTACTGATTTTTGAGCATTTTTGAAAATTTTATATATCTACACATTATATTTCATTTTGATGAAAATAAAAAAGGGATTTAATGAGCTTATGAAATATAGGGTGCTCCATTTGAAAAATCATAAGCTTGATTCGTATCTCCAAAACCATAACCCGAAAAAAAAATTGAGTAGGGGAGAGGGGGTATAGTTGTCACAATTTTCAGTTAAACCTCAGAATTAGTGGGATTACTGAGTTCTTGGTTGATATGATACATTTAATGAAGCAAGGCAACATAATACTACAATTTTCTCCAAATAAAACTCAAATATCACTTCAAACAAAAATGTTATGATTTTTTCTTCATATTGATGTAACTGTGACTACTGGCCCCGTCAATTGGGCTATTTGTCACAGTACATGGGGTGAGTTGTCTCATAAAATGAAAAATAACAAACTGATTGGAAGTTAAGCTAAAAATGTGGTGATAAATTCCGTTTACAAATCGTCTTCTGAGTCACAGTTGATACAACAGTAAAATGCAGTTTTCACTCCAGCACATTGTTTATGTGCCCATAATTTGCAACTCGTGCATTGTATCCATCTCTCATTAGCTTTACTCTCAGTCCATGACTCTCCACATACTAAACAAAGGGTTTCCTCTCCCTCACTTTCACTAGATGACAGATTTTTGTGTGCTTCATTCTTGTTTTTTTTTATTGCTCGAAAGCTCTGATCGTTTACGAGGAATTGGTTTTGGTTTTTTAGATTCTGCCAATGCCATTTTCACAGGCGTATCCGTCCAAATAGAAGTGGTCCGCTTCCTTCTATTCGTAGGCTTAGTCTTCCTAGCACCCGCTTTAGGCAGAGGCCTTATACTTTCAGGTGTGATATGAGTCACCAAATTATCATTCTGAATTCTTGATTCCAATATTTCAGTTATTGTTCCAATAGCACTATTTGTTTCAGTCGAAGGAGATACATTTTCTTTATTTTCAATTCCATGAGAAGATGTGCTAGGCTGAGGAGATGGTGTCCTTTCATTTCTTATAGGAACGTCTACATCAATTCTTTCCAAATGAGATTGATTTTCTGTCTCAGTAGGTTCTTCAGGTTGAGTCGAATCAAGTCTATCCGTCGCATATCCTGGGGCAAAATCGATTTCGGTGAAAATATTCCGATTAAATGGATAAATACCAGTGCAGGAAAAACCAGCCATTATATTTTTAGAAGTGACTGCAGCTGGAAGGGCTTCTCGAACGATTGCAGGAATGTCGTAGATGGTCATGGTTTTGCCTGGATGAGTCCTAATCCAGTCGTCACATGCTACATTCACATAATGTTTGAAAGGCCCATAAACACTTCGATCTAGGGGTTGCAATTTATGGGAACAGTGGGGCGGGAAAGATAGGACAACTATTCCTTGGTCTTTACAAAAATCTAAAGTCTTGATAGACAAATGCGAATCATTATTGTCAAGTAAAAGTAGAAGCGGATGTTCTTTACTGCACTTCGTGAACTTCACGAAGTGAATCATAAACTCATAAAAAGTATTCTCATTCATCCACCCAGAAGAGTTGGCAGATCCATGACATCCAGGAGGCCCACTTGTTACGAAATGGTCACGATAATGGACCCTCGGAAAGACAAAAAATGGTGGTATGAAATTACCAGTTGCAGATATTCCAATAGCCATGGTAACTAAGCTTCCACGTTCTGCAGAAGTAATTGAGCCAATTTGCTTGACACCTCTTCTGGCAACAACACGTTCAGGTCTTTGTACAGTCGTGATACCTGTTTCGTCTATATTCCATATATCGTTGGGACCAAAGTTGTGTCGATCCTGAACGGTCGTTAAATTATTGAAGAAAGCTGCCACATTAACTCTATTAAAGCTTGAAGCTCTAGCCAAGCTGGTGGCCTCTGGCTTCCTGACGCTTAGTGTTGCATGTCGCTTCATAAAGCCCTTGAACCAATCGATGCCTGCCATTTTGTTAGTATTCCAAGAAGTAGGGAATTTTCGATTGAGAGCAGTTGCGTATTCTAATGCGAATTTTCTAACTTCGAAGGGACTCAGATCAAAATATATATCTGCCATCTTCGTTAAATAATTGGACAATTGCTCTTCTTGTTCATTTGTAAACACCTGTCTTATCTTCAAGTATCCTACAGAAAACACTGGAACTGGATTCAAACATTCATTCTGTAGTTTCTTGTAATATCGAGTTAAGGTCCGATAATTAATGTCGAAATCTTTTGCCACGCTCCTGATTGACTGGCCAGTTCGTACATGTTCAATAGCTCGAACTATGATGTCTTTACTTGTTCTGCCACGTTCAGTCAGTCGTTTCCTATTACGAGGCATGACCTGGAAATAAAAAAATATATATTGAAATCGAATGGGGTTAGTTGTCACATGAGACAATTAGCCCCAAAAATAATGTGACAACATGTACCTCTGATCATACCGCCACTAATATTTTTATATCACGAAAAATAATGTATATAACCTAAAAATACGAAAAGATTTCAATATATCACATTGCTATCTACATAATTGAATGGCAGAATGATCCAGTATGAGATCCTTCGACATGATGAATTGAGATTCAAATCAATGTTTATATTTACTTACATATACTTTTTTCACGTGAATTCCTTTAACTTCTCCACAATAATCACAAATACACTAGCGTTTCCTATAACAGCATATGAAATCCAGAGCTTCGATGTTGTGCACGCGGTTGATTGAAAAATTAAGTGGTAGATGGCGTTTGAGGGTTTGTGACAACAAGTACTTGAGACAACTAGACCCCTCCTCCCCTATGCCACTGGACTCTGCATAAAATTCTCAATGGGATGAGATTTTAGTTTCACATTTTCGCTGAGACACTTCGTAGATATAGAGGGGGCCCAAAAAGTATAAATTTTCAAAATCGCCCTGTATCTCATAAACGGAAACAGTTATGCAAAATCTGATTAGATCATCTTGAGTTTCACAAAAAAGTGGCACAGGACCGCGAAAACCGCAAGATTATATCTCGAAAGGTAACTGAGATATCACGCAAAGACATCGAAAACTGGACACACTGTACACACCATTGAGCATATATCAAAATTATATTTCAATAGGATAGAAAAATATAGAATTTTCAATTATCTTAAATAAGCGGATGAACATCTACTTCTAGACCCTCTTTTAGACCATGCAAAATATGTTTGTACTATATATTGTGTGATAATTGTTTTTGGTTCAAGTATAGATAAAGACGTTTTTCTCAAAAATAATAATATTAAAATCAAGAAAGAGTCAACATACCTTCATATATCTCCAGTGCTACGGAGCATGAAAATAAGATTATATTGACATAAAATCAGGAAAACTTGTGGTTGAGGACAAATCAGTTGATTTGACCCAAAATGTCACCAATCATTAATCTCGATCAATCTACAGAGAGTATAATTATTCTGGCTGTTGAAAAAATACAGAGGACTTATACGACAGTGACAACCTCGGTAACTAGAGGAGTAAAATCGGGGATAAAATGTGTCGTTTTTTTTTTTCGAGGTATAACCAAATCGGACCTATTAGATAATGTTCCTTATGTGATTTTCCATCATAGTCCAGCTAGACGACATTTTTCTGTGGGGACGAACTTTTTTATTCAAAAAAATACGAAAAAAGTTGGATATTCGAAAAT
This sequence comes from Phaedon cochleariae, assembly GCA_918026855.4. Lineage (NCBI taxonomy): Eukaryota > Metazoa > Arthropoda > Insecta > Coleoptera > Chrysomelidae > Phaedon > Phaedon cochleariae. The sequence continues at coordinate 3,560,360 of OU896710.1, read as the reverse complement.
CGTATTTTTCTAAACATATTATTCAATATTTCGAGAACTACTCGAGATATTGATTTGCTTTTTCGTTTGATCAAAAGAATATAATCTAGCGCTTCTCACCATGCTAATAGGATGATGTAATGAAATCGGTTTTTTTTTTTAATAAGTTGAGAATATGAAATAGTGAAAACCGTGAGATGAAATTTTCACTGATCGAAAAACTTTTTTATTATTCGAATTCTTTATATACAATCAGCGAAGGAAATTGAGATAATGAGTCGAAAAAGTTTTTAGACTAAAAAAGTTCGACACATATGAAATAGTTTTGAAGGTATGATTTTTTAAAAACATGCTAATTCCGCGCCTCCGGTAACTATTCGCGCTCAGCGCAATACCAGTGCCTACTCCCATATATTAACGACTCCCAATACCCGCTCCATCAGTGCACAATGTTATGTTGAGAAATTGTTTTTATGATGGTTTCGAGGTCAATGATGCAAGTATAGAGGAAAATAATACTGCATTTCATATTTTTCATAATGGAAACGATTTCATAAGTTACAAAATATAATCTAGTTTAAACCAAACTATCAAACAAAAAATGATATTCATTTTAGTATTCTTCTTCATTTCCTGATTCTGGCCCAACTGGATCTCTGAATGTATTTTGGCAGTCTCTACATTTACATTCACTAGAACATTTCAACCCTCCTTTCATGCATATACACTTATTATTTGTGCAGTTTTTTTCGGCAAAATAAATGACCAGGATCTTTCTTACAGAATTTGGAATAGGTTCCTGCTTAGTAAAAACAGGGTTCCAACAATCGTTTTCGTGTTTCCAACAAAAATGTTCCGGATTTTCAGTAGGGATATATGGTAAAAGGGATGAATACCATATTTTCAATTGATATATACATCTAGAAATAATTGATTGGAAATGTGTTAGGTATCGGAAATTCTGCCATGTGATTTTTATTATTCCTGCAGCTTTATAAAGAATTTGCATTTCGGATTCTACGTTTGAATCGTTGAAAAATTCGGATTCTTCTTTGGAGCTACTGGATCCTAACGACTTGAATTGTTCTGCGAAATTTTCTTCACTATTTTCATGAATGTCTTGGTGATATAATTGATGATGTTTCTTCTGTTTCGACAGATTTATAAATGATTCAATATTCCTTGGGGCAATATATTGACTGTAACAAGACTTGTGATACTTTGCATCATGAGCAAATAACCAGAAATTTTCCCAATCATATTTATATCGTTCCGTTTCTTTGCTGAGTCAACTATTTTATCAAAACTTTTCTTTTCACTTCCTATAATTCGATAGCATTTATAAAAATGGCTATATTTAAATAAAATCATGCTATCGTTAAATAGAATCAACTATAAATCATAATTTTGTATTCATCCCAATTCGTAATTTTGAGTTCGAATATTTCTACACATTATAATTCAAAAATAAAACATGTCCTATTTATATCTATATTTTTAGTCAAATCGTCACGACATGATGTATACTCATTTCCCGAATGATTGACATTCAGATCAGTTCATAATAATTGATATTCTACTCATAGTATGCTTTTTTTGGTATGGCAAATGAATAATAAGATTTCGAAAGTTCGTTCATTTCAAATGAAAATTATTTCGAGATTGTTCAAAAAATATAATATTATTGAATAATGATATATTATTATCCTTATTCTTTAACTCTTCAATGATATTGAGATCTCAATGAAATATTTTCGAATGTCCTTATAATTCGAAAACATTTTCACATAGGTACCTGTTTGAACAGATACTAATTTCTGATGTTTCCTCTTTCCGCCCCTATCACAAATGATACACATTCTTCCAATATCAAAAATGACATTTGCATTCCGAGTTGATGGCCCCGCTTCTGTATTTATCTGGCAACCAGTAAAATTCGGCAATATTTGAATATTTTTCTACATTCATTATGGTAAATGATTGTTTCTTTCCCAGACAGAATCAGCTCTCTTCGCATAAGAATACGGGATCCACAAATATCATTTCTTCTTTCCGCTGCTGATAATAACGAGAGCAGGATTTTTTGTTAAATTTTTATCATTATATGATACACTATTTTCGCAAATGACACACTGCATCTTCAACAGATTGTTGCATACTGCCCTACAACCTATAACTACGCTCTATAGTCGCGCCAACACGCTCTTGTCGCGAAAGGCATATTCATGCCATGCGTACCTACATCTTTGAAAAATCATATTTCGAAAACTATACTACATATACAAATTTCTGTTATTTCAAAAACTTTCATGACTATTTGTTAACATTTTATTCGCTGCATATATACAAAAAAAATCAACAAGAAAAAAGTTTGTCGATTGTTGAAAAAAATATACCATGAAAAGTGATATCTGGCGTTCTCAATCAATTTACAAAAAACTGATGATTATTTATACTGTAATCATACCATCGTGAGAAGCAGAAAAGAATTCGTTTTCTATCAAAAAAAAAATGATCTCCATACCTATTGTAGTTTTAGAGTTACGAGGAGATATATTTCAAAATCTGTGTTTTAGAAAATTCTTTATTTTTTCAGTTTTTTCTAAATAAAAAAGTTCGTCCCCACTCAAAAATGTCGTCCAATGATATTCTGATAGAAAAATATGTACTTCATTTTATTTTGAAGGTCGGAACTAGTTATACCTTGAAAAATTTTTTTTCGAGAACGGAGCGACTTTTTCGGTGGATTTTACTCCACTAAACAGTGGAACTGAATATTACTTTTTATCGAATTGTGAACAATATTTTTTCTCCGATCTGAAGCTTCTGATGTAGGTATAATGCTTAAAATACAATAAAAACATCTGAGTATTACTGTTGCTCTTTTAGTAACACAATATCTGTCCAATTAAATCCATGGTCTATTGTTTTACCCTTTTTCAGACCTGAATGCTGCATCACATATAGAATAGAAACAAAATACCAAGATTATTTATCATTATGCAAAATGTTAACAACTTCAATATACCAACTAACACATGCCAACATACCAACACATGCTACTTTCGTATCAGACTTTAACAGGTAAGATTTTGCTCGATATTTAATGGGAAAATAATGATGAAAAACTCTGTAATCGTTGACCGCCATCTATTATACATACAGGGTGCCCGTTTTCATAGCTCCACCAGATCAGAGAGCCTAAAAGAAAAATTCACTTGATTTTTCTCTTCTGTTTGTAATCTTCCTTTCCAATGATTTTGATATTATTCCATTCTGCCATATTATGTTGTCCATCTTTAGTAAGGATATGTTCAGCTAGTTTCGATTTGTCGATGTGTCTTTTCATGATAGTGTACTTATGTTCCGAAACGTCCAAAGCTATGTGAAAATTTGATATCTATTCTATATACATTTATTTCTCTTCTCCAAACCTATTTTCAATACAAATTGTCACTGACAAGCTAGTGAATTTTTCTTCTAGGGTCACTGATAGAAAATTCTTTAAACGCAGTGATATTCTGGGGCAAATCATCTGACTATACGTATATTGAAATAGTTTTCATATTTTTATTTCAAAGAGACGAGGAGAGAAAATCCCCAAAAAAATCTGGAATAATTAACTGAAAGTAGTTTGACAAAGATATATTAGAGTAAGTGAACAAATTCAAATTCCTAATTAAAAAAGCTGAAATTAACCTTTCTCCTTTGCTACTTACAACTTTGTTTCATGCTATCGCTTGAATGAAAATCATCTGATCACAGGTTTCACAGGAGGGTCAAGTATTCAAGGCGGACAAACTGTATGTATGTATAGAAAGAAGCCAGGAAACCATAAAAATAAAAAAATATATATCTTGAGTTAGCAAATCATACGACGCTAGGGAAAATATTAAGTGGATCAACTTGTATGGGATAATTATTTCAATTTCAATGATATATTTCGCTCCATGTACGGGCGCCGTCTAATGACATTTATAAATGTTATAAATAATTGCCGGACCAATAACACGGACATGTGTCATTTCTCATTAGCAACAATCTTGGAATAGTTTTTCGAATTCTACAAGTATACGCACGATGAATCATCTATACTACTATAAACAGCAATCAATATAGAACAAGAATAATTTAGATAGGTACTATCTGGGGTATTATATCGCATTTTTTTATGCTGTTTGATATAAAATATTGAGAAGATGTAATACATTTTCCAATTATTATTTGATTCCTTGATTATACGTGTTACCTCTCCTCTATCTAACTCGTTAGTGGTCCCTGGACTCTTTTCATCCCTTACTTACCTCAATTTTCGTTATTCTGAAACAATAATGCATCAAGAATGAATGGACCAATTTTCAATTTTTTTGCACGGCGGTTGAACGTTGAATGAAATTCCCTTCCAAATGAGCAATCACTCACCACGAAGAGAGAGATATTCAAAGTAATTACCATAATAGTTCATAAAATGAACGAAAATGGTAGATAACGAGAGAAAAACATCTACTTTCCTGGCTACATGCCACGCAGAACATTGAATTACATCCTCCCGAAATCATTGCAATAATTCGTATAGACGAATAAAATCGCAAGTGTTTCCTTCCTAAACGCCGATCAGCGCTTAAGTAGTTCAGGAACGCTGACTACCTGCAGACCGGTTTCGAGCTCTTGGCTCTCATCAGCGCAGGGCTGTCCCAGATAGCATTCTTGGCCGCTTTCTGGTGCGAACCTGACCCAACGTAAACGCATCTCAGCAGTTATACCCCACGAGGCGTTCAACGTCCGCGAAATGAACGCCAACGCCGAACGCCACCTGGCAAGGAAAGAATCACTTCAAAACAAGTGGGGTACGTAGTTTTTGAAAGGTATCAGATTAGTATAGATGTAGTTTTCATTAGGTATTAGATCAGTATAGAGGTCAGATAATTTATACGACGCTATAAAAGCAGATGATATTTTATCATTGCTCATGTAAGATGGAAGTAGAGGCCATGGCACCATATCATGAGCATATTTTTATATTGAAACTATCATTGGGCACCAAAGATGCGTATACGACGCTATGAAAGTTCAGAAAACTGGACATTTTTCCCACAAACTACGTTTAGCCCACTCGACTGTCTTGGTTTTTTCACACAAACTACGTACCTAGCCTACTCGACTTCCAATAGGGACTAAAAAACAAAAACAAAAGAAAGTTAAAACAATGCCAACATATTTCTTCTTTGTGGGAAATCAAGACAGTCGAGTGAGCTATGTACGTAGTTTATTGGCGAAAAATCAAGACAGTCGAGTGAGCTAGGTACGTAGTTTATGGGCAAAAAATTAAGACAGTCGAGTGAGCTAGGTACATACCTAGTTTATTGGCGAAAAATAAAGACAGTCGAGTGAGCTAGGTACGTAGTTTGTGGGAAAAAATCAAGACAGTCGAGTGTGCTTTCTTTACTTTCTTTTGTTTTTTGTTTTGTTTTCTATTGGCAAGTGATAATCTAGGAACTTGTAAATTTTTTAGTTTTTTCATCGTATCTCCCGAACTATTGAATTCAGAGAAAAATGTTATACGGATTTTTTGTAGATTCTATCAAAAGGAATAATTTTGGTTCCATAACATTTTCAGATATTTTCAGTTGTTTTCGAGATATTTGGAATTATCTGAGAATAAAATTTTCAACACTTTTGTTCCATCTTCCAATCAACAAAAGGAAAAAATATTTCATGGTTCAGTAGAAGTCGATGAGCTTCATCTATCGATAATCTTCGTTTTTCAATATATCTTCATGGTACCCTATGGGCCGTTCAAATTTTTGTTCCATTTTTTTACTTTATTTCCTGTACTATTGGCTTTACAGAAAAAAATATGGGTAATAATTTGTAGGAAATGTTCCAGGGAATAACTTTGCACTTCTGATAATTTTCGATTTTTCCATTTGTTTTCGATATACTTACATTGAATTGAAAGGATTTCAAATTTCGATGTTTTGATTTTCATTTGTTTTTCCATTTTCCGATGGATGCACGAAAAAATGGTGATATAATAATTTGTTGCGTCATCAAAGAGGCATACGGTGCATTTTTCAAATTTGGATTTAGTCTATTGGTTCAGGAGATATGTCGTTTTAAAGCGAACCGTGTGTTTCGGAAAATCTCCTTGAAAAACCCACTTGGACTTTTCCGACCCTGCTCAATTTCAATAAGCTTCGTCTCTTCCTGGTAGAGTTTTTTTTCACGAAACATAAAATCGATCGGACCACTTTTGCGATTTGTAGAGTGGTTACAAGAAACTTCCGGTGAAAAATCGAAAAAACCCGGAAAAACCACATTAGAGTTTTCCGATTTCCTTCATATTTGAATGACATAATATTGTTTTAAGTACAATAAGATGGCAAAATTTGAAGTCGATATGTCAAAGGGTTCCGGAGATATATCAATTTATGATTACCACAGAGTACAGACAGACAGACAGACCACACACAAAAACCAAAGTTGCTCAAAATTCGATGAGGATCATTTTCTCCAAAGTAACTATACCTCTATCTCGCTTAGTTTCCGAGATAGCATTTTTGGCAAGGCCGTAGTATACTCCACTATGTATAGCGTCGTATAACAAGATTCCATTTCCGGTGGAATGAGAGTGGCTGGTTGCCCGACTGGCGTGTATTTTCAACAAGTGGGTACGTAGTTTTTAAGAGGTATCAGATTAGTATAGATGTAGTTTTCATAAGGTATTAGTTTATTTAGAGGTCAGATAATTCATACGACGCTAAAAAAGCAGATTATATTTTATCATTGCTCATGTAAGATGGAAGTAGAGGCCATGGCACCATATCATGACTTTATTTTTATATTGAAACTATCATTGGGCACCAAGGATGTGTATACGACGCTATGAAAGTTCGGAGAACTGGAGATTTTTCCCACAAACTACGTACTTAGCCCACTCGACTGTCTAGGTTTTTCCACACAGTCGAGTGAGCAAGGTACGTAGTTTATGAGAAAAAAATCAAGACACTCGAGTGTGCTTTTTTTACTTTTTTTTGTTTTTTGTTTTGTTTTCTATTGGCAAGTGATTATTTAGGAACTTGTAAATTTCTAGTTTTTTCATCGTATCTCCCGAGCTATCGAATTCAGAGAAAAATGTTATTGGGATTTTTTGTAGATTTCATCAAAAGGAATAATTTTGGTTCTATAAAATTTTCAGATATTTCCAGTTGTTTTCGAGATATTTGGAATTATCTGAGAATAAAATTTTCAACACTTTTGTTCCATCTTCCTATCAACAAAATGAAAAAATATCCCATGGTTCAGTGGAAGTCGATGAGCTTCATCTATCGATAATCTTTGTTTTTCAATATATCTTCATAGTACCCTATGGGTCGTTAAAATTTTTTTTTTCATATTTTTCACCTTATTTCCTGTACTATTGGGTTTACAGAAAAAATTATAGGAAATAATTTGTAGGAAATGTTCCAGTGGATAACTTTGCACTCCCGATAATTTTCGATTTTTCTATTTGTTTTAGATATATATTGAATTGAAAGGATTTCAAATTTTGATGTTTTGATTTCCATTTATTTTTCCATTTTCCGATGGATGCACGAAAAAATGGTTGAATAATAATTTGTTGCGACATCAAAGAGGCATACGGTGCATTTTTCAAATTTGGATTTAGTCTATTGGTTCAGGAGATATGTCGTTTTAAAGTGAACCGTGTTTTTCGGAAAATCTCCTTGAAAAACCCACTTGGAATTTCCCGACCCTGCTCAATTTCAATAGGCTTCGTCTCTTCCTGATAGAGGTTTTTTTCACAGAAAATGAAATCGATCGGATCACTTTTGCGATTTGTAGAGTGGTTACAAGGAACTTCCGGTGAAAAATCGAAAAAACCCGGAAAAACCACATTAGAGTTTTCCGATTTCCTTCATATTTGAATGACATAATATTGTTTTGAGTACAATAAGATGGCAAAATTTGAAGTCGATATGTCAAAGGGTTCCGGAGATATATCGATTTATGATTACCACAGAGTACAGACAGACAGACAGACAGACAGACAGACCACACACAAAAACCAAAGTTGCTCAAAATTCGATGAGGATCATTTTCTCCAAAGTAACTATACCTCTATCTCGCTTAGTTTCCGAGATAGCATTTTTGGCAAGGCCGTAGTATACTCCACTATGTATAGCGTCGTATAACAAGATTCCATTTCCGGTGGAATGAGAGTGGCTGGTTGCCCGACTGGCGTGTATTTTCAACAAGGAAAAAGCCAAATACTCAAAGTGGAATGCAATGGTCACAAAGAGAGAGAGAAACTCAAAGTAATGATCACAATAGTTCATCAAATGAACGAGTATGGTAGATAACGAGACAAAACCAACTACTTTCCTGGCTATATGTCACGCAGAACACTGATCTACATCCTCCCGAAATCTGAGATCAATTACATTGGATCAGGTTCGCACCAGATAGCGGTCAAGAATGCTATCTGGGACAGCCCTGCACTGATGAGAGCCAACAGCTCGAAACCGGTCTGCAGGTAGTCTCACGTTCCTGAACCACTTGCGCAGATCAGCGTTTAGGGAGGAAACACTTGCGAATTATTGCAAAGACATCGGGAAAATGTAATTCAATGTTCTGCGTGGGATACAGCCAGGAAAGTAGTTGTTTTTCTACCCCAATAAACTTAGCAGAACCACTTCAATATTTCGCATTTGCAATAGTACTATAATTTGTTACTAATTTGGTACTAATTTGGTACTGATTTATTGTCATATTCGCAAATTTATTACTCTTCATTAAACAGAGAAGAAACCAACGGCTCTGCTAGCTTTATGTCAACCTAGCAGCACCATAGGTGGAAATTTGATATTTTGAAAATTTTAAATATACCATAATTTATAACTATTTTATTACTAACTTATAGCTATAATCACGAATTTTTTACTCATCATTTCAAGGAAAAAAACGACGATTTTACTTTCTCGATCTCAACCTAGTAGAACAAAAACTCAAATCACATGTTTTTTGAAATTCTGTTGTATCATCGATAAGTTACTAATTAATTACTGATTTATTACCACATTCGCAAATTTCTAACACTTCATTTAACAAGGAAAACCAACGGCTCTGCTAGCTTTCTGTCAACCTAGGAGAGCCATAGCTAAACAATTATTATTTTGAAAACTTCAAATATACCATAAATCATTACTATTTCATTACTAACTTATAACTATAATCACGAATTTTTTACTAATCATTTCAATTCATTAGAATTTAAAAAAAAACATGCGATTTGAGTTTTGGTTCTGCTGGGTGAGATCGAGATAGACAAATAGGCGTTTTTTTCCATGAAATGATTAGTAAAAAATTCGTGATTATAGTTATAAGTTAGTAATAAAATAGTAATAAATTATGGTATATTTGAAGTTTCAAAAATAATAATTGTTTAGCTATGGCTCTGCTAGGTTGACAGCAAGCTAGCAGAGCCGTTGGTTTTTCCTGTTGAATGAAGTGTTAGAAATTTGCGAGTGTGGTGATAAATTTAGTAATAAATTAGTAACTTATCGATGATACAACAGAATTTCAAAAAACATGTGATTTGAGTTTTGGTTTTGCTAGGTTGAGTTCGAGATAGACATATCGTCGTATTTTTCCTTGGAATGATGCGTTAAAAATTCGTGATAATAGTTATAAGTTAGCAATAAAATAGTTATAAATTATGGTATATTTAAAATTTTGAAAATATTAAATTTTCAGCTATGGTTCTGCTAGGTTGACATAAAGCTAGCAGAGCCGTTGGTTTCTTCTGATGTTTAATGAAGAGTAATGAATTTGCGAATATGTTGATAAATTAGTACTGAATTAGTAACAAATTATAGTACTATTGCAAATCCGGAATATTGAAGTGGTTCTACTAAGTTTAATGGGGTTGTTTTTCTCTCATTATCAACCATTTTAGTTCATTTTATGAACTATTGTGGTAACGACTCTGAGTTCCTCTCTCTTTGTGACCATTGCATTCCACTTTGACTATTTGGCGTTATCCTTATTGAATCACTCACCACCCCAAGCTACTTAAAATTATTTGATATACCAAAATACAGGGTGTAATTCAATTGATGGCTGAAAATAAAGGATATGGTTCCTTAGCTCATTTCCAGAAGAAAAGTATATATGAACATATACCCTAAACCTCTCAACTTTCGAGCTTTAGGGTGTTCAGAGTTTAGGAAAAAATTCGTTCATAGGGGATGAATACTGCAGATTTTTCTGCAAAATAATTGTACGCCCTCGCTTTCTCCAGAAATCAAAATCATTTTCAAAATCCTCATTTATTTTGGACTATAGACAATTTTAATGCATTTGTGGCATAAAGAAATTATTTCTAGAATTATTTTGACCTCGATTTTGACCCTAGTAGGCTAGTGCCCTATTCTGTGATGACAATCGATCAATAAAGTTGCGGTCTTATTTCGACAAGTATTCATAAACTTGACAGTGTTCTACATTGTGAAAGTTTATTTAATCAATGAAGAGAAAATAAAATTCTAACACCTTATAGCTGGAGAGTTGAGAGGTTTAGGGTTAGGGCATATGTATATAACGAACTTTTCTCCCAAGTTTGCTCCTTAAAACGAGCTGCTATATTTTCAGCCATCGCACTTAAATTACACCTTGTATACATTGTAAACACCAAATCGACGTCTAATGTAAAAAAAACACGTCTAATAAAAAAATCTCCTGTGTCGAATTCATAAACTGAGGAATTCGTCAATGTATGTTTTTTTCTCAGTTTTAGTGCTGATTTCCTTGCGAGAATTGAACTTGACAGTTACCCACACATTCAGAACAAATATTTATTTTCGGTGGATCACTGTTTGCATGTCTCGCATGTTATAACTATAATGTCAACGACATATAGAAGTCGTTGCAAAATCATTGTTGCAGATTACTAAGTAGTGTCAGAATTCACTCAAAAGATTCAAGTTTCTATGAAACAGTCAGCACTTTCTTGAATTTGATAGGAGGAACCTACGAAGCCATAAGGGACAGCAGAAATAAGAAAATAAAAAAAAGTATTCTATCTCGGAATTGTAAAATGATTTTGTGACACGCTACAGAAGAACTATAAGTTCACTCGTTAATTTTTCGATTTCTAAGAAATCTCGCCACGCTCAGAGCTTACACAGAAAATAATTTTGTACGTAAAATTAATGAACGGCGGTCGTCAATTTTTTGAACATTAATATTACGAATCGATGATTATTACAATCATTTCTGATGATGGGTTCATACCGCAAGACACTGAAACAATGAACGAGCCAACATTGAACAATGAACGAGAAACATCAAAAGTTAATCATTTTTTTTATTCATGTGATGAAAAACTTCATTGAATCAACGTTTTATGTTTATTGATCTATGTTTTTCATCATTGGAGCAATAAACTTTTCGTCATGGATCTATCAACAATAAACATAAGAAAATAATGAATGGTCTTCATTGTTTCAATGAACACTGAACGTTGATTTCATGAAATGAAACATCAACTTCCAAAACAGGCGCCAAATTAATGTTGCCTACCCATGGATCAATCACGCCAAACATTAATACTATGAAAAGAAACATCAACTTCCAAAACAGGCGCCAAATTAATGTTGCCTACCCATGGATCAATCACGCCAAACATTAATACTATGAAAAGATTTCATAATACGCGGTGAATTTTTCATTTGCCATTTTATTTTATTTCTATTCGTTCAGTTGTTAATGAAAAGTTGAAAGTGCTGGGTCGTGTTTTGTGTTTCTGTGGCTCGTATAGAATTCCTACCTATTTGTGAAATTGTACCACATCAGAAAGGTGAGTCCTGTTAATTTTGAATTACTTTTTACACAATTCTTACGATTAGGATATATTAACTCAGCAAACATTGAACTACCGGGAGAATTCCGGCCTAGTGCAGGCAAGTGTGAGAAAGTGTCGATGCCGGTGTATTGGTGATGTCCGATGATTTCTCTATGCTAAGTAACCATCAGTTGAAAATACGATGATGGCCTTGTGATGGTATGATGTATAGAACGAGTTGAGCACTAACGAGTTGTGGCCCCTTGCTGGCCAATATCCTGTTCACTGCTCGTCCCACTGGGGGATTTTCTGGGAACGTCTACATCAACAATCAGCTGATCATTTGGATAATTATTATATGTCACTCTAGTGATAGCGTATGTTTCGTTTTTCTCTGGTTTGTTGTCATATCATTGTGCTCACCACTTTCCCTGGTCGTTATAATGGCAGTTATGGTGGCAGGAGTATTCTCAATTGATATAATATAGAAGATGGATTCTTCAATGATGATAATATGTATTGAGTGAGTATCAATCTACCTATCTAGTGTTCCAAATTTTGTTATGAAATGCATGTGTTTGTGATGATAATAATTGTAGTGGCTCCTACCTCTCCAGAAGCGTAACTATCATGGACTGCTTGGTTCGTTACTATCAGAAGTAATATTTGGTTATGGAAACCTGTCTCTATCATTGAAGTGAATAACAATAAGGCCTGCACCTCCATATGTAAGTATATATCACGTAATCAGACTATATATTGATCAAGTTATGAACTCATGTAACAGAGTATTTTGTTTCTCATACTTCTATGAAGAAAGAATTCTGACATCAAGAAAGGCCACTTCATGATAACTTATGAAGAATTTTATATTTCAGAAGTACCTACCTCGCAACGAAGAATCTATTTTGGAGGAATGCTTCCCAAATAAGATGAAGATGTAGATATACCAGCCGGTAAGCAGTCACTCTGAGGAGTTTTTATCATGGAAGAAGAGAGAGGTTAAGAAGATATCATTGTGTCATTCATACATTGTTTCCTTGAAATCTGGTATGTGTCTATTTCATATAATATGATGATAAACATCAAAAAATATATTGAGTTACTAGAACTTCCAGATCAATTGGACCCCTGAAACCCCTACTCTTCCCTCTACCCCTCCTCCTACCCCTCCCCCTACCTCGTTAATATGTAACCAATGTCGTTAATTGGCCATTACAGTTCCATCATTTCTGTTTATGCTGGGCTTGCTATGGGCAACTCAATGTGTCGATTATGTTGTACCCATATCAAAATGTTTGCTGGGTAGGTACTCGTGGGATGCACAAGGTACTATTCTTTCTACAACTACTGGTTATTGTCATCACATTGTTATCATTTTATTTTCTACAGAAAATGAAAATCAAGTTGATTAGGTGTTCAGATCAGTATTTTGCCTGATTTGACAAAATTTCCGTTGTCTTGTATAGGGAGGTTATTAGTTCTTGAAAATACTTACATTGGCAAATAATTCCAAAGCTTCGCCGTTCTATGGACGAACGAGTTTTGGTAGAGTGTAGTTCAACATATTTCAAAGTTAACAAAGAAATAATGTGCTGACTGGGCCTGTCGAGTTCGTCTGACTGGTATTACTTGTGATTGAATTATAGCAGAGATTTCTGTGGAACATTTCCCTTATTATCAGATACTTAGTTATAATCATATTATGATGAATGGAAAGGGCAATATTCGTTTATTCCGACAAAAAATGTATAAGGTGAGCGAATATTTGTTTTTTGAATATCGTCCAAGTTTATCAGTCTTCGATCATTCAGTGTATTTTTGACATTTCGGAAACATTTTTAGTTGACTTCATTAAAAAATATTCATTACATTTGTTATTCAATACAATTAGGTAGATTTCAACAAAAAAAAAAATGATATTTCATTAAGAAAACCATCAGTGTTCTGCGACTGCCTTGTAAATGTATATATTATATTATTCATCAGGTCACATCAAATCAGTGGATGTACTAGATAATTTTGGGCCGATTTTGGGTTTTTCAAAATTTTAGAAATTAATTACTCTGATGCGTGAAAAAATTGTCCCCTTATTACTGATAGTGACGATACTGTTGACAACATTATCTTCGACGACGACTATACCACTGTTAAATACCAATAGAATTTGTTCGTTACATCTATAACTGTCGAACATAGATTCATGCTCATTTTTTATTGATTCAATGAAGAAAATCATCAAGTGATGTCTATCGTTCGTAATATCAATAACCGCCGATCATAGATCCATGCTAGCTGATTATTGATTCAATGTTCAGCTGTGATAAACTGAGTCTGTCCTTCGTAACTGGCACTTACATATTCATGCTCACTGTTAATTGATACAATGTACATCAACCATAAACCAATGTTTATCATCATAGATCCATGCTCGCTGTTTATTGATTCAATGTACAACAACCATGAACCAATGTAAATCCATTCGTAATATCAATCACCGGCAAACATAGATCGATGACCATTATTCGTTGATTCAACGTACTGCAGTCATAACTCAATCAACAAGAAAATTTACGTACGACCGTTCATTGTATTAATGAAACCCGTCATCGGCCCAAAATTAATGTTGACGTTCACTGATTTGATGTACTTTTTTATTAATATAACGTACCTTTTTCGTTCTGTGTACCAATTGTTAATTTCCACAAAATTCTTACCCACACGACAAGTTTCGCTAACACAATAGCTTCATCAGGTGAAATTCTGGTACAATGCAAAAAGGCGATGCCTACAATATTTTACTCAAACAAGAAAGGAAAGTACAGAAGCTCTAATCAAAGAATATTAATGCTATCAATAGCGTCAATATTCTTTCTTTGCTCTAACTTCAGATGAATTGATTACAAATGTATTCTACGTAGATATGATGAGGATACCCCAGACGGCCTTCAGAAGAATTTTCATTCTAATAGTATCTCTAGCATTGTAACTTAATAAAATAAAATGTTGAAACTCATTTGAACCAGTATTTTTACACTGTTCATGCGAAATAACCTTCCTGAATATCACTCGAACATGACAAATGGAGACTAATATTTTCTTTAATGCATCTCGAGTAACTTGTATCTTGGGACAATTAAATTCGACCATATGAATATAAATAATCATAGAATAACTCCCGAGAGCTAATGTTCATAATTATGGTCTCATCAAATTGTCAAAATATAAGGTACTCTCGATAGAATTGTGAAGAAAATAACAGTCGGCTATTTGTCATGGTCTCGGGATATTACCCACGATTATTCAGAACGTCGCGATATTACTGTTGAATATACCAGTTGTCTTTGGTTTCAGATTATGTGAGAATTAATCATTCCTAAATTACGTCATTTGACAGGTTGCTGAGGGGCAAACATTGTATTTTGTCAAGATTTGTCATATGAAACCAGAATTAGTGGAATTGTTTTCCTTGGAATCCGAGTTGGATCCAGAAAGAATTTCATAATTTTATTTGGTGAAACTGTTATTATATTGTGGATATGGGATGGACAGGGCTATGCTCATCAAAGGTAACCTAACAGATAGTAGAGAGTTGAAGTGTTGTCATGAACGTTAACGTAAACGTAGAAATTGACAGCTACGCATGCGCATTTTCCAATTCTTCACGTTTGCGTTGTTAGTGGGCTTACGGGTGTACGTAATCTCACGTTCTTTCACGTATACCTCAAATATCAACGTACGTTAACCAAACTATATTCGAAATATGCCGATGAGTCAAAATTATCAAATTCGAGATCACCAACGAGTTCTGCATCAAGGGGTCCTCTAATTTCGACAGGAATAAATGTTCGAATCTAAACACACAACCAAAAATGACCAATACAAACCGAAAACAAAATGTATTATTACGTTACGATGACAGTGACGACCAAAGTGGCGACTTCAACTCAATTTAACAACAATACGTAAACGTTATTTTTCGTACGTTAACGTCTACGTGGAGGTCTACGTACAGTGATTACTTCAACTCTCTAGTTTGTATGCCCCTCAAGAAACCATGTCAAAATCACGTGTTCTGGGATGGTCAATTTTGAGATGAGTATGAAATAGTCAATGTAAACCAAGAATTGACACAGTGTTTTTATGGGTTTTGAAGAGACACGCAATCCACTAATAACGATCACTTAGCCAGCTGTGCCTCAACAACAAAATAATCTACGAGATGATAATATACGAAGAGGACGTGCGTCTAACCATAAATATTCAAGATTTCCGCTGACTTGACGTTGATGGGTTGGAAAATTGTCTCGTTAACGTTTTCGTGATCATGCGAAGTAGTTGAATAATCACACAAATTATGCTTGTGTACAGTGTGTCCAGTTTTCGATGCTTTTGCATGATATCTCAGTTATCTTTGGAGATAGAACCTTGCGATTTTCGCGGTTCTGTGGCACTTTTTTGTAAAACTCAAGATGGCCCAATCAGATTTTGCAGGACTGTTTCCGTTTATGAGATACAGGGCGATTTTGAAAATTCATACTTTTTGGACCCCTTCTATATCTACGAAGTTCATCAGCGAAAATGTCAAATTAAAATCCCATAGAGAATTTTATGCAGAATCCAGTCGCGCACAAAAAATTTTTTTTCGGAGTATGGTTTTGAAGATACCACTCAAACTTATGATTTTTTAAATTGAACACCCTGTATTTTATAAGCTCATTAAATTCCTAATTTTTTCCCTTCGAAATGATATATGATGTATGAATATAACATTTTCAAAAATGTTCAAAAATCACTAAAACATTGAATTTTAATAGTGAGCTATGGGTTTTTCAAGGGATTTTCATATAAAGAAATTTACAATTGAAGGAATATTTCCTTTGATTGTTCCATGAAGGGAGAAATTACAATTTCAACACTAATCTTGCAGAACACAAGACTTAGATACCTGATATCCACAAATATATATAGTAATAAATAGTTTATAATGTAGAATAAGCACCTGATTGAATATTTACTAAAACAATTGAATTTCAAAATTATTCAGTGATTTATTCATTGAATTGTTCAAATTGATGTCCATTTTCCATTACAAACTTTCTCAATACATATTAATCATTGAAAGATGTCTTTGTAATTCCTGGAAAACTGCCTCTGTTGTTGCACAAAGTTCTTCAAGAATGTTGGGCCACTCACTGTATTAAGAAGTATTGAGAAAGTTTGTCAGCTGTATGTCAGGGAAAATGGATATCAATTTGAACATGTCAATGAATGAGTTACTGAATAATTCCGGAATTCAATTGTTTCAGTAAATATTTAATCAGGTGCTTATTCTACATTATGAACTTTTTATTACTATTTATTTGTTGCTATCAGGTACCCAAGCTAGTGTTTTGTTAATTAATAAGTCTTGATATTGGTTTTGACCTCTCCATGGATAAATTTAAAGAAATATTTCTTCAATTGGAACGTTTTTTATAAGAAAAATCCATAACCAACTATCAAAATTCAATATTTTAGTGATTTTGAGCAATTTTGAAAATTTCATATTCATTCGTTATATATCATTTCGAAGACAAAAGAATAAGGAATTCAATGAGCTTATGGAATACAGGGTGTTCCATTTAAAAAATCATAAGTTTGAGTCGTATCTCCAAAACCATACCCCGAAAAAAAAATTTGAGTGCGCCACTGGATTATGCGTGAAATTCTCTATGCGATAAGATTTTGGTTTGACATTTTTGTTGAGAAACTTCGTGGATATAGAGGGGGTCCAAAAAGTATAAATTTTCAAAATCGCCCTGTATCTCATAAACGGAAACAGTCTTGCAAAATCTGATTAAGTCATCTTGAGTTTCACAAAAAAGTGGTACAGGACCGCGAAAACCGCAAGGTTCTATCTCCAAAGATAACTGAGATATCAGGCAAAAGCATCGAAAACTGGACACACTGTACAATGGCGGACAGATAATCGCCACTAACGCTTGCTTCTTGAAAACAACGCAATTCACAACGTGAGATAATTTTTCATTATTTATTTCAAGGTATTTCTGTTGAGTCTATTCATACAGGGTGTCTCAGAATGACGTTCGTATACTCCGGGAGGTGATTCTACAGATGGAAATAAGAAAAAATGATGCTATCAAAATGTGTCCCTATACAATGTGTTTCTCAAGTACGTGTAGAAAATTCAGGAGCATGCACACAGAAAAAAATTTCTTCGAATGAGAAGACCCATTCTCTTGAAAATTCAATTGTATATTTTCTTTGAATTGAGTATATTCTTTTGAGTCGAAAAATCTGATATGTTCAAGAAAATAGTGTAATATTATTGGAATATATTCTCAAACCAAGAATGCAATTATTCAGTTAATAAATTAATTACTTCAACTCAATCAAAACGGTTTTTTCAATTCGCAGAAGCGTACTATTTTGTTTCTATAAATTTATTACTTGATCCAAGAATATAAGTGTACATTTTTTCAAATCAAAGAATGTTCATTTCATCGAATGATATATTCGGTTTTCTCAAATTGCAAAAACCTAATATGTTGAGGCAATACGTAATTTTCTAGATACAATAATATAAATAATTATTTCTTTGAATGGAGCATTCATATTTCATCATATTGATATTACAATTTCATCAAATCGAAGACATTCGATAGTTCTATTCTATGCCATATTTACTTGATTCAAAAATATGAATATCAATTTTCTCAAATGAAGAAAATGTGATATCTTCAACTTGATGATAATATTAATTATTTCTCTAATTGAAGAAGCAACATTTTGATTCAATACTTTATTTACTTGATTCAAGTCTATGAGTAGGTATTTCTTTGAATGGAAATAATATGCCTCGAAAATCAAGGGTAAGCAATCCTGTTGCCAAAACTCAGTCCTCAGTCTACAATCATTATTGACAATGCTCACATCATTATAAAAGGCCCACAGCGGCGAAACGGCGTTAAGCTACGTAGTTTGGAAATTTGAATGTTTAATATTGAGTGTGTATAGGTGTGAATTGTCTTAGAACATGATGAATATCTAACAAATGCTGAACTTGTAGAGAGGTGGTGAAGGTACAACATTGAATTCTTTTGGTAAGTAGGTACCTTTGCAAATTTCGGTAGTCATTGTGAGTGAATCAACAAATTTTCAATCAAAATAACAGGAATCTAATTATCCTGATATGAAAATATGCTCATTCTGTAATAAAAAATTCTTTTGTAGCAAAATGACGACTGGTTGGACGACTGGTTGATGAATGAAGAAGTATTATCTACAAATGAGGTATTGCGAAGACTTGAAAGAACCTTGAAATTAGGCGGGAGAAAGTTTTCTGCTGAGTATCTAGAATCTATATGGGTACCCGATATTTTCCAGAAGCCGTGATATTACTGGAGTCACGATATAACATATTATATGGGTGAGTTTTCAATCAATTATAATACTTATTTAATTTTTTGTGACCGTTATCATTTCCAGCAAAACTTCAAGAAGACGAAATCAATGCATGTGCATGATTATTCTATAACCATTTGGGGTTCATGATGGACTATACTGATCCAAGATGTACCTATATATGGGATTATTGTCAACTAAAGAAACAAAAATATATTTCCTCACGAATATTCTGTGGAGTTTAATTATCTCATTTTGAATCATTCATAGTTTTGAATCAAAAACATTATTATATTTTCAACTAAACAGTCAATATTTTGATACAAAAATAGTCCCATTGGATAGAATGAGCTGAATATTCATTATGAAAAACTCATAAATTCAAATCGAAATTATCAATGTGTTTATTGAAGATTGAGGGAATTTTGACTAGAATAAATCGTTCATTTTGGAATGAAAAAGGACAATTCTTAATAATAGTAATCCATAGTTGCAAATCAAGAAAATGATTGTTTCTACTTGGTGGATGGGTTTCTCACCTCAAAATTATGGTTTTCCTGAAATAAGTAAATGGTTTTGTCAATATGAATTAATTCCATTCTCACTTCAACATAACAGACGTCTCCAACCATGCATATCTTAATTTTCCTACAAGAGACTCCTTGAATAAATCATGGTTTTGGAATAAGAATATCATCTCTTTCGTTATATACAAACAAATGATTTTTTTGAACCAATGCAGTCATGCTCAATACAAGAGATTCTTTTTTTGTGTGTGGTGCTGACGTCAAAATAAAAATAAAAGTTCGATAAATATACTTATGTCCGAAATTTATTCGTTTTTGAGATACCTACAGAGTGTCAAAGTTGAATTCTTATTCTTGTGTTTTGTTGATAAATTTCAAAATGATTGTGATATTGGAATGAAATTGGGTATCCAGGGGTATTTTACATTGACAATATCAAATTTAATGTAATTTTATATCGTTCGTGGGGATGGCACCACCTACATGTCTTTTGAGTCTTTTGAAAAGTCATATATTTTTTGTGCGTACCTGTATAACGTTTCATAGTAGTAAAATAGATTTCTAGAACACTCCTGTGTAAAATATATATTCCTGGTAGGAGTCGCTGCGAGCAACTGATGTTTTCGAGTTATTGGGATTCGAAATAGTCGATGCATTTGAATTATTTCCCTCTTTGAATTCTCCTTCCTGAACCGGATATGAATTAATTTCACATAGTTGCTTAAATTGAGTACTTTCGTTTTGAACTCTCTTGACAGTTGATTTTTTTTTCATCGCTTGGAGCGCACGAAAGGGAATCCCTATAATGTTCAAAGAACATCGTGCGTTCCTAGGGAGGATAGAGACAGGAGGTAGGTATTGGAATTTTTTTTGAACTTTTGGAGATTATATGTTGTTGGGAATACTTCCACAGGCAATGGATTCCAGAGCCTAGCCGTTCTATGGATGAAGGAGTCTTGATAAAGTGCTGTTCGACATCTTTCGAGGCTGACAACGAAAGGATGTGCTGACTGGGCTTGTCTAGTTCGTCTGATTGGTATTGCTAGTGAAGGGATGAAAGCAGAGATTTCCAAAGAACATTTCCCGTGGAAGTATCGATAGAAAAGTGAAAGGTCGCCGACCTTTCTACGATGTTCCAATGATGTCAAAGAGTGAGTGAGTGTGGCGTCACCCACCAGGCGAATGGCTCTTCTCTGGATGGAATCTAAGAGCATCAGTGTATGTTTTGGTGCTGAACCCCATATGTGGGAACAGTATTCTAGAACAGGCCGTATCTGCGCTTTGTAGATCATGAGAAGCTGTTGAGGTGTAAAGTAGCTTTTCGCACGGAACAAAAATCCGAGTTTTTGTGAAGCAGCTTTTGCGATGGATCTGACATGATTATCCCATGAAAGAGTGTTGCTGATGGAAATACCGAGCATAGATATGGTGGGCTTGGTGGGGATGGTGGAGCCTGACATTACAATATCGGGCATACTGAGTTCCGCCTTTCTAGAGAAAATGCAGGCTTGAGTTTTGGTGGCGTTGAATTCAACTAGGTTGTTTGTTCCCCAGGCTGTGATTTCAGAAAGATCTTCATTGACAGCATTGACCTGCCTGCGCCGTGAGTTCTTAGTTTCTTGGGAAGAAATGGGAATTCTGGAGGAGAACGCAGTATGGAGGGTACTATCATCTGCAAAGCTGTGGATGGGGCAAGTTGTTACTCCCAACAGATCATTGATATGAAGCAGGAATAATGTTGGTGCCAAAATTGATCCTTGTGGAACGCCGGAATTGATGCCAATGGTATCAGACGATACACCATCCACCACCACGTGAAGCGATCTGCCGGTGGTAAGCCGTATGATGGTAGTTTGTGGAGGAGTCCTTCGTGCCAAACACGGTCGAATGCTTTCGATATGTCCAACGCGACAGCTAGAGATTCCCCGTGTTTTTCTATTGAAGATTGCCATGAATGGGTGACGTAGGCAAGTAGATCTCCAGTAGATCTTCGGTGGCGAAAGCCGTATTGTCTATCATTGATGATTCCTGAGCTCTCCAGATATTTGATAAGCTCAATATTGATGGCTTTCTCCATCACTTTGGAGATTACTGATAACAGGGCAATGGGCCTGTAGTTGTTGGGCAGGTTCTTGTTCCCTTTTTTGGGGATTGGTTGGACTCTAGCTGTCTTCCAGCTTGATGGAAAAATACCCGACCTGTACGAGATGGTAAACAACTTGCAGAGAATCGGTGTTAATTCTGGTGCACATTTTTTGAGGATAATGGGTGGAATTCCATCAGGACCGTTAGCCTTATTCGTTTTGAGACCAAGCATGGAATCAGACACTGGAATAATTGAAATCTGTAGACATCTAGAATTTTTCTGGGAGGTTCTGGGGGGGAAGGAGAAGCCCCCTTGCCTTCCCTTCTGTATATACCACTGTGTGATCACACCTTGATATAGGTTAAATGAAATTCATGCTATGGAATTTTGGATAGATTGATCTTTTTGATGTTGTTTCTGATTGGTCCGATTATTTTAGAATTATTCTAAGATGAGTGGAATGATATGTGTGTCCCTCCAAAACGAAAACTTGAATAGCACGTCGAGCATCTTCACAACAACGATTCACTCTGAACCTGTAATGCAATATGTATATAGAAGTGAATTCTTTACCGTTGTTGAGTTGTCATTGTTTCAACTTCAGGGTTTCAACACATCTGAATTCCCACCATCATTTATTATTTCCGCCATTATCTTTCGTTGGACAAATGTTCTCTACGCTGATTTACTTCATTCCAGATACATTAATTATTGTGACTAGCGGAGAAGGTTAAAACAATCAGAACAATTAAATCAGTAAATACGATCACCAATTATAATAATCAGCCATCCGAGCTTGTCTATAAAAGCAGAAAACTAATAAGGAACAAATGAATACAAAAAGCTCAAAGTCATTTCCACAAATGTTCATAAATGAACAATGGTGGATGACAAGAGAAAAACAACTATTTTCCTGGGTAATGCCATGCAGAATATTGAATGGACGAGTTCGACAATTCATTGCCAACCTTGAAAATAGCTAAAAACCACTAAAAACAGATTATCTTCATAAAATATTGATTCCAGTTTTGTCCTTATCGATTTTTGTATCATCCACAAGAAGTCCCTAGCGTCCGAATCTCTGGAAATTATGGAAACTTTGATATCAAGTGATTTTCAGGTTATTTCAGTAATCATATGGGTTGCGTGCAAGAACTATCAGATGACCGACCCTTGAAACACAACCTCACTTTTCTAATTCGTTCACGAATGATTGAAATAGTTTTTCACAATTATTTTGGCATAGACAAATCGTGTTTTTCGGCTATTCATCAATTCACGAATGCCATCACATTGTGCTGTTGTACCTACAATGTACCAAAAATGCAGCGAGAGACGAAAGAATCCGGTTGGTACATTATGATTTAAACTAAGTACTTACTATAGTCACTCACATATAGTTTTCATTTCGAAATTCAGAAAATTCTCTGATTTCTCATCGGAATTCCTTCTGCAAGCAAGGAGCTAATAGAAATATTCGTGAAATTTCTAAAAGAACGCAAGAAGATTGGATTCATGCAATCAAACGGGAGGACTGGTCTGACATGCTGACGAAATATGATCGTGTGTGTTGTAGACATTTTCAATCAATTAGCAGTATTAGCTACTATTATTGCAGAAGTGGATGAAAGAAATTTAATAAGGGAAAACAAAATTTCATAATGAACTATTATGTGAGATCATACCGGGTGACACAAGATACACGTACCCAGCCTGTAGTTTTTTTATTTGAAGTATAAAAAATTGAAATTTACAAAGGTTATATTATATCGATGATGGCACTTTCCTTGAACCTGATGACAATTTTTGTCAACCACGTGTTTGATCGGAAGTAGACCCAACTTTTTTTTCAGATGGCACCCTGTTTATTTCTGTAGCCTATCTCATCCGCCTTGAAATTCTCTAGTCAAATAATTATGTATCACAATTTGATATTCGTTAATTAATTGGCTGTCAAATTGCATTTTATTGAAATACATAAGTTGGCTGTCGCCGAATATACAATGACAATTCGATGCTTGATAGGCTCAGAAATCCAAAGATCATTACTCAGATGATAACATCCAAAAATATTCTCCATACCCTAATCGGTCCCAGAAGATTGCAATTCAATGAATAATTGTCAAACTAGACATTTTGTGTAAACCGCCTACTAAGCGAAAATACACTAATGTAGACTTATGAACAGATACCGGGTGGCCAGTTATATTCTGACCCATTTCAACTGCTCATATCTCCGAAACTATTCAAATTATCGTTGTGCGGTTTGGACTTCTCTATTTCGATATTCTTCAAGTTTTTTGACTGGTTCACCTTCTCACCTGAACTTCCGGTTCTACCGGAAACAAACAAGCCATTATTCAGGTATAGGGCAACTTTGATAAAATTGCATAATCTCATTAAACCATTCCACAAGCAGTAGTTGTTTCAAAGAGTTATAACTCTAATAGTTTCCTACGAGAACATAACTTGTAATACATTGTTAGATATAGAGGAGACCAGTCTTTCTGAATGTGCAAAAATATACAGGGTGATTCAATGAAATAAAAAAGTTGCCCTATACCTGGATTATTGCTTGTTTGTTTCCGGTAGAACCGGAACTTAAAGTGAGAAGATGAACACGTCAAAAAAAACTTGGAAAACATCAAAATAGACTAGTCCAAAGCGCACAGCGATAACTTGAATGGTTTCAGAGATATGAGCATTTGAAATGGGTCAGATTATAACTGGTCACCCGGTATTAGGACGATACATCAATTATTACAACAATTTTAGTTTCATGTATCCAAATGGATGATCATATTATGGCTACATGGCAAAAATGAAAGACAAATAGTTTCTTCACAAGTAGCCAAATGAAAAAAACTGAGTTTCTATCGAGGTTTCTATCTTACTTTTCTCAATATCGTGACTTATTTATTTGCGGATGATTTTTGAAAAACAATGAAATTATTGGCAATCTTCTGGGAACGATTAGGGTAAGGAAAATATTCTGATTATATCGTCTAAGTTATGATCTTTGGATTCTTAAGCCTATCAAGCATCGAATTGTCATTGTATCCGGGCCTTAGCCAATCATGTATTTCAATGAAATGCAATTTCATAGATTATTTCATTCATCTGAAAATTCACGCTTTTGATTGGTTGTAACAGCTGTATTGATAATCGAAAACACTATGTTATCGATTTTGTATTTCGGCACCTGATTGGCTACTTACTGTTTGAGTTTTTGTAGCATGACAGCAGGAAATAAATGCTGTCATAATATATTCGTGTTCAGGGAATAAAAACACTATACACTTCTATTCAAAACCCAATAGGCACTATCACAATTTGAATTGTCCTCACAATTATTATAAGACAATTCCAAATAATTATCGATTGAGCATGATTCGCATGATATAACCTAAAATAGGAATAATTTTTCAACCACGACTGACGTGACATCTCTACATCTCTCTCTTCTCACTCCCTATGATGTACAGGGTATCCCAATTTGGGCACTTTTGCGGGGTATCTCCCTTATCAGTAAAGATAGAGCATTGCGGTTTTCGCGACAGTGTGCTACTTTTTTATGAAATTAATAATGGCGCAAGCAGAATTGTGGTAGCTCTTCCGGTTGTCTAGATACAGGGTGGAATTGAAAAATATCACCCCCGTGTCTCAGTTATCTTTGAACTTATCGAAGAAGTTAAAACTTGTTTTCATAGAGTTTTTCTCGTAGAATCCAGTGGCGTAGTTATTTTTTTGCTAGCACCTTTTGTTTTTTAGTTATGGAGCAAACATATGTTTTTTTAAATGGAAAATAATTGTATACAATTATATATTTTTGGAAAGCCCACTTCATGCTCAATGTATATATGAAATAATATACAGGGTGTTCCATTTAAAAAAACATATGTTTGCTCCATAACTAAAAAACAAAAGGTGCTAGCAAAAAAATAACTACGCCACTGGATTCTACGAGAAAAACTCTATTAAAACAAGTTTGAACTTCTTCGATAAGTTCAAAGATAACTGAGACACGGAGGGTGCCTGAAAAGTGATATTTTTCAATTCCACCCTGTATCTCGACAACCGGAAGAGCTATCACAATTCTGCTTGCGCCATTATTAATTTCATAAAAAAGTAGCACACTGTCGCGAAAACCGCAATGTTCTATCTTTACTGATAAGGGAGATACCCCGCAAAAGTGCCCAAATTGGGATACCCTGTACGCTGCTTTATCCATTCAACGCTTTAATGTTGCATAACATCCCTAGTACCTTCGATCGCGAGTGAAGAGGAAGAGTGAATGCGGGAAACTCAATTGAGAAGGCTGTGGCCAGTTGTGAAGGAATCAAAGAAAACAAAACTGTTTATATGTTGATGAATATCGTTACTAGGTGTGGTGTATAGCTTGAAAATGGACAGTGAAAATCGTTTCGGTAAATATAGTGTAGAAGAAATAAGAAATGAAGTCAAAGACTTAACGCCTCAAAATACCGTGCGTTCCAAAAAGTATGTTTGGAAACAATTCACAGAATTTTGTGAACAGCGAAATCATCAGCTAAACGAAAATACATCTGATGAAAGACTTGCCAATATTCTCACAGAATGGGCATTTAATATGCGGAAAACCGATGGCAGTGAGTATAAGGACATGGTAGTGAAAACTATTTGGAATAATACAGCTAAATTACTCCAAGAAAAATACTATCATGAATACAATCGAAAATTTGATCCATTCAAAGATATAACATTTGAAGTTGCTAGAAATGCCAAAAATACTAAAAGAAAACAACTACAAAATATTCCGGAAAAACGAAAGAAGTCATGTGTTTCATTTACATCGGAAGAATTGACACAAATTATCCAAAGTTGGGATGAAAATACTCCAAATGGATTACAAAGGAAACTGTATCATATTATAGCAGTGGAATTAGCTTGGCGGGGCGGTGAAGCATGCCGATGTTTGATTCATTATTTCAAGGAAGAAATAAATAACAAGGGAACACCAACTGGAAGACTGGAATATAACCCTATATTCGCGAAAACCGCACAAGGTGGATCAAAAAATATTGCAGAAAGTAAATGGCTTGTGTCAAATAAAGAAAATCAAGAAAATTGTCCAGTTCGTTTATTCAAGAAATTGATGTCAAAAAGGGGAGAGAACATTAAAACTGATCGACTATTTTTGACAGTTAATGGTAATTGGAATAATGATCATAAAAGTCCTTGGTTTAAAAATATGCCAATGGGTATAAATGAAATAAGTAAATGGACCAAATTGTCAGCTGAAAAGATCGGTTTAGATACAAAAAACGTGAAAATATCAAACCATTCAAACAGATCTACAGCTGTGAGTCAATTGGCAAGTTCTGGAACTGGGGAACAACAGATAATAAAACTTACTGGGCACAGTAGTTCAATGTCATTGAAACCATATTTACAACTGAGCAAAGAACATCATGCTGATATAATATCAAACCTCAGAAAAGAAGATAATATGGATATATCCACGACGGTTGCATCTAGTAGCAGTAATGATGAATGTCACTATGTCAAAATAAATAATTGCAATAACTGTACATTCAATATAAATATTAACAATAAATAGGTAGTGAAAATGGTTTATTTTTCATTCATGAAATAATCTTGACAAATACAACACGTGTAATTGATGATTATCGAAAATTCCTTCTCTTTTTCGAAACAATTTGTTTCTCAAAATCGAAGGAATTTGTGTTTCGATAATCATCAATACACTTGTTGTATTACAAGCGAGAATTTCATGGCGAATGAGATAGGCTACAAAAATATACAGTGTGCTAAAGTGTGATCTAGTTCCAATCAAACAGGTGGTTGAAGAAAATTGTTATTGGGTTCAAGGGAAGCGGCATTATTGATAATATAACCTTTGTGAATTTCAAATTTTCATCTCTTCAAATAAAAAATCTTACAGGCTGTTAAAGTTCAACTTTTGCTCCTATAAACTGAATATGTTGCCTAGCAACATACCTATTTTTGTGTCAGTAATAGAATAGTCAATTCAAAAGCTTGTTTTGGTATTGAAATGGACGACTTTTGTATCGGTTGCAGGGGGGGAAACCACTGATTTTTTAAAACGACATTATCGTGAACTCTATACCGAAAAACTACCAGTGAATTAATTTAGAATTTTTTCATCCATGCTAAGACGATGAAAAAAATAAATTAGTATATGTCCATTTCAAAACACACAATTCCTGTGCCATTTGAAATTTCATCAATTCATTGGTGTGACTGGTGCGACGTCTTAGTCCCAACACGCCTATTTTCCTTGAACTGACCAATTACACTGCAACACTGCAGAATGACGAGGTATCAGAGAGAGATAGCTACAGTTCGGGACTAATACGTCACGACTCCACCATCATATTTGGCTGTTCGAAATATCGAATGAAATATGCTGATTTCAAAACGATATACATTCGATTTCCTTCAACTTCAACTCATAATATTGATTGTACATAAAATGTAAATCATGATTCGTCGATTGAAAGAGGTTTGCGCGGATTTCTTCCCTCAGTGGTCTTCCATGATTCAATTGGTATTGTTGGCATATATGAGTATATATTGAGAGTTGTTACACATTGATGATATTCATATTATGGAGAATCTACTGTAGCAGTGACCATAACCTTTGACCTCGCTTTGAAATAAGAAAATTATGTCTCACCTTTTTCAGATGTTTGTTGACCCATTTCGTAAATGTTTTCTTTTGTACAGCGTCTCGTTCGTCTGAAACAAGCAAATGACAAGTGATGAAGAGTCTATTCGAAAGAAATGTCGAGTTATACAGAGTGTAAAATAATTGATGGCTAAAAATATTCTAGATATTTTCATGAAATTTCACATGCACCTACTATGAACAGTCTGAGCACCAATAGGCATTTATTGCAGGAGATTTTTCAATAATTAAAACCGTTTTGGAAATCCTCATTTATTTTGAAACAATTCGACTTCTGGAATTCTTTCCGTTTGACGCACTGTTTTCGCGAAAAAAAATGAAAACCTTTTCGGCTAATTCAATCAAGTGACTTTACTCGAATAAAAGTTAAACAAAAACACATCTTTCCTACAAACTACCACATAAGTACATATAGCTCGAAAGTTGAGAGGATTAGGACGTAAGGAAGCATAATTATCCTATATTTCAAGCCATCAAATAAATCCTAGATTAAATCACTTCCTGTATATTCAACATTGATTCAACATTAGGAAATGATAGAAAAAACTTGTGCAGTTCTCTGTATACACTATACATTGTGAACTGACCTAATCCTCTGAATGCGTAACTATTTTCCCATTTAACCGAATTCGTATGGGGATCTTGGAATAGTTTAGTTGAAAATTTGTTGATTCACTCGAAATGACTACCGAAATTTGCATAGGTACATACTTACCTACTTACCAAGGGAATTCAATGTTCAACATTACAAGTTCAGCATTTGTTAGATATCTATGTTCCTAAATAATTTACACCTATACACATTCAATATAACATTCAAAATATCCAAATTACGAAGCTTAATACGTTTGGCCTGTTATAAAGTTGTGAGCATTGTGAATAATGAATGTATATACTGAGGACTTGATTTTCGAGAGCATATTCTCTCCATTCAAAGAAATACCTATTCATAGTATTGAATCAAATACAGAAAGTATTGAATCAAAATATTGCTTCTTCAATTCGAGAAATTATCAATATCATCAAGTTGAAGATATTCCATTCCTTTCAGTTGAGAACATTGATATTCATATTTTTGAATCAAGGCATTGATAGAACTATCAGAAGATCAGAAGAATTCAATTTGATGAGATTCTAATATCAATCTGATGAAATTAGAATGATTCATTCGAAGAAAT
The DNA here is from genome assembly GCA_918026855.4 of Phaedon cochleariae. Classification (NCBI taxonomy): domain Eukaryota; kingdom Metazoa; phylum Arthropoda; class Insecta; order Coleoptera; family Chrysomelidae; genus Phaedon; species Phaedon cochleariae. The sequence continues at coordinate 3,530,626 of OU896710.1, read as the reverse complement.
ATATATTTATATTTTTGTATCAAGAAAATTACGTATTGCCTCAACACAATATAGTATATTCTTGCAATTCGTGAAATGACCATTCTTTGATTTGATATGAAGTGCATACTTATATTGTTGGATTAAGCAATGAATTTATTGAAACAAAATAGTATGCATCTGCGAATTGGAAAATCGTTTTGATTAAGTTGAAGTAATTAATTCAGTAACTGAATAATTGCATTTTTAGTCTGAGCATATACTTCAATAATATGACACTATTTTCTCGAATGTACCAGATTTTTCGACCCAAAAGAATATGCTCAATTCAAAGAAGATATACTATTAAATTTTCAAAAGAATGGGTTTTCTCATTCGATGATTTTTTTTCCTGTGTGCATGTTGCACAACCTTATCTTGGTCACACTGTATGGTCAGTCCTAATTTTTTGAGATTTGTTTACCATGTTCGATACCACGAAAGACCGATTATAACGTATACAGGAATGCCCACAATGTGCTGACAAGATGAAATCGAGTCCAACCGGTTGTTGCAAATATAAATAAATATATCACCAGATAAAAATGATAGGTAATTGGTCATTTTATCATCGGTCGAAAATAAATATTACCTATAGCCTACTGGATCTGAAGAAACCTTCAGAATCTATAATCATTATCAATGTTTACTATAATTTCAAATGTAAATATGGGTATAGCTGAATAGTATAGGTATAATGAGTATTGTCAATCCACAGGTGATGTATATCCCTAGAAACAACATTGAATAGGTGAATATTATAGATTGTTGATGAATACTTCATAGTATAGGATGGTATAGGCATAGACTACAGAAGATAAATTATTTCGGTGATCTTTGATGGTATAGTCCAAAAGCCGGCTGGAAATTTCGGGAACGTCCCGTTTGACCCAATTTACGATTCACCCAACGTCTCCGAACATACCCGAAAGATGCATGTTGTCAAATAATGCCACATTTCCTCGGATTCAATGAAACGGGAATTATCAACAATCATTTAACATTCAAATATGTCACAATTTTCGATTGGCTCAATTTTCGATTGGCCCAATTTTCGATTCAACCAATTCTCGATTCACCCTATTTTCGATTCACCCAATTTTCGATTGTTGAAAAATTAATATACAGTGTGTCCCACTTACCATGCTCACCATGGGTATCTTTTTAACGGTGAGAGATACGAGGTCGGTTAAATGACACCAAAAAACAGATTTTGATCATTTTCATGTCTCCTCTGTAACTTCTTTATTTATGAAAATATTCAAATAGGAATTTCACATTCTCATGACAGTTTTTCAAAGTGATTTCGAAAAAAATATGAAATTTATACCAACTCTTTTAGAATTTGAGATATCAGCACCAACTTTAGTTTTTCAAGTGTAGGTCATAGCTCAATATGACTTAGTAACAAATAACTTTTTTTTCTTTTACAGATTATATGTCGCAGTAATAGTTTTGTGTTGATAACAACGGAGTTATCGTCATTTATACAAAATCAAAAAATTATTTGGAAGCCGCCATCTTGAATTTATACATTTTAACAGAAAAATCATGATCTCCGATCTCAAAAACCCCCACTTAACAATTTGAATGGAATCGGACCAAATCTTCTCCGCCATCTTGGGGAACCCTTTTTTTTAATTTCAACAAAAATTCCATAATGTATTGTCACCGAAATTATGAACACCTGACAAATTTCAAGTTAATCGGAGAAAAAAAATGGATGCTCCAAGATGGCCGACAAGATTTGGTCCGTGTTAAATATATATTCAATTATGCACGTTATTAGATCCAGAATGATTTTATTTCAATCTATTCGGATTCAATGACTGACATAACATGCTCAAAAAATTAAATTTTTACATCAATCTGACTAATGTCATCAGATACAAACAATACGAAGTGTTCAAAATAATAAACTATAAATATTCAGGATATCTCTTGCTTTAAGACGTAACATTCTCCACCTCCTAGAAGGCTTGATATAATTATCTATTTCTGGATGTAGGGAGTATACACAACTTCGATACAGGTCGTGTATAGAAACCTTTCTTTGTTTTTATCTGAGCAACTCTAATGATCCCATCTTTTCCGGGGTAGACCTGTTCAATACGACCCAGTAGCCATTCATTTCTTGGCATTTTCTCGTCGACTATAACCGCTACGTCACCAACTTTAACTGCCTCAGTTGTTGCATGCCATTTTGTCCTCCGTAAAAGAGTTGGCCGATACTCGCGTACCCATCTCTTCCAGTAGCAGTCTGCCAAAGCTTGTGAAGTACTCCATTGCTTTCTGCTCAGAATCTCATTGTTACCGTGAGATGTAACTCCGCCTGGACGTAATAGGATAAAATGATTTGGTGTAATCGCTTCGGGTTCTTGAGGATCCACGGAAATGTGTGTCAATGGTCTGGAATTTATCATATACTCTGCCTCGTATAATAAAGTTAATAAAACCTCCTCTTTCGGGTTGATAGATTTCAGACTTATCTTGAGCGCGGTTTTGAAGGCTCTTACCATACGCTCCCATACTCCACCCATACTCGGTGCCCCAGGTGGATTGAATTTCCATGCTATGCCTTTTGTTGCTAAGTTATCAGAGATTTGTTGGTGATCTAGTGACTTACTCCATTCTCTCAATTCCCTTTCTGAGCCGACAAAGTTTGTACCGTTATCGCTGAAAATTTCTTTAGGCTGTCCTCTTCTGGTAGTCAAAGTTGCTGCCAATTCAATATGTACAGCCCTTATTGTAAGGCAAGTAAATAACACCCCATATCGTTTTTCGATCCTGCGACCCACAGATACATTGATTGGCCCAAAATAGTCAAGTCCAACATAGGTGAATGGAAAAACTGTAGATTCAATTCTTTGCGGGGGCAAATTTCCCATGAGCGGCGCTACTGGCTTGGAATTTCTAATTTTGCAAACTTGGCACTCACGGAAGCTTCTTTTCACTGCGGCACGGGCATGCAATATCCAGTACTTCAATCGCAAATTATTAACAACAGTTTCGATTCCAACATGACCAGCTTCTCTATGATGATGGTCTATAACCCATGCAGTTGATCGGACCAATCTCATCCACTTGGAAAATCGCTCGATATCAGGTAGATCTTTTTCAGCCCTCATATTAATCAGGCAGACATATTCTTTTTCCATTTGATCGCACCGATCTACTGGCTCCATTGGCCAAAACTCACGACTTTGTTTCAAGAACTGAGGACCTGTGAACCAAGAACTAGTGACATTCAACTCCGAATTTTTCAAGACTTTAGTGGCCTGATCTGCTACATTCAAATCAGATGGGACCCAGTGCCATTGAGATATATCAGTGTCTTCTTGGATCTTTCCTATTCGACAAGCAACAAACATAGGAAACCTTCTAGATTGGGAACGTATCTGTTTCAAAACCACTAACGAGTCTGTCCAAAAATGAACATGCTTAATGCAGTACTCCAGCTCATTTTGTACTGTTTTGGCTACCCTGCTTGCTAGTACAGTTGCCTGAAGCTCAAGTTTAGGTACTGTCTGTTGGTTGAGTGGAGCAACTTTGAACTTTGATGTTACAAACGACGTATGATATTCTCCTTCAATCTCGCATCTCAAATAGGCGACAACGGCATACGCTTTATCACTTGCATCGCAGAACATGTGAAGATCGACCATTTTTACAGATGCAAGTTTCGGAAAATAATACCTCGGAATGAGTATTGGAGAATGTGCCTGCAAATCATCAAGCCAAAGTTTCCAAGAGATAAACAAACTCTCAACAATCTCCATGTCCCAATCTATACTGAGTTTCCATATTTCTTGCATAAGTAATCGTGCTTTAATCATCAAAGGTGCAAGAAAACCAAGGGGATCGAAAATGGACATAATGGTTCTGAGAACTTCCCTTTTCGTTGGTATCTTCAGTCCGTTCACAATTTCTTTTGGTAACTTCTTCAGGTTCAATGTAAATATGAAATTGTCATCAGAGGAGGACCAACGCAGACCTAACACCCGTTCAATCTTCTGAGAATCAATTATCAAATCATCTTGAACAGAGGCTCGAAGATTTTCAGGAATTGACGAAATAACGTTATCAGAATTGCTGATCCATTTGGTCATCTCGAAACCTGCCTGTAGATGAACATGTATGACAGTTCTTACTTTCTCGATAGCTTGTTCTTCGGTATCACAAGAATCCAGATAGTCATCAACATAGTGCTGTTTTCTCATAATTTTCAGAATTCCTGGATGTTGTGACTCGAAACTTTCTGCATTTTTGTTCTTGACGAATTGAGCGACAGATGGAGATGAAATGGCACCAAATATCATGACGTTCATTTGGTACACGTCTGGTTGCCTGTTCCGATCAGTGCCACGCCATAAAAACCTTTGAGCGCACTTGTCGTCTTCTTTTATCATGACCTGATGAAACATCTCTTTTATGTCGCCATTAATTGCCACCTTGCCCTGTCGAAACCTCCATAATACCGAAACGAGAGATGGTACAAAATCTGGCCCTTGTAAAAGGAAATCGTTGAGGCTTGATCCGTGGCTCTTAGCAGCAGCGTCAAAAACGAGTCTGATCTTTCCTGGCTTATTCATGTTCCAAACAGCAAAGTGGGGTAGGTACCACGTTTTAGGGGTGTCTATGATTTCACAACTGTCCAGCTTTTTTGCATAGCCCTTCTCCACGTATTCGGAAATCTTGTTACAATATTCTTTGGCGAAATTCTTGTCCTTGTCCATTTTACGTTCCATACAAAGGAGACGTTTAAAAGCATTTGGTCGACTGTCTGGTAGAGTATTTTTTTCCTCTTTCCATAAATGGCAAATTTCATACCTATCTCCAACTTTCCTTATAGAATTTTCCATCAGCTCAACTGCCCTTTTGTCTTCAACTGACTTGATCAGATTGTCTTGCAACTTGACACCAAAAGATTCGAGGCGAAAACTATCCTTGACAAGTATGTGAAGTTCTTCATCATAGACATTATTATGTACGGCGGGTGAAGGATTATATAAACACCCGTCTGTATTTTAATAATTCGGTTTATTATAATATTATGTTAGGCACCTTATTACATTCCCGTTAAGAACAAGACTAACTAGCTATAAATGTATATCTATATGAATAGGTTTTTTACTACATAAAAAACGTACTTCTTTTTGTTGTGACAAATAGCAAAAAGAGCTGGAATGAAATACAGGGCGTATTCAATACATTACATCATCTTCCCCTCGAAACAAAAAAAAAACAATAATACTTGAAAAGTTCAAGCAAATCTATCGGGTTGTTTTATTGTTTCTCGCGGCCTCAGTTTTTTTATATAGCCCTCTGCAGTAGGTGAACTTGACATTTCCTTAGCTTCTGTCAAATTATCTGACAAAGTTGGTTCTTTAATATCGCCCTGTTTTGACTGTGAGTTTATTATATTATCATCGCAATTTGTCAGAGAATTCTCGGAAGTTTCTTGATGCGTAACCGGAACATAGCTACTACCACCAGAATAGACCTCTGCCTTGGTACGCCTGTTACTATTGTCCGGCAAAATTTGATCAATATGTTTTTTATATAATAATTCAGTCTGCTTATTTTGAACTAAATAATTTCTGTTACCTTCAATTTTCACGATAGTAGCAGGTTCCCAAGTAGGTTTTTTTCCTATAGAGAATGCCTTCATCAGCACATCATCTCCTACTTCAAAATTTACTTGTCGATGTCCCTTAAAATGTTGAATTTGTTTTTTCTGGTTTTCATTTACGATATCATGACTCAATGGTGAAAGTAAATCTAATCGGGATCTCAATTTTTTTCCAAATAACAATTTTGAAGGACATTCACCAGTAGTGAGATGCTCTGTATTCCTATACGTAAATAAAAATCTATTTATTATCAAATTCAAATCCAATTCTGGTTTTTCTGTTTTTGCACTAATAATTGCTCGTTTCATGGTTTTGACTGCATTTTCTGCAGCACCATTACTTTGTGGGTGATAAGCTGCCGTGGTTACATGCTTTATTCCATTCATTTTAAGAAAATGTGAAAATTCATCTGATAAAAATTGAGGGCCATTATCACTCACCAGTAATTTTGGCAAACCCAGTTTTGAAAAAATGTCTCTTAGTTTATTAATTGTAGCTGAAGATGTGATTTTTTTCATTTTATAACATTCAATCCACTTAGATGTGGAATCCACTAATACCAAAAAGTAATAATTATATAAAGGTCCAAAAAAATCTATGTGCAGTCTTGACCAACAATCGTTTGTATAATCCCAAGGCTTTAAAATACTCTTTTCTGGATTTTTGCTGAATTTTTGACATATCTTACAATTATTCACTAATTCTTCAATATTTTCGTTTATTGAAGGCCACCAAACATAAGAACGAGCAAGAGATTTAATTTTCACCATTCCCATATGGGAGTCATGTAATTCGTTCAAAATTAAGTTTCGGTATTTTTCGGGTACTACTACTTTATACCCCCACATAAGACAACCTTTTTCGACTGATAATTCGTTCTTACGCCTGGTAAATGGTAAATATTCATTTGATAATTTAACATTTGGCCAACCATGCTGAACATAATAAATTACTTTAGATAAAATTGAATCCCTACTACTAGCAGTCCGAATATCTTGATAGTTAATGGGCAAAAATTCTTGAACATAATTAATATAGGAAACCTTATTTAGTGGATCCTCTATTTCTTGAGTTTGTACAGGAAGCCGTGACAAACCATCCGCTATATTTTTGTCGGACTTAACATATTGAATCTCAAAATCATAAGCTGCTAAAAAATGAGCCCATCTTTGTAATCTGTTTGCTGCGATTAGAGGAATTCCTTTTTTAGACCCAAAAATGTTTATAATAGGTTTATTATCAGATATAAGGGTAAAATGACGACCATATAAATATTCATGGAACTTGGCCACCCCCCACTTGACAGCTAACGCTTCCTTATCTAACTGACTGTACCCCCTTTCAGTATCATTTAATACTCGAGATGCGAATGCAATTGGACTATCGGGATTATCATTGTCATTCGGATGACTGATGACCGCAGCTAAGCCATATGAACTAGCATCAACTGTCAGTTTTATTTCTTTTTCCGGGTCATAATGAGTTAGAACTCTTTCCGAAATCAATTCTAATTTAATTTGTTCGAATGCATTTTGACATTCCGGCTTCCATACAAATGTTGTGTTCTTCTTTAATAACCCGTACAAAGGATATAATATTGTAGCGGCATCGGGAATGAATTTAATATAAAAAGTAACCATCCCCAAAAAAGATTTGAGTTCAGTGGCATTTTTGGGAGATGGTGCCAATTTAATAGCCTCAATATTTTTTTTTGACTTATGTAAACCATATTTATCTATTACATGTCCCAGATATTCAATTTTATCTTGAAAAAAATCACATTTTTCTTTTTGTACTTTCAAACCATTCTCTTTCAATATTTTGAAAACAGATTCTAAATTTTTGATGTGATCTGCTTCATCTACCCCTGAAATAAGTATGTCGTCAATGAATACTACCACTCTAGGTATATTTACTAAAATATTTTCAATAATTTTCTGAAATATACTTGGCCCACTAGTGATGCCATACGGCAACCGGGTATAACAAAACAACCCCTTGTGCGTTGAAATTGTCAACAATTTGGTGCTTTCCGTACTTACTGCGATTTGTTGATACGCCTGACTCAAATCAATCTTTGAGAATTTATGTCCACCCTGTAATTCTGCAAATAAATCCTGTATTCTAGGTAGTGGATAACTGATTGAATCCAGAACGGGATTTAAGGTTATTTTAAAATCCCCACAGATCCTTACCGTACCATTAGATTTTAAAATTGGGACAATTGGGGTTGCCCAGTCCGAATATTCCACTGGTCTCAATATACCCAAAGATACTAACCTAGAAATTTCAGATTCCACCTTGTGCTTCAATGCATATGGCAAGGTGCGGTGTTTATAGAATTTTGGTGAAGATCCCTCTTTCACAGTTATATTTAAAGTATAATTTTTTAATAATCCCAATTCATTACTAAATATTTCTGAATATAGTTCACAAATATCGGACAGTCTGTCATGACAATTGATTGAGTTCAAAGGTACTATACCTAAATTCAATTTTTTTAGCCCATTTCTACCAAGTAAGGGTGGTCCACCCTTTTCGATTACATACGTTTCTAATACATCAACAATATTATTGTACACGAAACTCAAATGCACCTTGCCAATTGGACTGAATGAATGTCCTACGTAATCTTTCAAATGAAGGTCAGTGGGCAATAATTTCCTGTGTCCAAATTTATTTAGAAACAGATCTTTAGAAATAGCTGAGAAAGCAAATCCGGTATCGATTTCAAACGTAATCCAATTATTTTCTACCTTCAATGAAATCTGCGTAGGATTTTCATTAATGTAAATTTTATTTTCTTCATGTATATGAAAAAAATCTTCTTCAAAGTTTTCTGTTTCTACGAAATAATTTCGTTTCATTGAATTACTATTTATATTATCCTTATACTTCTTGCACATTGGGGCTAAGTGCCCCTTTATTCCACATTTATTGCACTTATAATCACGAAAAAAACACCTACTTGTTTCGTGGTTTTGCCTACCACAAATTTGACAGCGACTTGGTCCCGCGCTGCCGCTCCCGCCGCTACTCGATCCTGCACCATCCTTACCGCTCCCCCTGGATTGGGGATATTTTCTGGAATTCAATTGATGTATGGTATCTACATTAGGCTCCACCTTGATGATTGGGAAACTGGACAACTCCGCCTCCTTTTGGATTTGCTCCTTTCCCAAGGCAACTTCTAAGGCTTTCTCGAAAGTTACATTACTGTTTTCTTCCTTCAATCGATCTTGAATGGGACCTTTTCCAATCCCCAAAATCAATATATCTCTCAAAACAGTTGGTAACTCTACGCCAAAATTAGCATTGCCTGCTAAGTACTTCAATCGTGTTGCAAAGTCCATCACCGATTCTTTTTGTTCGCGTCTGGCACTATAAAATTTCATACGTTCACTGTGAAATGATGTTATTGGACTGAAATGTTTGTCCAATAAAGCTATTAAAGCGTCAAAGTTTTTTGCGTCTGGAGAATCCGGCATGCACAAATTTATCACTAATTTATAAGTCTGTTCACTTAGCGAATTCAAAAGTAGGTCTTTTTTTATATCATCCGCGATTTTATTTATTTTGAAGTATTGCTTCAACTGCGTTAAAAATATATTCCAGTTTGACGAGACATGATCAAAACGATTCAAATGGCCAATATAACTGGTTGCCATTTTGTTATCTTTGATCTATCTTATTCACTGTATCTAGATAATCTGATCCAAAATGTTCAGTAAATTATGTATTTGGATAATCTGATCCAAAATGTTCAGTAAGTTATAAACTACTGCTTAATTCACTAGCAGACCAGAACACAGAAAAATATTTCACTGATTTTCTGAGTCCCTCTATTTACTCGCACCATAGATTAGTTAATCTATGCTCGCACTAACACTTCATAAATCCTACATCCTCGTCGCCAGTTATTATGTACGGCGGGTGAAGGATTATATAAACACCCGTCTGTATTTTAATAATTCGGTTTATTATAATATTATGTTAGGCACCTTATTACATTCCCGTTAAGAACAAGACTAACTAGCTATAAATGTATATCTATATGAATAGGTTTTTTACTACATAAAAAACGTATTCCTTTTTGTTGTGACAAATAGCAAAAAGAGCTGGAATGAAATACAGGGCGTATTCAATACATTACAGACATCTCGGCAACAAAGACTAATATGAGCAGTCTCACCAGATTCGGTATAATCGATAGGTCCATGAACTGTCCATCCTAATTTTGACTTCGACATGATAGGTGCATTCACTCGAGGTTGAATTATATGTCTTGGTACGATGAGACCACAGTTATCTTGGCCAATTAACAACTGAGGTTTTGTAGACTTGATCGATTCCAAGATCTGATGATCCAAATGAGGAAATTTCTCACAGACTTTTTCAACGTCAAACTGTTGGGCGGGAAGGCTCAAATTTCCCACAGTCCGCACTCGCTTCATTGAATAGAAAATGGATGGAGTATTAACAGCCGCCACTTCAACAGAAATCATTTTCGAAGTATCCTCGTAGTGTGTGATTCCATTGGTCCACTGATAGCAGAAAGGTGTGATGATACCGGGCAGTTCAAGCTCATCAGCAAGTTCTTTTTCTACCATGGAACAAGTCGATCCCTCATCGAATAGCGCAAACACCGTTTTTTCTCCAACTGGTCCACGAAGTATGACAGGTGCAATTCTCAGGAGAACAGTTTGATCAACTGAAGTCAGGTTGGCACATACTTCTGGATTTCCACTGGTTTCTTCTCTGGCTGCAAGGTGGTTTCGCTCGATATGAAGTAATTTATTATGTCTACCCTTACATTGGTCTACTCCACATCTCTTCTTCTGATGGAAACATCGATTTGCCATATGCCCAGGTGTTAGACAGACGAAACAAATCTTCATATCTAGGGCAGCTGCTCTTCTTTCCGCTATAGGTTTTCTGCAGAAATCGCTACACTCCTGGATACTATGTTTACCATTTTTACAAAACAGACAAGTAAGTGCTTCATCTTGTTCATGCTTCATTGGCTGCTTCTTCGATACCATTACTGTTTCTCTCCTGGTGCTTCTAAATAGACATGGATTATGAATGGTGGCCAAGAGATTCACCTCCTCTTCAAGCCAATTTGAGAAATCGTCCAAAGAAATTTGTTTGGCTTGAGCTTCGAGCGCGAGTTTATATTTAGCCCAACCATATTTCTGAATCGGAGGAAGCTTCTCTATCAAATTGTTTAAGAGTTCTGGGTTGAAAAGATAGACCCCACAGTCAACATTCTTCATTGACGTAACCATATTCGTAACGGTATTGAAAAAAGTAATGAAGGATTCTAACTTGTCATCTCTGATGGGACTCATCTTCTTAGCTTTATCCATCAAAGATAAAACAATCCACTCAGATCGGCCAAAGTTCATCTCTAACATTTTTAAAATTTTCTCTACATTCACTGGAGAAATTAGTAATGCCTTAACTGTATCTCTGGCCTTTCCTTTCAAGGCTCTGTCAAGACGCAGAATATTTTCTTCATCGGTCAATTCATATAGTTCTGTAGAACGTTTAAACTCGCTGATAAATATGGGCCAATCAGTGAGTTCCCCTGAAAATTGACTAAGATCTCTTATTTTCTGGCGAAATAGAAATTTATTCATAGCAGTGGTGTTTTCCAAGCACTGTCTGGTCATATCTTCGACTGGAATTGGAAATTTATCCGAATGACCATTGAAAACACTTGCAACTTGACCTTTACTAGCAACCGATACACCCGAGTGACTAGATTCAGGAACAACACATTTCTTGGCATCGTCTATCCATTTATTCAAACAACGGCTACTACTGTATAGACTTTTCGGATTATCTTGTTGACTCCCAGTATATGAATTGCTATTTTCAATCAACTTTTTTTGAAGATCAATTTCTTTTTCCAAATTCGCCCGCCTTTTTTCTATGGCTTTCAATCTTTCTTGAGCTTTTTCTTCTTCAAACTGCTTCTGCTTTTGAATAATCTCCAGCTTTTCTGCAGCTTCTTCTTCATCCAGCTGTTTTTGCTTCTGAATCATCATCAGATCTAAATTCAGCTTAGAAATATCAGATTTCTTCGAAAATACAGACCCTTGTGCCTTTGCACTGGGTGATTTCAATGATGAATCAATATCAGATTTAGTTTTCCTACCTATCGGCTCCAAAACATTGTTTTCAGGCACATTTTCTGATGATGAACCCATGATACCTTTAAGCTCTCTAGTTTCAACAAGACTAGTAGATGGTATAACATGTGAACCTGGTTCAAGTCTCTTATCCAGTACGTAATCTGAAAACCTTTTAGGCGGAAGACCCTTATTGCATCTGCTGCTTCTGCGTTGACATCCAGATTCAATAATATCTGATTTTGACCCCATAGCGCGTTCTTTTTATGCTCGTAGGACCACAATGTTAAATATATATTCAATTATGCACGTTATTAGATCCAGAATGATTTTATTTCAATCTATTCGGATTCAATGACTGACATAACATGCTCAAAAAATTATATTTTTACATCAATCTGACTAATGTCATCAGATACAAACAATACGAAGTGTTCAAAATAATAAACTATAAATATTCAGGATATCTCTTGCTTTAAGACGTAACAGTCCGATTTCATTCAAAATTCGTAAGTCGAGGTTTTTGAGGTCGGAGATCATGATTTTTTTGTTTAAATTTATAAATTCAAGATGGCGGCTTCCAAATAATTTCTTGTTTTTGTATAAATGACGATAACTCCGTTGTTATCAACACAAAACTATAACTGCGACACATCATCTGTGAGAGAAATAAAAGCTATCTGTAACTAAGTCATAGTGAGCTATGACCTACATTTGAAAAACTAAAGTTGGTGCTGATATCTCAAATTCTAGAAGAGTTGGTATAAATTTCATATTTTTTTCGAAATCACTTTGAAAAACTGCCATGAGAATGTGAAATTCCTATTTGAATATTTTCATAAATAAAGAAGTTACGGAGGAGACATGAAAATGATAAAAATCGTTTTTTTGCGTATAAAACAAAAACGAATAGATTTTATCAAAATATTTTTTCACATTATAGTTGACCTTGACAAACTCCACATTTGGTGTCATTTAACCGACCTCGTATCTCTCACCGTGTAAAAGATACCCATGGTGAGCATGGTAAGTGGGACACACTGTATATTCTAGGATGAGGGTTCATTTGAACGAGTCGAGTTAGATTAATTAAACAAAGGGGTCCCATTTGCGCTTTCAAGTAATTCTCCGAAAAATATACTTTTTAGAATGGTTCATTTAGGCAGAGTAAAGTTAGATCATTCACTTAGGCCGAGTAAGGTTAGATTGTTTCAAAAAATAAGTCTCCTATGTTCTCTCAAGTAATTGAGTATGCGCAAAATATACTTTCTAGGAAGAACGTTCATTTAGGCTGAGGTAGGTAGGTTAGGTTAGGTTATGTAGGTTAGGTTAGGTAGTTCAGAAAAGGTAGTCTCCTTCCTTAGACAGAAAAGAATATTAATTTTATCTCGGAATTTTACATTCAAAATTCCGAGATATAAGTCGGAATTTTGGATGTAACATTCCGACTTATAACTCGGAATTTTACATCAAAATTCCGACTAAGAAAAATGCACTAGCTTGCCAGTGACAATTTTTATTGAAAAAGGTTTGGAGAAGACGAATAAAGATACTTATACAGAGTGGGCCTTTGAAAAAGAAACAAAGGCTCTGTAGGTCGCCAAAACCGGATTATGAAAAGAATCTGAAACACGTCAACTACGTTTTCGAGGGGGACATCGTCCTACAATATTTTCAGCCCTGCGGCGTTGCCGCTGCTAACGAAAAGAAGCAACAACTTTGTTATTTCGAATGGAACACCTTGTATTTCATTGCATTTTCAGATTCTCCCCGAAGAGCTGATTTCATCAATGCATCACACTTGGGGTCTAGCTGTAATGGTTCAAAATCGAGATTTTTCAACTTTGACATTTTTTTGTGTCGAAACTATTCATTATTGATCGAAACGGCTCTCATGTCCCTATCTCAACTTGTGATTTACTATCTACTGACATTTAATTGGAACAGATACAGGGTGATCAGAATTCTGAATCTTGAACCACCCTGTATTTGTTTCAAATAAATGTCAGTAGATAGTAAATCACAAGTTGAGATCGGGACATTGGAGCCGTTTTGACCAATAATGAATGGTTTCGACACAAAAAAATGTTAAAGTTGAAAAATCTCGATTTTGAACACTTTATATCCCTGAAACCATTACAGCTAGACCCTAAGTGTGATGCATTGATGAAATCAGCTCTTCGGGGAGAATCTGAAAATGCAATAAAATACAAGGTGTTCCATTTGAAATAACAAAGTTGTTGCTTCTTTTCTTTAGAAGCGGCAACGCCGCAAGGCTGAAAATATTTTAGAAAGATGTCCCCCTCGAAAATGTAGTTAACCTGTTTCAGTTTTTTTTTGATAATCCGGTTTTGGCGACCTACAGAGCCTCTGTTTCGTTTTCAAAGGCCCACTCTGTATATAGAAAAAATATAAAATGTTCACTTAGTTTTGGACATTTCGGGAAAGAATCTGCTCCCGTTTTCAACATAAGAAATGGTTATTTGAATAGCAAATTCGTATTTGTCTTGAAACTTTTAAGCTCTCAGTGACGTTGACAATCAAATGAGTTTCAGGATGTTTTCATTAATCAATCTTGAATTCACGATTTTCATTTCATGTTCATGTTCTATCTATATTAAAATAAAAATGAAAAATTCAGGATCAATTAATGAAAAGTTTCAAGACAAATACGAATTTGCTATTCAAATGACCATTTTTTTGTTGAAAACGGGGGCAGATTCGTTCCCGAAACGTCCAAAGCCTCGTCCAAAGCTAAGTGAAAATTTGATATTTTTTCTATATACCTTTATTTCTCTTCTCCAAAACTTTTTCATTACAAATTTTCACTGAATTTTTCTTTTAGGTTCTCTGGTAGAAAAATTTTTCAAACGCAGTGACATTTTGGGGCAAATCATCTGATTTATCCTTACTACTCGTATATTGAAATAATATTCATATTTTTATTCAATAGAAACGAGGAGAGAAGTCCCAAAAAATCCTAGATAAACCTACAGACACTATTTAATAAAGAGGAAACCTTTTCGTGCGATCAAAAAGATACCTAGAACATTCTACCCATAAGTTAGATGTGAACTTTTCTTACCCAATACCAGAGGTGCCTAATATCGCTGGAATTTTTTAAAGCGTATAAAATATATTGGGTGTTATCCGAGATATATCACCAAACGTCCTAACCTCCAATACTTAATGCAGACAGAAAGTCTAGAGTTTAGATGGAAGATAAAAAAAATGAATAAGCCTCTTATATACATTCGGAATGCATGATGAGATCTTCTACATAAACCTTATCAAATAATTCTCGACAGTGCCGTCGTTGTTTTCCCAACAAACTTCCACTAAGTGGTTTCATGTGTGGAGTGTGTTAGATTATGGTTTTGCTGAAGTGGATTAACGAAAATAACATGTGAACGTCTTTACATGGCATGAAACCTGCATAAGGGATTACAATGAAAATTTCACACCAAACATTTTCGATCAATTTAAAGCCTGTATTTCGTATCGTTACTATAGCAACTAAACAAATTTCTTGGAAATTTTTTCCTCCTCCTTGGGGGACGGAGCATGAAATTACACTGGAAATTTTTTGACGTTTATAGGTTACATGACATTTACATTCAACTCCAGATTATTTCGAGTTCATTCTATAAGTCAATAAATAAGAACCATTTATCAACAGTTCACCATATAATATTATGTATGTGTATACTTGCAAAATCGAAATTTACAAAAACACATGTTTTTAATATACGTTAGCACATTTCATCACAAACAACCATCATTTTCAACTTCATCATCTAAGTGTTGTTGAAATTCCTTTTTTCAAATATAAAAGCGAACATTCACTAGAATGTATAAAATGTCTATGTTTCATGAAATATATATGTAGTACTTTGATACAATCTTATTCTGTTGTAATCCACGAAGAGCTCCATATTTTTCACACGCCAGAAGCAATTGATATTTGATAATCCCAAACAAATTCGGTGAATAAATTATTGCTACGACTATAGTAGATTAGATTGATCGAAAATAGATATATTAAACCATAATTAACTTTTCTGTAGAACTTTCATTTAACTAAAGTGGATAACTAAGATATTAGGTCTCCTGGAAATAATAGAGAACTTATTATTATACTATTTTTATATTATTATCTGTCATTTTAAATAGGCTCCTTTTCTACCAACTTTAGTTGAATGAATTTGTGAAAAACTGAAAGATTGATTTACTAGTGACTTATTTTTCTTCAATTTATTCAACTTAAGTCGTTCAAATATATTTTATTCAACCTATAATAATATTATGCGCGCAAATTTCATGGATATACTGAATAGTACTTTGGGTTCCTTGCAGGAAAATATACTTCTGCCAAGTTTAGTGAACTGAATTTGTGAAAAATTTCAAAAGTCAACTACTATCGATTCATTTCTCATTATTTTGTGTAACTGAAGTAGGTTAATTGGGTTTTATTTAACCTAACAATGTTATGAATGTGCATTTTATCAATAATACTAATACATTTTCATATAAACACTATGATATTATACCTACTCTTCAGTTTTGACATGAAGAATGACATACGTAAATGAGAAAAATATATTATTCTTTTGAGTTAACATACAAAGCTTACTATTCAAATGTCAAAACCATCAAAAATCGTCATTATCCAAGTTATTTTTTAATATTTCAGTGTGAAATTTTCTTACCGAATAGGTACCAGTTTAGCATCAATTAACACCCGAGAATTTTTTCTCGAACACGAATATTTAGAAAATTGTCCCTCGTCTTCGACTCGGGAGAATTTTCAAAATATTCGTGTTCTCGAAAAAATTTCCGGAAATAATTGAAGCTCTCGTGATATTATAAGTGAAAATTTCATAACAAACATTTTCGAACAATTTAATGCCTGGATTTCGTATTGTTACCATATAGCAACTACACAAATTTCTTGGAAATGTTTTCCTCTTCCTTGGGGAACAGAGCATGAAATTACACTGGAAATTTTTTGACGTTTATAGGTTGAATGGCATTCACATACAGCTTCGGATTATTTCGAGTTCATTTATAAGTCTACAGTTTAAAAGTACATTGCATTGCCTTCGGTTAAAAGATACGGGGTGTTGAATTTGAATTTTTTTTCGGGTTTTCTTATTTGAATATCTTTAGCCAGAGACGCAAGAAATGGATAAAATGTGGTATACAGGGTTTTTTTATCATGCTAAATTCAAATATGATCTAAGTTTTGTGATGACTGATAGAGGGCGCTACATACAGGGTTCCATCCCTATTGAATCGGTCGTAACTTTCTTGCTATACACTGTATGTCATTTTCGACGGAAAAAATTTGTTATCCCTTCTTTTATACTTAAGAAAGGTATACCTTGTCCAAGTCACTAGAAGCAATGGTTCCAGTACAAATGCATCTAAAAGCCGACAATGCACGCAAATTATTCAAAAAGCGCCAAAGTAACTTTTGCAAAAACAATGATAAATACTTCAAAAATTATATTTTAATAGTATGATGAAAAATATGATTAATTAGAACAAAACATTGAGTTCTTAGAAGATGTTCAAATTGTTGCCCTTGTACTTCAATACATTTTTCCATTAAAACACCCCGTATCTTTTAACCGAAGGCCTTGCGGATCCATGTTCATAGGAACTTTTTCCTTATTTTAGTGTCCTCTATTGTGTGGCACTATGCAATGTACTTTTTTCTATCTCACCCTGTATAGGTAGGGTAAAATACGGATAGATGCCGCACTTTTTGTAAAAAATAAATAAAAACTCCAGTAACAAAAAATATGTATTTCAAAAAACATACGATCATTCTTTCATCTATTTTTCATTGAAATATTGATCCTAAAACAACATGAAAAAAACTCTACTACGAAAAAAAAAATAACGAAAAAAAAAAGTGTTTTCTGGCAACTTTCCCCCCCAGGTACGGAGAGATGCCTACAGCCATGCGGAGAGATGCCCAATGTCAATTCCCATAAGGGAGAGATGCCGCAATTTATTGTTGTAGTTCTGCACGTTTGCATGGGTTGCATCTCATGCAGAATATACAATCTACTGTCTTGGAGGTTTTACTGTGATCCTCAAAACATTCCACGCAAAAAAATTGTTTGTCAGTATCTTGCTTGGCTGATTCAGGATTTTGTTTTTCCTTCAAATCGGATAAGGGAATCTCATCTTCGCTGTCGGATGTGGAGTTATTCGATGTTCTATGATCGATAAAATATAAAATTATGCTATTTTATTATTAAAACTTTTGTGGCATCTATCCGTATCAAAAAGTGCGGCATCTCTCCTTTTTGATACGGATAGATGCCTCACCAGCCTACGCCTGCGCCTTATGACTCTGTAGCCGAGAATACAAAACAAAATCTTAAATATGCCCTATATAACGCTATAAAAGTCAAATTATCCCATTTTGTTATTTTAAACTCTCTTTCCCAATACTATTAACAACATACAAATAAATATTAAGCAATAAAAGTAAATCTTAGCAACTTTATTGCCCAATCGAAGCATCCACCGCATGCAAAACAATAATGGCCGAATAGCTCTTCCATCCCGCCGAGAGTTGTTGTCAGGTGTTCATAGTTTTCGCGTCACGTGGTCTGCGGCATCTATCCCCCCGCGGCATCTATCCGTACTTTACCCTATACTTGCGATAAAATATTTCAGTGTGAAATTTTCTTACCGAATGCCACTTTAGCTTCAAAATATTCGTGTTCTCGAAAAAAATTCTGGAAATAATTGAAGCTACCGTGATATTATGAGTAAACATTTCATACCAGTCATTTTCAACCTATCAGATGATTTATTTCGACATTGTTACGATGGTAACCAGCAAATTTTGTGGAAATGTTTCATAAACATGAGCATGTAGACGTAAAAATTAATAAGTAGACCTTTTCTGGCACTTGACAGTTATCATACATAATTTGACAAGATTGAAATAATTTTGAGACTATTTTCCGGAAACCAAACCAATAGTAAGAAAACAATATGAAATCAATTATTATAGATATACTATACATTTTATTTTACTAGGGTATAGGAAGAGTAAATATTCACTCAATGTTTTCTTTTTGAATATAATTCCGGTATAAAATACTCTCGAAAATACTATACCAAATTCCTTACGTGCATGAATCAATTGCGGAAAATTCATGTACTCGACACAATTCATTCCCTAGAGGGATTATAAGTGGAAGTTTCCAAAATGAAGAATCGTCCAAAACTTGAATGAATTTTTGTCCTTCAAGGTCCTCATAGACATATTTGAACAGGTCTACACTATTCTTATACAAGAGTATTTCTTGAAATTATTCCTCCTTGTTTGTCACCATACGAAGGATTTTTGCGGAAAATATTAATGCTTCAACTTTTCTCTGAACCGTTCGTTTTACGATATTATGATTTACAGAAGCTGAACAGTAAGCATCAACTTTTTATTGACTGACAAACATAAAGGTAATTCTTTTCTGACTCCTTTTCTGTCTTTACGTTCTGTCAATACTGTAGTACACAGTTAATTCAATTAACAACACCTTCACTGTTTACTTGCACATCGTAATTGATTTATTATTGTAAAATACTGACACCGAGAAGCCATCGATGAAAGTAACAATATAATGTTCCATTTAATGGAAAAAAATCTCACAATTTTCGAATTTCAGTGGTGAAATTTCATATGAATAAATGCTAGTGAAACTGAAAGTAAACCAAGCCAATCCTGGTTCATACACTCCTGAAACAAAATCAGAAATTTTCTGGATCAAAGTACTGAAACCATTGTAGCCTAAACAATATTTTGCATGAGTGTAGATTCAGTGCGTAATTCTTAGATATCCCGAGAATAATACAGGGTCGCTGATATGTATGGAAACAGGTGAATATCTCGGTAACCTGTTGTTGGATTTTTTTGAATTTATGTATTGTGTGATTTCAAAACGTGGCAGATTTGAAAATGTTATAGCCAATGTTGCCACTTTTTCAGTTATACCGGATTTTTTATTAACTTCCTTATTTTGAATAAAACACCCTGTAATTTATTGGATTTTCAGATTCGCCCTGAAGAGCTAATTTCATCGATCTATCACACTTGGGGTCTAGCAGGAATGAATACATAGGTATAGGGTGTTTAAAATCTAGATTTTTCAACTTTAGTATTTTTTTGTGTCGAAACTATTCATTATCGATCAAAACCGCTCCAATGTTGTCACATTTATTTGAAACAAATACAGGGTGGTTCAAGATTCAGAATTCTGATCACCCTCTGTATCTGTTCCAATTAAATTGTCAGTAGATGGTAAATCAAACGTGAAGATAGGAACATTGAAGCGGTTTTGATCGATAATGGATAGTTTCTACACAAAAAAATCTTGAAGTTGAAAAACCTAGATTTTAAACACCCTATACCTATGTAATCATTCCCGCTCGACCCCAAGTGTGATAGATCGATGGAATCAGCTCTTCAAGGAGAATCTGAAAATCCAATAAAGTACAGGGTGTTTCATTCAAAATAAGGAAGTTACTAAAAATCCGGAATAACTGAAAAAGTGGCAACAGAGGCTATAACATTTTCAAATCTGCCACGTTTTGAAATCACACTGTACATAAATTCAAAAAAATCCAACAACAGATTGCCGAGATATTCACCTGTTTCCATACATATCAGCGACCCTGTATAATGGGCGAGTGGACTGAATTTTTCGAGGAATTTTTTTATTTCTTGAATAAAATCATCACTCAAATACCTTTCAATTTCATATTTATAAAGAATTTTTCGATCGATTTTTAGGTGCTATAATCATCAATAATTAGCCAATTTTCAAACGGCTAAAAATTTACCGCCAGTATAGAAACCCACGCCACGACTTTCAATCATATGCATTTTGTCTATTCGACAAAATTAAATTAATTTTGACAAAGATTTAACTATATACATCATCATTTGTTGAGTCAACAACAATCATTTCATTGTGCAACCAATCAAAGGTTTATTCATATTCGATAAAATTGAATTGATTATGACAACATTATATTTTGTTGATTCAACACATCACTATCAAGAAATATGTTGTTATTTCAAACAAATCACTTTGTTGAACAGAACCCACAAATACATTATATCAAACAAATATTTTGTTGAATAATTATCTAGTTGCATTTTTGCCACCAGGTGGTGTTTCTTCCAACCTTCCTACGCTCGCCTCGATTGGGGTGTACCGAGGGGTGTACATATATTATACACACCTAAAACATCCGTTTATATATTTATATTTTGCTGTCGTAGAATTTCTTATGACGCTTTATACAAGCTAATATGCTTGAATCAACTGAGGAAATTGATCTCCGATTTCTTTTAATTTTGAAATTCACTTATTGGATCATTCCAAATATTATTCAGCAGAATATTTTGTCAATTCAAAATTTGGTTGATCGAAGAATATATATTGTTATTTTAACATATTCACTCTCCAAAATACTGAACATTTTGTCACTTGAATGAAATGATATAATCATTTCCATCAGCTGAATCGTTCATAAGAGCAGATATTGTATCATAGGAACAAAATATTTTGAATTGAATACTGACATATTTTGAATTTAAAACTGACAAAAAACATCTGTAGCGGTGACCAAAAATTTTGTCGTGGATATATGACACTCAGATTTTGTTGAATTTACTAAAATTTTGTATTTTCAAACAAAATTTTTTTCTGTGAAGTCTCCAACATCTACATGACATTTTGTTATGGAGAATAAGAAATATTACGAGATAATCTACCACTGAAACTTTCATTAATACTTTCAAATTTAATATTGATACCTCAATAATAACATTTTATTTGATTTTGTCATCTTTTCATTTTAGCATCAAATTGATAACATAGTATTCACTGAAATATTACTATTTATTTATTCGTCGTTAACCTGTGTATTCGTCTGTGTATATATAAGATTCGTGTCTACCACTTGAATAACGTCAAATCTAAGTTAATCTCCTTCGTAGTACCCCCTCCATCGTAGTACCCCCCTGTACAATAAAATCTTGAGTTGAATAGATTTTCTGAGAATACTGTTATCTCAAGTGAGCACTGAATGGACATACTGTATAGTCAGGTACACGTACCATATAGCTCGAAGGCCTTTGATATCTGAATACTTATGTAATAATCGAGGTAATAATATATAAGATTGTTAATACTTCGGATATTACCCATTAAATCTATAAATAGATGTTCAATAGTTTGGGTAAATGTATATACCCGAGACCTGTAGGTAGAGTCTATATAGTAGCCTAGAGGACGTGGGAAATTTTACATGGTATAGTGTTATTAATGAGTCATTAGTGTTAATGAGTTATTGCATGAAATTCATCACAATCACAACCCAGTGATAGTAATTTCATGTGATAAAGCAACAAAATACAAATGATAACAAACCAAACCACACAACACAGCACATCAGCATAAGAGATGCCGTCATACCTGATAAAACAGCCAGCTGCAAATTTTGACCGTCCTCATAATGAAATGATACCCATACAGGGTGAGTCATCGAAATGGGCAAGTGAGATAACGGCTTTGCTGTTTGAGATAAAAGAACAAAACATTTTGTGATGGTCTAGGCCATGGGTCTCCAAAACTTTCCAGCCTTAGGGCCATACTGATTCCTCCAGTAAGTTCCGAGGGCCAAAACCGTTTTAATTTTTGTGCCATATTATATCTTTAATCGCTAGACTACACCTTTTTCAATTCTAATTCAGAAAGTAAAAAATTGGGACCGGTATGAAAGCCCCTCGGAAAGCCCCATCCTCGGCCCCATCAATATGATCAGTTTTTCAGAGAGGCACATCCTGGTGGACAATGCCGTATGTTATAGAATAGAATAGAATAGAATAGAATAGAATAGAATAGAATAGAATAGAATAGAATAGAAATTTATTGATAAGATTACAATTTCCCATTTTATACGAAAAACAAAAAAAAATTGATTGGTCTATGAAACAGGTCAAAGTTTTACAAATTCATTTATGGCACAGTTGAATAACATTTTGCTCATAAGATGAAACTAGCTTTAGCATTTAGGTATACACATAAAAGTAAAAGTAAAAACACGTTATCTGGGACAAGTTGAATTACAGAAAAGTAGATAAAAAAATACCAAAAAAATACTAACAAAAATACAAAAAATACAAACATCAAGTACCTAGCTCGAATTCAAGTGAAGACTCTAAATATAGAGAAATATAGATAGATAGATAGATAGTTTATTCGGTGTGATGAATTGCATTTATGGCGTGAAATAAAAAGGGGTCGATTTTCACGAAATCATATTAGGAATATTTTGCAAGAGAACTAAAGAACTAACTTATTTTCAGCCTCTAAAAAATAGTGAATTCAAATTAAATGCAAATTTTGGAACTTTCAATAGCTCCGGTAGGTAGAAAATCGTGATTTGAAAGAAAAAACGGGTAAAACTATTTTATGTTGGAATCATCGTTTTTGAGTATATATCTCGGTATATACAGGGTGATTCACATAAGAACCGACATAGAGCAAAGGGCATGTAGAAGGTCCCAAAATATGGCAATTTAACGCAACTTACCTCTATAACAAGTTGCTTCCCTAAGGAGTTAAAGGCTTTGAAAGTGAAGTTATAGATTTTGAAAATAATCAATATCTCCGTTATTCTTGAACTTGAAGCAACCAAATTTGGTACACTTTGTGAATGTATTTAGGGCGTTACTTGACAGTAACTAGAGCTTAATTGAAATTTGTAAAGGGGGTATACCGGGTGGCGCACCATTAATATTCAACAGAATTTTGTTAACCCTCGATGGATTTCAAGAACCTTTGCTTTGTTGTGTGGGCAATTCAATTCTAAAACTTTTCTTACTCTAGTAATTTTTCGAAAAACCTCATCATTTTCATAAAAAACTCGAATAACTGAAAACGCGCGCTATAGGTGTGTTATTTAAAATCATCGAAAATTCAAAAGTTGGCTATGAAACTAAACGTACAACAAGAAAGTAGGTCATTATTTGTGATCAGTAGAAATTGGCTGGCAAATTATTATTTAGATACGTAACAAAATACGTAAAGTAAGTACAGATACTGAAATGTGAAAAACTGGGATTAACAACTAACCAAAATAAACACAAAAAACTTCAAGAACAACCAGAACAAACAATTGTTTATCGATAAAATACTCAATTGAACAACTTACTTGCTTCATAGCCAACTTTTGAATTTTCGATGATTTTGAATAACACACCTAGAGCACGCGTTTTCAGTTATTCGAGTTTTTGATGAAAATGATGAGGTTTTTCGAGAAATTAGTAGACTGAGAAAAGTTTAAGAATTGAATTGCCCACAAAACAAAGCAAATATTTTTGAAATCCATCAAGGGTTAACAAAATTCTGTTGAATATTAATGGTGCGCCACCCGGTATGTATACCCCCTTTACAAATTTCAATTGAACTCTTGTTACTGTCAAGTAACGCCCTAAATACATTCACAAAGTGTACGGATATATTGATTTTTTTCAAAATTTATAACTTCACTTTCAAAGCCTATAACTCCTTAAGGAAGCAACTTGGTATAGAGGTTAATTTGCGTTAAATTGGCATATTTTGGGACCCCCTAGATGCCCCTGCTCTATGTCGGTTCTTATGTGAATCACCCTGTATAAGTAATTATTACGTTCGAGAAAATGCTGTTCAGATGGACCCAGAGGAAGTACGTTTTTGTTAGAACCCTTCATAAGAATATGAAAATTTACATATGAGGAGTCTTTGGTAGAAGTCCATATTGCTCAAAGTGGAGTTGAATTTTTCAAAGAAAGGAAGGAATGCTCGAAGTCATCTCCACACATTTTAATGGTGTTGTTACACAATCAGAAGGGACATATTTCGGTCTTATAAAAGAACACTTTAGCCTAATTGAAAGTTTTGGAGTTGAAAAAATGTGATGATACTAGTTGTCAAATTTTTGTCAATGCCCATAGTCGAAAAATCGAGTTTATTAATGAAAAAACGGGTTCTCAATAATTAAAGGGTATATAAAGGGTAATTGATTGCCGAAGGGTGTTGTTATTTTTGACAACACCATAAATTAACGGGTTTTTAAAAGAGGGGTTCCCCGTGCCTTTATGAAAGCGCTACTGAAGGAAAATATCAAAAATTGATGGGGCAAACTGCCAGCAGGTGTTCAAATCTAAACTAATGGAGTTAGAAAACACTGAAAATATTTTTTTTACATATGAGGGTTTGAAACCATGAAGAACTATATTATGAGGACATTTTTCCTGTAAAAAATGCCTAATATGATTTCATACAAAATTTACCCCTTTTCAGTTTTAATCAAAACGCACGGCACTGTCCAAATGTATGTATGTTTTTGAAGAACTGATCCCATTGATGATCATTCATACCGGTCCCAATTCAGAAATGAGACACGCTGAAGACTCGGCTGTAGATTCGTAAATAATGTTGAATATTTTTTTCATGAAACTTGGTACAGATCTATTTCAGTTAACACACCAATTCTAGTGGCGTACACGGAAATTCTCTACAGAAATCGATAATGAAGATTTCGGATTTTTCCATCTAGTAGACCTTGGTTTAAAAAAATGGGACGCCGCTTGTCTTCAAAAAACAACGTCTTCGCCTCTACATTTCACACGGAAAAAAAGGATTTGTTGCATCAACAAATTATTTATGCTTGAGTTATTTTTGTTGGACTGAGCAATTTTTTGTTGAATCAACCAGATACATGATTATTCCATGGAAGCAGCTTGTTCAAATCAAGAATGTAGTCTAATTGAATCAACAGAATAATATCAATTCCATCAACAAAATATATGGTTTCTCCAAAAACAAATTATGTCGATCCAAAATAATGTGGATGTTGATTCAACTATGAACATTTCATTGATTTGATCAAACAATGATCATTTTGATGAGAATATATATATCTTTGAAACAACATACAAGTTGTCTTATTCCGATGTATCAATGAACTCGTTTCGAACGGATCATTTGCTTGAATAGAGCAACGAAATATGTAATATCAATGAAATATTTTGTTCATTCTACATCAACTTGAATTTTCGCCTCTAGATGGCGATCATTTCGCCTCGTCTATGCCTGCCTCGAGTTCATTATATACGTGAAGCCTGATGATTCTTCGTGTTTGTTATATCCGCTGGATAAGTCGAACCTCGAGTCGAACTTAGGATGATTAGCAATCCGAAATAGTTTTCCATCAGCTAAAGAGAAGTGAAGACTGAAGATCTATGCTAGGAGTCGACTAGTTTCCTAGTTTTGTTTATTCTATTGATGTGGAATTTCAGAAAATTCCCGAATATTGAATTTGATTCAACAAAACAATTTGTCGAATGGATGCATAGTTTTTCTTGAATCAACAAAATATTTCATTGAAGTAACCAAATATTTCATTGAATCAAGCAAATATTTCTATGAATCAACCAAATATTTCGTTGAATCAACTAAATGTTTGATTGAATCAATATCTTGTTATTTTGAATCAAACAAAATGTTTGTTCGAGTCAATTCAATATCTCTTCATAAACAATTCATGGATATGCTTGATTGAAGAAGATTCAGAGTTCATGCAAGACATATTTACTTGATTCAATCTTCAAATTCGCTCTGAAACAAGACATAGATTTACTCATTTCAAGATTATATTTTGTCGTGCATATATGACACTTTTATTTGCTCCATTCAATCAAATTTTGCTTGATTCAACAATCCTTTTTTTTTCGTGCAGAAGAAAATTCGTGAAAATCGTACCTGGTTAGAAAGCTAAAGCCACTCAAGTCATGCCTGGAAAACCGAAAACCCGAAAACCACCACCGTACCTTCAGAAGCCTCAATAAACAAATCCCAAATAGTACCTTTGAACTTGGTCAGGTTCTCTTCGTAGCCGTGCGGCTTTTCATCGGTTTTCCTCTCGGTTCTCCTGTATTTTTCCGGAGGCCCGTCGACATAGTAAGCTTCTCTAGGGTCGAAACCCAATTTTTCCTTGTAGTAATTCTGCGTCGACATTTTTCTTCCTCTTCTTTCTTTTTTTGTTCGGTATACGTGTTAACACATTTGACGCGCACAGCACAGAGTTTTTCGCGGGGAATGATTTTCGGAAAAGTCAACTGCAATTTTCGCCAGATAATCACAGTTTCCTTGAGCCTTTTTTTTCTCGGAATGTATACGTTTCGTGTCGATGTATTTTTGTATTCGTGTTAGGTTTTTTCGTTGTCGTTTCGTCGGTGCACTAAACTACGTTATAAGGTCATCTGCAGAGAATTATAAACAACAATATTAGAATGCGGATTCGATTGTTTTTGTGGTACCAGTGAAGAGATTTTTGTTCATTGTTTTATTGTCTCTTTGAATACAGAAGGTTCCGTTTTGAAGTTTTACTCACTCCGGGATTTCGAGAATGTGTAAGGAAATATTTGAATGGTATTTTTAGGTGTTGATCATGTATTTTGACTTCTCAATACGAGGTGCTTTAGAAATGAGTACACATATTCAGCACATCGGTCTTACGAAAATATCACATTTTTATTAATTCTTTCTATATTAACGAGAAACATCCACAAAATTTAACAGCTCGGAGGGAGTACATTTTAGGACACATGTTTATATGAAGAAAGTGTCTTATTTTGATCCCAACAATACGCACTTAAAATATTTTCATCGAATTTGGAATCAATGTATATAAGAGAGCAAAAATCTCGGCAAAAAATATGTGAATAAAAGAGATTAATGTCTCAACCTCGTTCCCATCGGATGCTGAGGTAGCACACAAAAAAGTTGGAGAGGGTTGAATTGTAGATTATCGAAAACACTTGATAACTATGAATATTGCATTTTTTTAATGTAATAGATGTATAAAGGAGAAAACATGAAAAACTTTATAGATGTATAGGAGAAATAATCTCAAATTTTGAGACCCTGTATATCTAAAACAAAGCTCCCTCACATATAATGTTCATATGAGATTTTCCGAAAAATCTTGAAATAAGTGTTCTATGAGCTGTGGAGATTGTGCCATAAAAACTGACACCCTGAATATAAGTCATAGTTATAACTGAGTAAGATTACGGAAACTATTCGCTGTCCCCCGTAATTCTGTTACTTTGGATATTAGACAGGTAAAAGCGAAGAGCAATTGAGTTTAATAACCTTAATGTGCCTTAATGGCATGCAGATAAGAAATTAGCGAGAATGAGGTATAGGTATATACTCAGTCTGATTTGCCTAATGCATTTTAAATCGATAAACAAACACCTCACGATATACAGGGTGTATCTAAATAACACCGAAATAATTCAAGCGGTGATTCCTGGTGATATTCTAGCAAGTTCATATAAACATGTATCCTAACTTGCTCCGTTTTTGAGATACAGAGGATGTTGAAGTTGGAAGTATCAATTGTTCTTATTTATAACCTCCCCGTATAAGCCCTCATGGTGCCAAAAAGCCCTAAAATTTCCAAATGATTGTTATTGGGGTTATTGAGTAATCTCAATGGAAGTCTTGAAAACACCTACAGTAAAATTTGTAATGGAGCCCTCGAGAGTCTCGTTTTCGAGAGTCTCGCATGGTCTCGTCTCGTTTTCGAGACAAGACTCGAGACGAGACTCGGACTAGACGAGACTCGGACTAGACGAGACGAGACTTTCATTGGACTCGTCTCGGGTCTCGTGCAAGACTTCTCGTGTCTCGTGCGAGAGTCTCGCAGGTAAATATTTCTGCGTGCCGACTGCAGACTTGAGAATTTCATTCATAATACAACTTATTTAGAAAGAATTCAGACTATTTAGCACAGATAGACAAAGCATTTCATCCATAAATACTTTAAAAACACAATCCATGATTGTTGTAAAACGACGTAATGTGTGAAACGAAAACGGACTATTCTCTCTCTTACGGCGGAATGTTGGATTAAAGTTGTTGTTTTGTTCATTTGTTTAAAATATACGTGATACCTACTATTCATTTTATTTTCATTACTTTCGAATATATAATGCGGTGTTTTTTTCCTTGTTTAGATGAATGATGTAGGTATGTACCTATTAGGTACTCAATTTTAATAAATAATGTTATTTTTGTTGTAATTTTCTCTTCCTACTTCTACATTATACCTAAAAAGTAGGTGAAGGTAAATATCCCGTACTAGACTGAAACAAGATTATGCATGACGAAATTGCGATATATCTGCGGGACTCTCGTACGAGACGCGAGACAAGACGAGACTCGAAGCTGCGAGACGAGACTCGAGACAAGACTTCATATTTCATCGGCCAGACGAGACGAGACTTTATGAAAGACTTGTCTCGTTGGTCTTGTGTGAATCACTAAAAATTTGGAGTAAAATCGAATTTTTATTGTTTCATATTTTTATTAGATGAACTATTGAAATAACAAATATTTTATCCTCTTTGTGATTATCATCATGATGAGCTAATAAAATAAGTATATATGGATAATCTAAAAAAATGCAATAAGATAAAGTCCAGGATAAAATTTATCGGATTGATAGCTAATCATTTATTCAATTCGATGAAATTCACGATGAGTGCTTTGTTAGATGAGGCGGAATTGATCACAAAATAAATCAATTCGCGCTGTGTTATACCAATTATTGAATTCAAAGGTTTGAAACTTTAAGTATCTTATATCTATACATCATAATATTATATACAGGGTGTTTCCTAACTATGGTTCCAAACTGCAGGGGGTGATTTGTTAGGACATTTCAAGAAGAAAAGTTCCTACATTTCAGCATATCAAGTGTCAATTATATTTTTGGCGGAAATAATGAAGAACTCATTTCTCCAATGCAGGTGTTCATGATATTCAATACAGTGGCTTTAATTTTTTTTTGAAAACGAAGCTGGACTTGAAGAAAATACAGGAGACCAAAAAGTTGTATTGTGAGTTGCTTCATCTATAAAAAAAATAAAAATTCACCAAAAAAGTCAGTGGCATACTTTTTTCTTACAATATTGTTGGCTGTGGTGCCTACTGAGACCCCACTGGCCCCAATAATTTCAATCCAAATAGGGCTAAATAAGCGCCTTATCAGTTCAAATAAAAGTACCAAATTTCAACCAAATCGGTTCCAGGATATTCATGATATTCATGATATTTTATAATAACCGTTTTTTTCTTTAATTTCAACGCCCTGTATCTCAGAAACGAAGCAACTCCGGACATATGCTAATAGGAATTTTTCTTCCTAAAATGACCTAACGAATCACCCTGTATATTACTGTTGACTCTTCCACTCTTGTTCTCGAGAACCAATCCGAATTTACCATTTTCAAGATTCCTCCTGTATTACAGCGATATTTTCTGTTTACTGAAATTTATCGGACTTGCTCCACCAATACAGAAACCGAATTGACCCACACGTGACCAACCATCCTCGTGTTTTAGTGATGAAATTTTTGACGTTTATAACGTCAATCATGTTGGAAGCCGGAATGATGGATGCAGTGTTCGCAACTCTCGCGAGCCGCTAGTTTATTGTCTCAATCATGAAATACCTCGTGAAATACTCAATACAACTCGTGTTACTATTTTTCGTGAACATTTTTGTCGATTACATACTCCAGCTTGCTGCTTTGATTTCGCTCATGACATTGTTCCAAAACTGCTTGCCTACGGCTCGAAAGTTTCGATAAATGATGTCATTCGGCGAAATTATAAGGCAAGAAGCTGACGTAAGAATCGGCGAATATTTCCGGCAGAATTCGGGCAGAATACTATAACTTGTGCTATTACATATGAGAATTCCATTCCTTATTCAGATACAAGTAGATCAAGTATAGTAATGAGTATACAGGGTTGAGCGGGGGAAACACCTAATTCCTGACTGAACCAAAAACATATGTTGATTTTTGATAGCTATCATATTGTCGCAAATATAACGAAGTCAGCAGATTTTTCTGAATGGATCACCCTGTATCTAAATATTTGTTCGTACTACCATGTAAACTTTCGGTTTTACATTTCGCAGTTACAACAAAGTAAACACACAATTTTCAACGTGCTTATATTTAATTAGCATTGGTTTTGTCTCGGGTTTCAGTTTTCAGTATCACTCGGTATATCATATATCTTTGCACCTGCTCATGATTATTCAATTCAGAGTTCAGTTCTATTATTGGACAGACGTTATATGCTTTTTCAGAAACAGGGTTTTCATTTTGAATGTTGTATACAGGGTGTTTTCTATACATACGTTCGGAAATTCAGAGGGTGATTAGTTAAGTCGTTTTGAAAACAAAAAGTTCATATGAACATGTTTGGTATGTCTGGAGTAAATTTGTTTCTGAAATACAGGGCGTTGAAGATTGAAAAAAAAACAGTCAGTGGCGTCTCAGTAGGCACCACTACACAGCCAATCTCAGCCAATAGTATTGAGAAATAAAGTGTAGGCCATCACTGACTTATTTCTTTAGTTTTAATTATTTTTTTTTTAATTGAACCACTCTATTGCATATCACGAGGCATATCATTAACATGGATGATAATTCAAATAGTCGAATTGTCTGATATTGTTCTAATTTCGTTTCTAATGGCATACAGAGTGATTCATTAAAAATGGGAAATCTTCGAACTACAGATAGTAAACACCAAAATACGAACAATCAGCCCAGCATGCTCACCAGTATAATTTATAAAAATGTTGCTGGTTTAGGAGATACAGGATGTTCAAAGGAAACAAATATTTCAACTTTCTCAATGGCTTTGGTCGAACATTTACTTTGAAATTCTGTTCATTGTTGTCATTATTAATGATTATATTTTATTCAGTGTCACATGACCAACTCTATGATTTGAAATAATGATGCAAATTTCATAAGTGAAACACATAGAATATCTAATACAAAACCCGTTAGAGCTATATACAATCCGGAAGATATTTATGTAAAATCGAAGTGGCGTCAAGATTTTCAGCTAATTTCAACCATAATTC
Organism: Phaedon cochleariae; assembly: GCA_918026855.4. Classification (NCBI taxonomy): domain Eukaryota; kingdom Metazoa; phylum Arthropoda; class Insecta; order Coleoptera; family Chrysomelidae; genus Phaedon; species Phaedon cochleariae. Next base: position 3,498,795 of record OU896710.1, on the reverse strand, counting down.
TATGGACGAAGAAGATATGATGTAATTCACTGAATTTATACACAGTGCCATACATGCGCCCTCTATGGGCTCTATGAACAATCTCTATGAGAAATCTTCCTAATGAACACCCTGTACCTCTGTATCTCTAAAACCACCAACATTTTAATGAGGCATACCTATTAAGAAATATTTCCCATCTCTCATTGAAGACCAGCGGATTTCAATTTAAGAATGTATATACATTTGAATCTGAGCACACCCTGTATGTTTCTTATATAGAAACAATGAATGCATAACTGAAAACTTAAAACATAGGGACCTCGGATGAGTCCTAATTAGATTACTTCGCTTTTTATGATTAGGTAAATGAGCTTTGACTATAGACACGTGATTTCTTCGAAGCAGTTTTGGAATCATTGGAATCGCATATATAAAGTATGTACAGGCTGTCCCATGTTCGATGTTCTTACGGTGTATCTCACTTATTTTCAAAGATAGAGATTTGCCGTTCTCGCGATCGTTGGCTATTTTTTTGTGAAACTCACGACTCCGCAAATAAAACGGCGGGCGTAATTTCGGCCTGAAAGTACCTTGGCTACCTGCCCAAAGCAGAGGGCCCATCTAATGACATAAGTAATTTCGGCCGAGGAAATTTCGGCCGAGGGTACATGTTATGATTATGGGAAATATTGGTTTATGGGTTTACCTAAATTATTAAATAAATCCTTCCACATATTATTTATTACCTACTTGAATAGCTATATCGAGAGCTATATAATATATTAGGCGGAGTTAGGTCGGATTGTTTAGGAAAAGTAGTCTCCTTCTTATGCAGAAAGCGGCAGAAAGGATATTTTCCTGCTTTATATTTTAACCTACGTATATACCTATATAATATATTAGGCCGAGTTAGGTCAGATTGTTTGGAAAAAGTAGTCTCCTTTCTCATGTTATTATTTACTGAGCCCTTCACAAAACAATTTACCTACCTCCGTTAGGCCGAAAATGCTTATAAGATAAGAACAAACCCTTAAACCTCCGGCCGAATTTACATGTCCTTTTTAAGTACCTGACCTTATTGCGGCCGAAATTTCATCCGTCCAAATAAAATTCTCATAAAACGCTTCATTTGTGAGATACAGGGCGAAATTAAAAAAAGTTGCATTTTGGGACCCTTCCTGTATCTCATTTATATTTCAACTTATCGAGAAAGTAAAAACTGCCTTTTACACATTTTTTCACGTAGTATCTAGTGGCGTAGTCAGACTTTCGAAATAAGCTATAATTATGCAGATTTACCGTTAGTTATGTATTTTTTTTTTAAGAAACACCCTGTACATTTTTTTCGTATTTGAAACAATGATGCTTGTGCTTTCTGGACAGATATAACACACATGTGATATTCTGAGTAAAGCCATGAAATTAGCAAGGAATTTAGATAGTTTCTATAGTTTTCCAGCGGATTTTTTATCGATGGGCATTTTAAATATGTGGCAACATTGTCCATAACACAAATTTTCATATTTACCTTATTGCTGACGCAATTTTTCATCACACGAAAGTTTCAATTTCAACAACATTCAACATTTACAAATATTCAGCACTATTTATTGACTATAAAAGCTGTGGACCTCGTTAGTCGTTATAGGAGGTCGTAGGAGGTGGATATGAATAAAAAGCGAATTTTTCATACAATGATGAATACTAATCCTGGATATGGAAACTACAAAAAATTAAAGGTTGGGATATAAGTTGGTTTCTAAAATTTGCGAAAATTTCGTAGTTTTGATATCCTGGATTATCTTTTGACGTTGTATGAGAATTTTGTGAATTTGGCAGGTAGGTGACAAGGATTAAGAAACATTCTGCACTCGCTTTTTTTCATAGCCACCTACTAATTAGGTCCACAGCTTTTATACAGGGTGTTTCATAATTGAATGCTGATCCTAAAGGGCGATAATCCTTGGATGATTTCAAAGAGAAGAGTTCATATCAACATATGTCCTAAACCTCTCAGTTATTGATCTACAGGGTGACGAAATTTCGAGAAAAAAATGAGTTTTCATCATAATTTTTTATCACTCTTAGATATTGTTATGATATTTCGCGAGATATTTTGTATACACCTTTTCACTCGCCTTTTCATTATTAAGGAGCATTTTTTTTACGTGAAAGATATTTAAAAATTCTCACGTGGCGTCCGTACGGGGTTTGAACTGACAATTTTTGAAGAAAAAAATAGTACGCCACTGATTTTTCTGAGAACCAGATTTTTTTTCAATTCTCATTCATTTTGGAGCAAATTTGGTTCCTAGACTTACTTCCATACAACGTACCGTTTTCGCATAAAAAATAAAAACCAAAGAATTTTGTTCCTTCAGTTCTTGGATATTGTTTTTGGTAATTCAGTAGACACCCAGTATAAGTGGAAACACATTTTGTTTTGGAACGAAAATCAAACTTTTACTTTTACCAGTGATGTCCTCGTAGACCTGATATTGAATGTTTTGTTAAAAAAAAAACGAGAAAAAAACGCTGTACGCTTCTGATTTCAACACCCTGTAGCTCAAAAACTAGGAGGTTCAGGACATATGTTGATACGAGTGTTGATATGAACTTCTCTCCTTGAAATCATCCAAGGATCATCGCCCTTTAAGATCAGCATTCAATTATGAAACACCCTGTATAGTCAATAAATAATGCTCAATATTGATAAATGTTGAATGTTGATGAAATTAAAACTATTGTGTGATGAAACACTATACTATCAACAATGTAAATATGAGAATTCGTGATATGTATTGACAATGTTGCCACATATTTACAAGGCCCATCGATGTAATATCTACTGAAAAACTAGAAATTACTTGAAATTCCTCATAAGTGTTATATATTTTCAGAAAACGCAGAACATCAATATTTCCGAGAATATTTCAAATGAGAAAAAATATACAGGATGTTCCGTTTTTAGTAACATAACTATGGATTATATCTGAATAAATAAAGTTCATTCTGAAAATCTGACTATGCCACTGGATTCGACGTAAAAAAATGTATGAGCGACAGTTTTAACGTTTTCGATACGTTGAAAGATAGCTGAGATACGAGGGGGGCCGAAAATGCAACTTTTTCAATTTCGCCCTGTATATCTCAAGAACGAAGCAAGTTATGAAAATTGTGTTTGCGGTATCCTGAGTTGCGCGAAAACCGCAAATCTCTATCTTTGAAAATAAGTGAGATATCCCATAAGGACATCGAAAATGGAACAGCCTGTACAGGATGGAATAAATTCGAACCTTATCTCGTCAGATACAGGGTCGGTTCGATTATGGTTTATGGCATAGCAATTTTATGCCTAACATAATGCCGTTTGAAAATTGGAACATTCCCAATACTTTCAGAGATATAATATATTCGAAAGAAAAACGAAATTTCCTGGAAATATATTTTTTTTCAAGTTAATTGAAGAAATCAATCGAAAGAAATGACACTTCATCGTGGCCGATTGTTCTCCCCTACAAGTTGACGTTTTCGAATTTGAAATCCGACGTTTCGTCTTCCAGAAACCATCATTAACATGTTTTTTAGAATACGTATACCTGGATTGGTTATCTCATTTTTAGATATCCCAAAAGCTATGACAAATTTTATTTTCGAATGTTTCGTTTAAAAAAATTTACAGATTAGTATTGAATATTGGAAAAAAAATACAGAAAACGTCAAGTTTTGTGAACGAAACATTCGGAAATGAAAATTTGTTATAGCTCATAGCTTTTGGGGTAAGGTATCCATAGGTGGAATGGAATAAAAAATCCATTTCCGTATTCATAAAAAAAATAAGTTGATGATGGTTTCTGGAAGACGAAACGTCGGATTTCGAATTCGAGAACACCAACTTATAGTGATGAAAATGAATATTCAATTACGGTGAAAGAAATATGGTTTTAGAAAATAAGTTTTTTTGGTAATTTTGCACTCATCTTTCAAATGTCACCCTCTTTTCTGCCTGTCATTTGGATCGCATTTAAAACAATCTGCCCTTCCTTGTTTCATCATTGGACCATTTATTCATCATGATGTATGTCAATGACACATTATTAATGAAAGTCAACCGGAAATATGATTTTCTTGCGATTTATTCATATTTAGTGGAAAGAAGGAAGACTATGATGTTGTGTAACGTATAACGTCATTCGAAAGCAATCTGTTGACATTTGACATCTCGTATTTGGATTGATTATTGATTAAATGGCCGTCATCTGGTATGATAATTCACTGAATTTGAAAAACTCACCATAAAAATCATATTTCATATTGAATTTTCTATATAAAAATGTGCCATCAAAATACATCATGAGTATATAAAGTGTCCAATGAGAAAATAGGAAGAGCAAGTAGCTGTAAATGTATCCAAGACAAAGGAAAAAAGAACGCGAAATTTCGAACTTTTTCTTGAAATATCTTGATAAATAGTGGTATGTTTACATTTTCATTATCAAATTCGTTTTTATCAGACAAAAAAAACGTAGGTGACAAATTTTTTTTTCCAAAAAAAAAACATCGCATTATAAGTGAAAAATTACTCGTATCTCCTCGAGTATCTCCAAAAGTATTCGGGATTTCCCAAGTTTCAAAACGGCATTTTGTGGGGTATAAAATTGCGCAGCTTTTCCATAATTTAAGCGATCCTGTATCTCTTACGATTTACGAGATTTCCCTGATAAGGCTCGAATTCCAGCCACCCTGTATATCACGCATCAAACTATCGATTTTTCAGTAACCTTATCACCCAATCCGGAAACAAACAGATATCGAATGCACACAGCACTGTCACCGAGCGATATTTTGGCACATCCGCAAGAATTTATATCACCAAGAAAAGTACAAAAAGTATTTTCCCACCGCGCGAAAACGAGGTTATGTTTACCGAGCATACACTGCGCGCTTGTTGCGACGTTCGACAATCGTTGGACAACTGACGCGATAACTCTATGAACAAAATCGAATCGAGATTCGAGAGCCACGGCCGACTCTGACCAACTATGGATCATGCTCGACGATCAGGTAGGCCGTGGAATCTGCATAATTATTATCGCAGTAGGTGATGAAAATCGCGTAGGAATCGTTACGAGTAGGCAAAGAACCTAGAGTAGGCCCTGAAAGAACGGTGGGAAAAAATGGACTCAATCTGATCGACAAACACGGAATTTGGGAAGTTTCGTCTCTGCTCAGATCGAAAACGAAAACGTCGGAAAATTGCTGTAATCGTTTAGTGACCTTGAAAACAGATGACATTCACTTATTCTCTTGTTTTTGGATGTATGATACATTGATATTCATCATACAGGACGAGGAAAAAAATTCTGAATTGAGAAAACCTAATCAAGAATCTGCGACTGAAGGTCTATACAAATAACAAGCTTCCATCGTTCAAGTTTGAACTCCTTGATTGGGTGAAAGTATTGGACAGGAATATTCTCAGATATAATTATAATGAACATAAAAAAATGGATATATTATATATATAAAGAAATACATTGACAATTTGCATTCTCACTGTGCCCAACATAAGCTTGTCAGGAGTAACCATACCTTTGAAGACATCCAATTTCGATGCTTGGTATTACTATATCAGCTATAACCTTTCTTGGGAAAAATCACGTGAGATCAATGACTAAAAGTGCAAGTAGAACTTGGTTTTACGTTTCGGGCCAGGAGTTATTTCACTTCCAGTCAGCTGCTTATGATCTATAAGGCACAGATTCTATCTGTCCTGGGATACTGTTCCCATATTTGGAATGCAGCACCCAAACATACCCTGAAGCTGTTGGATTCTGTCCAAAAAAGGGCAATTCGTCTCGTGGGTGATGCTTCGCTCACAAACTCACTCACTTCTCTGGAACATCGTAGAAAATTTGACGATCTGGCTCTATTTTATAGATATTTTTATGGACGATGCTCTTTTGAAATATCAAAAATTGTTGTTCTTCCCTTGGCAGTCCCCTCGAGATTAACCCGTCGAGATGAAACTTCGCACCCCTTCGTGGTCACTTTGGAGACCTGCAGAACATCCAACGAACAGCGAGGCTCTGGAACACATTGCCATTCCATGAGGCATATAACCTCCAGAAATTTAAGAAGAACACCAATTCCTACCTTATTTCCCTTGGTTCTCACGATGTTCTCCGAACATTACAGGATATCCCGTTTCGAGGGAACCAGAACATGAAATAAAAGTACTGCACGAAACTCTGCAATGGTTTTTGAATGAGCTTTTCTCGAAACCCAGTTATTTTAGCAAAATCCAGTTTTAGAAACATGAAAGACCGTACCAAAGTTTCCTTGGTTTACGGTACGTATTACCAAACTTCTGTAGTCTATTGTATTACAGGTCCAAAGTCCATGCCCAATATAATTTTAGACTCCCAGTAAAAGAATCATCCGTGTCTGGTTTTCGAATGACCATGTATTTGCGTCACACCTAGTATTGGCGTTGTCTTCTTAGGAATGAATGGAGAGTGACGTAAGGAGCTCCAGGTCGACCTATATGGTGATAATATCGAAATCCCACCTGATAGAGTGACGTCACACTTCCAACTCGTTAAACACTTCCAATACCCGATCTGGAGATTCATCGAAAATGCGATAGTCCGAGCAGTTATAGACTTTTTGGGCCAGAGACGAATGTTTTCACTGCTTAACATCTCGAAGAAAATTGCATTGCGTCAGAGTACCATATTATACAAGATGGAATTACAAATTTACGATTTTGCACTGACAGCCCAACTTCATGAATAGAATGTACTACAAAAAATCGAAACTTAAAAATGAAGAGTAAAAACTTGTGTAAATTACGACCGACTCAAATGTATTTGAATGTCGGTTTCGCGAAGGCGTTGTGAACGAGCGATGGCCTAAAATAGCGGTGGATTTAAATGCCGCTATCGCGATGGCATTGTGAATGAGCAACAGACTCAGATAGCTGTGGATTTGACTATTCATGTCACGAGGCCAGCACTGAGAATGAGCGACGGAATAAAATGACGGTGGATTTTAGAAGCCGTTTCACGAAGGCGTTTGTGATCGAGCGATAGACTCAAATGCGTTGAATGTCGATGTCGCGATGGCGTTGTGAATGAGCGAAGGAATCGAATAGCGGTGGATTTGAATGCCCGTGACGAAGGCGTTGTGAATGAGCGGCGGACTCAGATAGCTGTGAATTTGAGTATTCGTATCGCGAGGCAAGCAATGGGAATGAGCGACGGACCCAATATGCGATGAATTTGAATGCCCGTCCCGCGAATGCTTTGTGAATGAGCGAGGGACTCATACAGCAATGAATATAAATGCCTGTGTCGCAGGGGCGAGCACTGAAAATGAGTGACGGATTTGAGAACATGTTTCACGAAGGGGTGGTGAAATAGCGATGGACCCAACTAGCGTTGAATGTCGATGTCGCAAAGGCGTTGTGAATGAGCGATAGACTCAACTAATGATGAATCTGAATGCCGTGTCGCGAATGGAAGTGCTTCTACTGCAAAATCCAAAACTAAATTTTGTGTGCCGCTACAACTGTACACATAAGCATTTCGTCTCTGACAGGTGAAAAGGTTAATAAAATGTAGATCCTTGAGATAATTTGACCATATCTGGATAAGGTACCTTATTTGCTTGGTAATTTGAAAGGGATTGTGTGAAACGATTTGACCGGAGGTAGGTTTTCTGAGCCTTTGAAGCGAGATCTGAGATGTTGTACTGACATAATAATTTTGTTAATCTGATGAAGAAATGCCGTCGCAGAAAAATTTACATGCAAGACACAGAGATAAGAAATACTGAGATTTTCTTCTTTCTATGAACGTGGGTAAAAAAAAAATCTTCTAAGGGAGCTACGCTCCTCTGAGAGGGGGCTCCAGAAAATGCAATTTCTTGAATTATTCGTAAACGCCATGTGATAAAATGATGCAATTTGGTATACATGAACTGAACTTTTTATGCCCAATGCAGAGAGAATGAAAGCATTTCAAAATTTCACTCAGTAGTTTGGAATACGGTGTTACCCTACATTGAATATTGCTCTAATTTTTTTTCTATGCATATCTTTGGACAATTCAATCTCGGAATATAAATATCCACCTCTTTACAGAAAAAATTGAACTCCTGTTCCGTATCGATCAGATTCATCATTTTGAAGTAAAATCTATTCAAAAATATTGTTACATTTCACATATTATGCCTCGTATCATGCATAATATTGCAATCAATCGTAGTGGATATAGAAAATAAGCACAAAAATTGAAGTAGTTTTTTCATTTTCCTATTTTACGCGCTTTCATGAGATTGTTTGGTGAAAATATAGTAGTTGATTTTTTTTATAGCCACTATGACTTGGAAATTTTGAAACACGAAAAGGGATATCCTATAATGTTCAGAGAACATCGTGAGAACCAAGGGAAATAAGGTAGGAATTGGTGTTCTTCTTAAATTTCTGGAGGTTATATGCCTCGGGGAACACAGATACAGATATACATTTTATCACACGACGTTTCGGAACAATTCAAGAAATATCATCTTCAGGAGTACCCTTTCAGGGTTTCTAGACTCATGTTTATTGAAACTATTCTTTCTATTTTTGATCGTAGAAGCTTCACTTCGCAGGCTTATTTCGGGACACCCTTTAGATATTTTAGTTATCTGAGTCTGAGTATGCACTTTTAGATGATGGAAAAAAATTCAATTTGCCCACTATTGAAAATTGCTTGGACTATAAGACGCAGATACAGTTGTTCTTGCAGAGTAGGCGGTCAGGTTGCGATATAGGTGGAAAAAAAGGATCTCGGATTTGTTGTTTGGCAATGGACGAATACGAAATGGAATAAGTAATGATAATTTTGCCGCTTTCACTTTTTGACATCGAGTGGACTGATAATCACAAAATATATGTAGCACAGTGACAAAAAATGTACAGTGCGCGCAAGAAAATGGGACTATAATGAGGTGATGAGTAAAAATGAAGAACTCAACTTTTGAATACTATCTCAAACGAAGATGAATTGATAGAAACATCCTGCAACTCACTTTCTTCTGTCAACTTCTGTTACTCAGGAGTGTGTGACTGGACAAAAACGAAGAATATGTTTTTCCATTTTTGAGTTGAAAACGGGAGCAAATTCGTTTTCAAGACGTCCAAAGATATAGATAAAATTTCATTGTTTTCAATTTACCCCAATATTATTCTTCAAATTTTTTTGAAGAAGGTATACAGATTGAATTTCTCTCTTATGTTTTCTATATACCTAGTGGAATTTCAATCGCAAAGATATTTTGTGGCCAATCTGACTGATTTGTCGTTGATAAGAGTATATGTACCAGATGAACAGCTAAGAACGGCTGTCGGCGTGATCTGGAGTATCAATAGATATCGTGAATAAAAAATGTTTTGTATGCATGTTATTACACGACCTAATAAAGAATGTTCATTATTTCAGTTTATTTTGAAAATATTCAGCTGAAATGTCAAAGAAGTTGTTGAGGTTCAAAATTGTAATTTTAATTCCTGTTTTTCTTGTTCCATTGTCTCATGTAGCATTAACCAGTAGTTCAGCGTTCAGCCTTCAACGAGCAGGATCGCGACAGTAACATAATAATATCAAGGATGAACTTCTGTATTGATTGATAATTTATTTGAACCTGGTTTCGGTTATTATAATTTTTAGACTTTTATGACATGGACATTTGAATTTCTGATTGTCAACTAGAAAAGAGGAAAAAAAATAGAAAATCAGCCCTTTTTCTGCATCTGGCCACCAAGAAATGAACTCGTATGTGGATGTCTGCTGAACACATTTTTGATCATCCACAATTTTTCAAGAAAATCATCTAATTAGAGTTCTGCCAGACGTTTGCTTTTACTTTTGCTTTCACTTTTACTCTTATCTTTACTTTTACTTTATATACTTGTCATAAAAGTATTATTACTTGAAGATTTGGAAGGTTATGTAACTATTTGGTGAATGCTTTTTATGGACTCGAAAGAGTAAGCATATGTGAGGATTTTATAGAACAATCTTCATGGAGAGATTGTCCTGGTTATTAGAGCCGATTTACCGCGATTTACTGTTCCTGTTGACACTGGGAAGCTGGGAAGTCATTGATGTAAATTTCAAGATGTCGAAAATTCAATATACTGGCTGGACTAAGCATACATGTCACCTGACATCTCAGCAGAGTAGAGCCTGATAGAGCCCAAAATGATGATGAGATTGGTCATGATTAGAGTCACTGGATGTATTAGTTTGATAAGAGTTCGGACACAGAAATGACAACGGTTAGGGTTTTTGAATGTTCAGATTTATAAAGTTAAACACCTTGCACTGTGACAAGAGCACCATAGTCGTCCCGCGCTTTTTCATTCAAAATTTTTTGAATATCACAATTCATTTTATAAACGTCAGAATTGAAATAAATTGTCATAATTATTATACTTTCGAGATAAAAGCAGCTATGAAAATCACTCGCTGTATAATAAATTGTGCCAATTTTGAAACAAATGGATATAATTTATTCGATTTTCCAAATCTAATATCAAGCATTCGCTTATGGAAGGAAGATATGAAACGGCCTGGGTGGAAAATCAATTTGAAGACGAGCGAAATTTGTGAGGTACCTACTCATTGAAATTCACTTCTTATAACAGCATCTGATTAGAATGAATCTATATTTTAGGCCCATTTTCAAACAGAAGATTTCAAAATCTGTTTGAGAGAATCTGCTCTGTTCCATCAATTTACAAAGCAGACGATTTCAAGAACAAAATTCCATTATTATTATCACACAAAATACAAAACAAAATATTCATGGAAAAAGGGGAAATGATCGCAAAATTACTTCATGAAATTGAGAATTTGAAAACGAAACTAAGAAAAGCAAGTAAACTACAACGTGATATATTATTGTCTCGCAGCCTCGAGTCTCGTCTTGTCTCGCGTCTCGTACGATAGTCTCGCAAATGTATCGCAATTTCGTCATGCATAATCTGGTTCCAGTCTAGTATGGGATATTCACCTTTACCTACTTTTTAGGTAAAATGTAGAAGTAGGAAGAGAAAATTACAAAAAAAATAACATTATTTATTGAAAAGTAAGTACCTAATAGGTACATACTTACATCATACATCTAAACAAGAAGAAAAAAACAGCATTATATATTCGAAAGTTATAAAAATAAAATAAAAAGTAACACGAATATTCTAAACAAATAAACAAAACAAAAACTTTAATCCAACAATATTCCGCCGTAAGAGAGAGAATAGTCCGTTTTCGTTTCACGCATTACGACGTTTTACCACAATTATGAATTGTGTTTTTAAAGAATTTATTAATGAAATGTTCAGTATATCTGTGCTAAATAGTCTGAATTTTTTCTATATATTTTGTATTATGAATGAAATTCACAAGTCTGCAGTCGGCACGCAGAAATATTTATTTGCGAGACTCTCGCACGAGACACGAGAAGTCATGCACGAGACTCGAGACGAGACCAATGAAAGTCTCGTCTCGTCTTATCCGAGTCTCGTCTGGAGTCTCGTCTCGAACACGAGACTCTCGCGGGCACCACTAAGTATAACCTGAAATTTCTGAATATTTCACGTTTAAGGGTTATAGGTTGAAGACGAGGTTGAAGATATCTACTTCAAAATAGAGTTCAAAAATTCCACCCGACCCGAACTAACATACATACGTACATCAATATATTGATTAATTTAAAAAGATATTGATATATCAGGCATACCGAGTTCCGCATATCTCATGGTGATTTTTTTTCCAGGTCAGAGGATATATCGAGGGAAATATTTTGTAAACTTCCTCTGTGAAGCTTCCTCGCTCTGAATTTACATGTGTGTGCGTACCGTTCTGTTCTAGAAAAAGCATGTTATAATGTAGACGACAAGAAACAGTCGTATCCCGTATTTATGGTCCAATTAGTTTCGAATTTGCCGGTAGCACTCTTTGATCGCAATCCGTTTGCGTGGACGCAAATCATATTACTCAAAGACAGTTGACAGTCGCAATTTGTGGGCGTGGGCGAATCCAAACCTAATGATCACCTTCCCAATGCAAAATGAAACGAAAGTCCATGGTTATTATTATTACTGCTTTTATCGGTAGGTATCTCATGAATAATCAATAATAATAATTATTGAAATATAATTATATTCAATGCTAATGTGCTATTAAATTGATTGTATTTCTGCTCTTGTGACTAAAGCAAGGACTGGAATATTATTTTTACTCGTATACTCGTATACCTATATCCATGCAAGCAAATATTTTTGTGAAAATGCACATTTTTTTTGATCAAATGAGATCAATTTTGCGAAATCTACACGATAAACAGGGTGATGTATGAAACACCCTGTATTTTGATGCATTTTTAGATTCATTCAAAGGAGCTGATTTCATTAATGTATCGCACTTGGGGACTAGCTGAAATGTTTATAGAGATATAGGTGGTTCAAAATCGATATTTTTCAACTTTGTGATTTTTGTGTTAAAACTATTTATTATTGGTTGAAACGGCTTATATGTCCCTATCTCAACTTTTGATTCACCATATACTGACACTCAAATGGAAAAAATACAGGGTGGTTTAAAATTCAAGAATTCTGATCACCCTGTATCTATTCCAATTGGATTTCAGTAGATAGTAAATCAAACGTTGAGATAGGAACATGTGAGCCGTTTTGACCAATAATGAATACCAAAGAAGGAGAGATTTGTATTTCGTGCAAAATAATTTATTCAATATTTGTATAGCAGAGCGCTCTGCTACAAATATTGAATAAATTATTTTGCACGAAATACAAATCATCCCTTCTTTGGTATATATTCACGTGCACACAGCCCAGCAACCCCCACTCAATAATGAATAGTTCTTACACAAAAAAATCCCAAATTTGAAAATTTTCGATTCTGAACACCCGAGTGAACACCCTATATCTCTGTAATCATTTTCGCTAGACCCCAAGTGTGATGCATTGATGAAATCAACTCTTCAGGAAGAATTTAAAAATGCAATACTATACAGGGTGTCTCATTTCAAAACACCCATCATCAGCCGCAGCCTTGGGGTCTAGTAGGAATGATTACAGAGATATAGGGTGTTCAAAATCGATAATTTCCAATTTTAGGATTTTTTTGAGTCGAAAATATTCATCATCGATCGAAAAGGCTTACATGTCCCTATCTTAACTTTTGATTGACTATCTACTAGAATTTAATTTGAAACAATGCAGGGTGGTTCAAGATTTAGAATTATGATCACCCTGTATCTGTTCCAATTAAATGTCAGTAGATAGTAAATCGAAAGTTAAGATAGGGACATGAATGGTGTTTTGACCGATAATGAAAAGTTTCAACACAAAAAAATCCTGAATTTGAAAAATCTTCAGAATGTTCTGCCTTTTCGTTCTCCAGATACTTCTAATAGGCCATCCACCGTGGATTACCCTGTATATTCATTCCAGATAAACAACTTATTCGGAAAGAAAAAATTCATCATTCGGTTTTATTTGAACATAACGGGTGACACATACTCATGAATACCCCCCCCCCCTTTATTCCTTTGTTTGTCTAGCTATATACAGGGTGATTCACATAAGAACCGACATAGAGCAGGGGCATGTAGGAGGTCCCAAAATATGGCAATTTAACGCAATTGCCCACAAAACAAAGCAAAGATTTTTAAAATCCATCAAGGGTTAACAAAATTCTGTTGAATATTAATGGTGCGCCACCCGGTATACCCCCTTTACAAATTTCAATTAAACTCTAGTTACTGTCAAGTAACGCCCTAAATACATCCACAAAGTGTACCAAATTTGGTTGCTTTAAGTTCAAGAATAACGGAGATATTGATTTTTTTCAAAATTTATAACTTCACTTTCAAAGCCTATAACTCGCTATAACTCCTTAGGGAAGCAACTTGGTATAGAGGTAAGTTGCGTTAAATTGCCATATTTTGGGACCCCCTACATACCCCTGCTCTATGTCGGTTCTTATGTGAATCACCCTGTATATTTCTGAAATTTGGAACATCGAATATGCTCACTAGAGGACATTTTCTCACATTTCAGGATTTTTTTTTTCATCTTCCCGTTTTCCTGGAAACTGGAAATGACATCAATTTCATATTTTCAAATGGAACACTATATTTCATTCCATAATCGGTTAGAATTATTATAACGAATTCAACGATACCGGGTTCGATTGAGATATTTCAAACAATTACGAAGATACTGTGTGTAGGCGTCTGTAGGTTAATTGAGGAGGTGGTATATTCATTTTACTTGCTTATTTGGGATTTTCTCTTATCGTGTTGATAAAATAAAAATATGAGTATCATTTCAATATATGGCAGAGTAGAATAATATTAAAACTATAGAAAAGGAATATAACAACCAAAAAAGAAAATTCAAGGAATCTGCTTTCATTCTTCTAAACGGAGACAATAGCATTGCTTCCTGTTCAGTTGATATAGACAGAACAAGGTATTACCTATATACTGAAAACTGAACTGAACCACATTTTCATGTTAAAAACGGTATATAGCAGATTCGTTTCCGAAACTTCCAAAGATAAGTAAAAACTAGATATTTTTTCAATATATCTCTATATGTCTTCTCTTCAGACGTTTTTCCAAACAAAGTGGCACTGACAAGCTATTGGACTTTTCTTTAAGGCTCCCTGATAAAAATTTGTGAAACGCAGTGACATTTTGGGGCAAATCATCTGATTTGTCCTACTACACATCATAATATATAATGAAATAGTACTCATTTTCATTCTATAGGAACGAGGAGAGAAATTCCCAAATAATCAAGTAATATCAATAAACCTTTGATCAAGTAAACAAATATTAAAATCAAAATATTTTGTCTTTTTGAATAAGTCGCTTGTTTCAATTAATGTATAAATTCTGTTGATTTCGCAAAAATTTTCTAAATTTGACAAAAAAAAGACCAAAATAATTTTGTTGGTGCAACAAATCTTTTTTTTCTATGTATTTCAATCATCATAGTTCTGTGAAACTGAAATTTGGACCTATATGTCACTATGAAAGCACTTCTTCTCAATTCTAATTAAAATGTAGTCGCCATAATATATATATATTATGACGAGTCGTTATTGATATAAAAACCTACTAGATTCAAGTGCCATTCCTGTGAATATTGCATCAGAACAGTGAATTCGGGTTGATTATAACAATGGTGGCTATGTCTTTATTGACTAGAGGTTCATAAAATGAGGAAAGCTATACCGGGTGACACAGGAGACATGTAGCAGCCTGTAGTTTTTTTATTCGAGATAAAATTTTGAAATTCACAGGGAGTATATAATGAATGGTAGCGCACATTACGAACTCAACGACAATTTTTTTCAACCACCGGAAGCGACCCCAACTTTTTTTTTCAAATGTCACCCTGTACATTTCTTCAGTCTATCTTTTTCGCCTTGGAATTCTCTATCCAACCATGTATCACAAAGTGGCATTTATTTCTTAATTCGCTGTTGAATTGCTTTTTATTCAAAAAGAATAAGTTGGCTTTGACATGAATTCGATGATATATCGACACTTGGTAGGCTTTGAAATTTAAAGATCATTAGTAAACCGATATTATTCAAAATGTTTTGATATTCTGATCAATGTCTGCAGTATGTCAATATAATAACTCATGATATTGAGGAATCTAAGATAGGAACATATTTTTTCGAATTCAGCTATACTCGTACAGAAACTATCTGTCTTCTATTTTCGCCATATACCTATCACATGATCTTCCCATTTGGAATAATAAAACTAAAATTGTTCCTCTTATATCCACAGGGCTAGCAGTTTTTTTTTTCATAATTATTTCACTTAGTAGGCGGTGTACCTACACAAAATGTTTTATGTGTTTGACAGTTAATCGATTGCATCAATAATTTTTCTTCTCCATTTGTGTGTTGATTAAAATTGCATATTAACAACATATCGAATTTTTCGTTTCTTGAATACATTTTCCGTCTCTATTGATAATATGCAATTTTCATCAACACACAAATGAAGAAGAAAAATTATTGATGCAATCGATTAACTGTCAAACACAAAACATTTTGTGTAGGTACACCGCCTACTAAGTGAAATAATTATGAAAAAATAGACTGATAGCCCTGTGGATCATCGTATAAGAGGAAAAATGTTAGTTTTATTATTGCAAATGGGAAGATCATGTGATAGGTAAATACATGGCAAAAATAAAAGACAGATAGTTTCTGTACGAGTAGCTGAATTCGAAAAAATATGTTCCTATCTTCGATTCCTCAATATCATGAGATATTTTCGAAGGTTTACATCTTGACTCAAACAAGCTATTGACAACCTGCAGACATTCAGAATATCAAAACATTTTGAATAATATCGGCTAACTAATGATCTTCAAATTTCAAAGCCTATATACCAAGTGTCGATATATCATCGAATTCATGTCACAGCCAACTTATTCTTTTTGAATAAAAAGCAATAAAACAGCGAATTAAGAGATAAATGCCATTTTGTGATACATGGTTGGATAGAGAATTTCAAGGCAAAACAGATAGACTGAAGAAATGTACAGGGTGACATTTAAAAAAAAGTAGTAAAAACACACTTTGCGCCTCGAAAAGGAGTAAATAATGGTAGGTTTTATAGCTAGTGGTGTAAAAACTTTTTTCTTTTCAGCATCTTATCTTCATGATCTAATAGGTCCCCACGATGCTCGAGTAAATCCCTATATTAAGCCTCTTTGCCTCCTCTAGTGAAAGTGACGCTCCAAAATATCTTTGAGATAGGTACCGAGTGTTTCGGAATCATATATATAACAAACAAATCATAGTGAAATTCGTACTTGAAAGAATCAATTATGATATATACTCACAAGGTTCTACATGAAACGACCTGTTGTACAACGTATTGTCTATTTCTGACCTATTACAAGCCGTGAAAACCAACGAACTTCCAACCACATCAGAACTTTTTCTTGGCATTTTGACAACTTTTCGGTAACTGACCAAAATCGATGGCACAGTAATTTCAAATAAAAAATTCCTCCGTTCCCAAGCCATTCTCATTATTGGATAATTATTGTCAATAATTGGATGATCTTAGAAAAATCGAAATTATAGTTGAAGGTCGGAGGTCTTTGGGAGGCTTTAACGAACCATAAACAATGATAATTAGATTTCATGGACTTTCATGTGGGTTCACAGGTGTAATTCTACTGATTCGAATGCGGTCACCATGTGGGTTATACCTTATTGGTCAACAAATATTTCGTCGAGTGCTAACTGTACACGGTGTCCCAAATTCAAGCCTCATGCCTCATTGGGATATCCGAAACTAGAAGAGATACGAGATCGATCGAATTTTCTGTAACTTATTTACCATCTCGTACAAGCTCGGGAATTGTTCCATCTTGCTGGTAAATTGCTAGAGTCCAATCAATCCCTAAACAAACAACAAAAGCCTGCCCAACAACTATACCTAGGCCAATTGCCCTGTTATCGGTCATCTTCAAAGTGATGGAGAAGCCATCAACATTGAGCTCATCAAATAGCTTAGGGGAATCATTAATGATAGACAATATGGCTTTTGCCACCGAAGATCAACTGGAGATTTACTTGCCTAGGTCACCCACGATTTGTTGGAAGCAACTTCAAGCCAGTACACAGCTTCGCGGATGATAGTTCCCTCCATACCGCCTTCCCTTCCTGGGCTCCAATACCAGTCAGGCAAATCAGAAACGAACGACTTGGCAACAATTCTCGAATAGGGATCCAATAACTTGTTAGATTTCAATGCAAACAAAACACAAGCATGCCTTTTCTCTAGAAAAGTCGATCTCACTGTGCCCAACATAAGCTTGTCAGGAGTAACCATACCTTTGAAGACATCCATTTCGATGCTTGGTATCATTATCAGCAATATCCTTTCTTGGGAAAATCACGTGAGAGCAAAAATGGCATCCTAAAAACTTGGTTTGCTGTTTCGGGCCAGGAGCTATTTCACTTCCAGTCAGCTGCTTATGATCTATAAGGCACATATCCGACCTGTCCTGGAATACTGTTCCCATATTTGGAGTGCAGCACCCAAACATATCCTGAAACTGTTCGATCCTGTCCAAAAAAGGGCAATTCGTCTCGTGGGTGACGCCTAGCTCACAAACTCACTCACTTCTCTGGAACACCGTAGAAAAGTGTGCGATCTGGCTCTATTTTAAAGATGGACGATGCTCTTCTGAAATATCAAAAATTGTTCCTCCCTTGGCAATTTCCGCGAACTTGACCCAACATCAATTCCTACCTTATTTCCCTTGGTTCTCACGATTTTTTCTGAACATTACACGATATCCCTTTTCGTGGGAACAAGAACATGAAGAAAATGCAGTTTCTCCTCTATATATATATACACATATCTGTATGTGTAGTGAAGTGAGTACAAATTAAAAGATTTGCCTGAAAATGAGACTGTGTTCAAAAATGTCAGTATTGGAGAGCTCATGCAAAAGGAAATTTCAATCAACAGTCAGTGACATCTTATTTTGAAAAATGATGATAATAAGAATGTAATAAAAATATCAATAGCGGTCCCGATAGCGGTATTCATCATTTGAGAACTTGTATATACTGCGCAATTTTTTTCTTCAATTCCTCCAATATTTGAAAGTGGGCTGTTCAAAAAAATGACGAAGAATAATTCCATGAATTTATTTGAATGGCTTATTTTTTTAAGTCTAAAAGTGTAAACACAGAGAGGTGATGTATCCATTTTTTCTGTTCCCACATGATGTAAATATTCTTATCTCCTATTTTATTGGAATATACTTCCTGTGATATTATCTATCTTTCAAGATACCGTAAAATTATTTGTTAGACAGTGATATATATATAAATAATGATGTGAGGTATGTTGCATAAATGAGTAGTAAAACTTTTTTTTTACTTTTATTGAAAAAATATATCTATCTTTCTAGGTGGGTAGCGAGGTGGGTGACATTTCTTTGTGAGTTTGAACATCTCTTGAAATTCGAAATAAATAGTGAACATTCATTATATACCTATCCAACGTTTATATACGGGGACGGATGATCGGAGATATATATATATATATATTTCTACAGTAATAACCTGACAAAAAACAAAAATAACGAGAATTTCAGTGGAAAAGTTATGATATAAGTATATATATATGACATAATTAGTCGAGTAATTAGTATAGTTTTACTCATGGAGTGCTGAACAATACATATTCTGATGGAAATTTAAAAAATTGAGTTTGTCAATCGAAAACGATTCCATTTATTTTTCAAATGAGAAGACATGATGGTAAGACCTATAGACTCAACTGGTATTTGTGGTTCGTTTGGATCATCTTTTTATTCATACGCTGTACCTTAGACAAAAGGCGTCTAGATTCTTCAGGTTATGCAAATTCAGGTAGGTATAATACGCGGAAATTCATTTTGGCCTTGACAGATGCGGTCGAGATGGAATTCCATCTGGCCAGATGAATTAGAATTCGACTCGGAATTCGATACTGAAACAGAGGAAGTCTGGTGTCAGAACTCGCCTTTTAAATTTTTCTTCTAGAATGTAACAAGGAGTCTATTCGTTGAATGCATTTAACGAGGCATTCAATTTGTTTGTTCCTGTTGTATATATCGAAAACAGTACACCCTGTATAAAATCTGGCAGCTCCATCATTTTCTCGTGTGCCGTTTAGTCTTTCTCAAATTTGATTCCTTTTTGATTCGATTATACAGGGTGTCACGAAATTAGCCTGCCAAATTTCAACAGCGGCTTCTACAATCGAAAATAGGAAAAACGTTTCTATAAATGAACATGAGACGAGATATGTCCTCCTCCTGAAGATGATATTTCCTGAGTATTTCCGAAATTCCATGTGATAAAAAGATGCAATTTGGTACAAGAACTAAACTTTCCATGCCCAATGCAGTGATAATGGAATCATTTCGAAATTTCATTCATGAGGTTTTAATACAGGGTGGGACTACATTGATATTGCTCAAAATTTTGTGTATGCATATTTTTTAACATGTTATGAAAATCCACACCTTACAGAAAACTGAGCCAGTCTCGTCTAGGTCTTGAAACATCAAGACCAATATCATTATCAAGACCAAGGCAACATGTATTTTTCGAGACCAAGACCATCAAGACTGAGACGCAAAATTTATCGACGAATGACATGAAAAAACGTTGAAGCTGCACTTATCATGCGATGGGTTCTTTTCGAGAATTTTTTTTGTACTTCTTAACTACGTATTTTTGCAAGTATTTTTGTCTGAAAAACATGAATTTGATGATGAAACTATTTATCGAGATATTTTATGAAAAAGTTCGAAATTCCGCCTTCTTTTTACCCCTGTGTTGGATGCATTCACAGCTACTTGCTCTTCGTATTTTGTCATTGGACACTTTATATACTCATGATGTACTTAAATGACACATTTTTATATAGAAAATTCAACAGAAAATATGATTTTTATGGCGAGTTTTTCATATTATGTATTTGTGATGTCATATTCCTCATCTATTTGTGATATATACTCGTATATGTAGCTCGTACCGATCTATTTATCCAATTTTACCTGATTTTAACTACATGTCTTATTATATTCATTTTATTTTATTTATTTATTGACGTATGTATAAACACTATTGGGTAGTAACATGAATAAATCTATCTATCTATCTATTTACTGAACAATCATACTAGATTACAGCCATTGAATCAAAGATATGTCAAATGTCAACAGATTGCTTTTGAATGACATTACACACGCCATTATTTTAAATGATATTCTTCCTTCTTTTCACGAAAATCATATTTCTAGTTGACTCATGTAATAGAAAAAAAATGTGTCATTGAAGTACATTGTGATATATAAACTGTCCAATGATGAAAAAAGAATAAGGGCAAATTGTTCTAACTGTGATCCAGAAGACAGGCGGAAAAGAAGGTGAAATTTGTATTTAACTTCATTATATTGAAATAATATTCATATTTTTATTTTATAGAAACGAGGAGAGAAAATCCCCAAAAAATTGGAATAATGAATAATAATGGTTTGTTCACATTTTCATTATCAAATTCCTGTTTTTCAGACAAAAATTCGTAAGTACAGTTTTACCGAAAAAAAACAAACTCTTCTCGCCGTTTCCGGGTTCAACTGGAATAAAACGAATATTCCCTAGCCTCAAGGAGTACCATAATAGCACTGATCTGTGATCTCTCTTCACTGGTACCGTTAAAAGACACCAAGAACAACCGTGCCAAACACTTAGAGACAGCCCTCTCTCTCTCTCTCTCCTGCTGGATACGAACCTAACCTGCTCGGCACAACATCACTACCACAACGCGCACACACACCCACCCTTCGCTCTTTTGTTTCACGGTCATGGCACCCCCGATCGCGAACCCCATATGCACATTCTTCGCTATTTCGAGGTTTCCTTTTCTTTTGCCCACGTAGATAGGTGAAGCATGCCGCTCGAGACGTGAATGCCGCCGAACTGGTCACCTGAAAAGCGACGTTGCCAGATCGGACGAAAAGTATTTCTCAGACGTTTGTTAAAATGCCTCCCTGTGAGGGTGAAATTTAAATTATCAAAGAGCTTTCTTTGGTTATTTTCAATCCCAAAGCTCAGTGAAGACGGGTCTGGGTTCTTAGAAATGATGCTATGGGAGTAGTTTAGAGAGATATAATAATATACAAGTTGCATTATTTCCTATAGAATGGGTGGTATGGTACAAAAAGAGTGCTGATAAGGGTCGAGTGGGATCAATAATTATGGTGATAATTATAATCAGTGATTTACCTCAATAATTGAAACCAAAGGAATAAGGATGGATCAGGTATGGACAGAATTCAGTTTGATCTGCCTATAAGGTCATGAGGCCCCCTTGAATATATATATATATAGTCAAAGTTCACAGGTATAGGTCTGTTTGAATGGTAACTTATGAACTCAGATTCTGCTTAACTTTCAACAAAAGGCTGATTCACACTAAATCTATCAATAAATAGCCTTGGTGTCCATACAGGAAGTCACTGATCCTGTAGCACAATAGTTTCGATCACACAGTTGAAATATCTTCTCTAGACTTCATATACCTCATCTTAGTCATGAGCAAAGAGATCTTATTATAAGGTAAATCAGAGCGGACTTAGCTGAGTGTATGGTGCAGCCAGGTGCTTCTTTGACACAGCAACCTCGACAGACAGCCTGTCCTGGAAGTACAGCTATAGTCCTTTGTAGAATGAACTCGAAACGGGTGGCACTTGTACAGCAAGTAGGCAAGCAACAGATAGAACGCAGGCAAGTGTAGAAAGTACCATTCAGACGGAGAACAGGATCAGAAACTTGTAGTTGAATCCTATTTCATTATTCCTGCTGCTTGAGTTTACTTGACTTTTGGTGGAATCCACATCAGGACACTGAAGGACTCTACTTTTGTTCAAGATTTCACCATGAAATGATATTTCTGATATCTGAGGAATGTTTTCAAGATCTGGCACCGCTGCAGTATACTGGGTTTTACGCGTGCGCGACTTATGTAACCGACTAGCAGCGTTTCAGATGTTCTAACTGGATACACGTTGGATTGTTTTATACCGCTCGGATCTTCTAGGTCTTCAGGAGGTTGAATGGTCTCTTACATTCTCGGATTTGGGAGATTTTCTCTTGCATTTATTCAAGTCACCTTGAAATCCTAGAAATTTTATGGAAATGCTTTATCGCTTGGACCGCACGAAAGGAAATCCTTATAATGTTCAAAGAACATCGTGCGTTCCTAGGGAGGATAGGAACAGGATGTAGGTATTGGAATTTTTTTTAACTTCTGGAGATTATATGTTTTGTTGGGAATACTTCCTCAGGCAATGAATTCCAGAGCCTAGCCGTTCTATGGATGAAAGAGTTTTGATGAAGTGTTGTTCGACATCTTTCGAGGTTGACAACGAAAGGATGTGCTGACTGGACTTGTCTAGTTTTTCTGACTGGTATTGCTAGTGAAGGGATGATAACAGAGATTTCCGAAGAACATGTGACGATCATGGGCAATCTGGATATTTGTTGATTTACTAAGGAATTCTTGAAATCACATAGAAATTCTTGTTTATACCTAGAAATGCTTGGTCTTACCCTAGATATGCTTGGTTTCATCTAGGATTTGGATTAACGGAGTATCTTAGAAATCCTCGGATCAAACTAGAAATCTCTTGGATTCAACTGGGAATTATTGGTTTACAGGGACATTCTTGAATTCACATAGACATTCTTGGATTAGTTGGATTCACCTAGAAATGAACGGTTTTACTTGGTTTGAACTAAATAGAATCCAGGTTGGATTTACCCAGAAATTCTTTTGGATTGACCTCTACATTTCATGGATTCTTTTAAAATAAACGCAGGTTACAGGGACAAAAGAAATCAAACACATGAAATAGTTTCGATGATCTATATTCGATTATCTTCAAAAGACTGACAAACAAGTATTTTCAACAAACTCGCTACTTCCTAGTTTTGTTAATATAAAACAAGTGGCATATACTCGAAACTGTATTTATGAAAATACCCTTATTCAGCTAGACATTCACGGTGCCCTGAATCCTATTGGTTTTATGTTTATAGTTCAGTGACTCGAGTTTTGATTTTTGTCTAACTGATAATATATTCAACAGATTCAACTAGAGATAGAAATACTATTCAATTTACATGGTCATAATCTGGATCTGGAAATAATTTGATTCACAAAAAATTCTTGGATAGACCTAGAAACCCTTAGTTCTACCTAGAAATGGTCGGTTTTACCAAGAAATCCTTCTTGGATTCAACTAGAAGTGCTAGGATTTAACTAGAAATCCTTGGATTCACCTAGAAACGACCTAGAAATCCTTGGATTCACCTAGGAATTTTCTGATTACCCTAAAAAATTCTTGGGTTGAACTAGAAATTCTTGAATTCACGTGGACATACTCGGATGATCTGGATATAAATTAATTTACAAAGAAACTTTCGAATTTATAGAAATTTTTGGACTTGGTTTCACTTAGAAATTATTGCAGAATTCTTAGATTAACCTAAAAATTTCTCTAATCCACTTAGAAATTCTTGGATTCACAAGAGAAAACATGAATAATTTGGATATATTTTCATTTCATATGACATCCCTCAAATCACATAGAAATTCTTGGATTTACCATAGATCTAAATACACACTTTAGATCTATGGATTTACATAGGAATTCTTGGATTTACCTATAGAAATGCTTGGTTTCAACTAGAAGTCAATAGAATCCACGAAAAAATCCTTGAAATTATCTAGAAATCCTCGGAGTCGCCTATAGGACATCTTGGATTTACCTATACCAGAAAAATATATTTACATGGACTCCCTTGCATTTTCAGGTGAATATTGTAATATTAAATTTGTCCTATAGAATTCGAATCGGAATTCTATGGGATATCGGATTTTTAGTGGAATGACAAGTATTTCAAGGGAATCACAATAATATGGAATACTGAGGAATTTCGAGGATCCACCCGAATTATAGAGAATGATGGAGAATGAGCTTATGAGGAAAAAATATGTGCATCGGCAGCAGATGTTATTCAAAATAAATGCATGTTATCAGCAGATAATAATAATATGTTACAGAAATAGTCGCATAAACATTTCATACATATATCAACAACCGCAGAAATACCAAAGTTAATGTGAAACTTCAAAGGAATTTTATTCTTTCTATTGAAAAGATATCATTCACAATTATGGAGCAATTCGATGAACTCCGCATATGATTGAATTTTCTGCATGAATAATTCTCATACGTGGTTTGCAAAATCATCATCAGTTTTTTATAGCTCATACTCGATTCACTATTCCAAGAAATTTATCAATTGAACTTCCAGGTCACCCACAATAATTATTATGATAATTGTGGAGATGACCTATATTTCACATAGTATTCTCATGGTGATTCACACAAAAATGGCATTCATTTGGTCGCTATATGTTATTGCCATAACAAAAAAATTTTCGCTTATTTTTTTCAACATGATTCTGCTAATATGAAGCTGGCAGAACCACTCGGTATACAAGTATTCACTTTTGAAAAGAACTGATTCTACCATCATTTGTCGCTAATTTGTCGCTCATTAATTACCACTTTGAAATTTTTTCCGAAAAATGATGCAACATTTTTTTTTATCGCTTGGAGCGCACGAAAGGGAATCCCTATAATGTTCAAAGAACATCGTGCGTTCCTAGGGAAGATAGGGACAGGAGGGAGGTATTGGAATTTTTTTTGAACTTTTGGAGATTATATGTTGTTGGGAATACTTCCACAGGCAATGAATTCCAGAGCCTAGCCGTTCTATGGATGGAGGAGTCTTGATAAAGTGCTGTTCGACATCTTTCGTTGAATTATAGCTGATGAAAAATGATCCTCATTCATTAACCCTATTGCTAACTTTGCTTCAGTTATTTTGATATCCTTCTTAGTTTCCTTGTTATTTGAAATAACGTTATATTATGTATAACAGATTTCTAACTTGAACGTGTATATATCTTACATCAGATTATCATTTGGATTGAATTTCAAATAGTTAACAGACACAAAAGATATTGAAACAAATGAAAAACACAAAGTATGGTGAAGAAATAATAATGATTTTTCATTAGGTTTCATCCACTACTATAGTGTCCCAATAAAAAAATCTAATGAGTTCCATGTCAGAGGGCTCGAAAAAGAACAACGCCCAGTGTTTTCTATTGGTAAGGACTGTTCATATTGCCGATAGAAAAATCCACATCGAATTTCAGATCGCTAGGTTCAGTTTCAGCTGAGATAATAAAGAAAAAACGTATATTTATGAGAAATTTAACACCTCGTATAATGAAAACAAGTTTCTCCATAACAAAACAGAAAAAGAATGGATCTAATATTTTAATTTTTGATCTCGATTGTCAAAGTTAGACGATTCAAACCTGAGACAGCCTAGCAACAACCGCGAAAAATGTGTATTTTTTTCACACTTTTCCGTAAAATGATGGAACAGTATTTTGATATTGAAAAATTGTACACTTCAGTCACACAAAATATATTAAACTAGCAGACCTCGCAAACGTTGTTTTGCTATATAGATTATTTCTATAATATATTTTTTCAGTTCAATATTCATCTACTTCTTTTTAGTTTCCCTATCTATAAAAGCGTGTTCCTTTAGTTTTTCAAACTACCATTTATTTCATCTTTTTTTTAGTTCACTTGAATTTACAAATTTTGACAAAAGAATCATTATATCCGACTCCTAACACCCCAGATGGAAATTTTGAATTGAATCGGAACATAATTACAAAACTCGTCGCAATATAATAATAATAATAATAATAATAATAATATTTATTCTAGGCAAATTGTAGCATGTACATAAAAATGGCTTATTCAGAATAAATATTGGTACCTACCACTTACGAAGCATCGTTTATAGATGCTTGTTTGTAAGCATGATATTAGTGGGTACTGTTACAGAGGACTTATATTCACATAATCATTTGCATATAAAATATGATGAAGAATTCGAAATTTAAAATTCTTAGAATACCTACTGAACACTAAAAATACTTAAGTAACTAACACACAAATAGGATAATAGCACAATGGAATAAAATAGGAAAGATAAGATAAAATAAAATAAAATAATATGGAATAAAAGAACAATAAAATGATTTTCTCTAGGGAAGTGAAACTACTTAAAGTATAATGTTATAAAAACCTCCATTAAAACTCACATATTGATGTACATTCGTTTAAAATAATCACAATCCAATATTGAATGAAGTTATGATGAAGAGTATTTTTTTTTTATTTTATTTTTTTAATTCGTATTCAATTTCCAATAATGGAATGAATGACTTCGATTGCCGTATTTTGTGTGAATATTTTACATTCTTTTTTGAATCTTGAGAAAAGCTTTTCGTTTTGTATTGTCGTTGGCAAAACGTTGAATGCTCTCGGGCCCAAATATTGAAAACTTTTCTGCCCTATACATTTATGCATTCGCGGGGTCGCGTATTTAACATTTTGTCTAGTCGTATATGAGTGCTGAGGAGTGAGTAATAATTCATTCTTATTGAAATATACGTATTTGTTGAGTTTCACAAAGAATAATTGTCTTATATCAAAAATCTTTGATTCTCTGTACAACAGATCACTTGGATATCTTGGATTCCTGTCAAGCATGATTTTCAGAAACCTTCTTTGTGCAACTTCTAGCGGCCTCAAATGAGTTTTTGTTACTCCTCCCCAGCCTATATAGGATCTACAATCATGAATTCCCTAATTTTGACGAAGGAAACATGATTTTTGATCCCGAAACTGGCCACTTACGAATTTTGAATAGAATTGGTATATAATTATTACAAAACTCGTCCGGTATATTGGTGGCGGTGGGTCTTGAATTTCCAAATCCCGCCCTTTCCAAATGTTGACAGAAGATCCAAAATCTACGACCCCGAAAACACCCAAATAACAATTTTGAAGAGAATCCGATCATAATCACAAAATTCGCCATTTTGGATCCGCCATCTGGAATTTCTCAATTTTGACCAGGGTATCATAATCCCCGATCACGAAAACCCCTAGGTACTAATTTCGAAAAGAATTGGATTATAATTACAAAATTCGTTCGCCATATTGGTTCCGCCATTTTGAATTTCCAAATTCCACCCAAATTTCCAGATTGATAGATAGATAGATAGATACTTTATTGATCTTTCAGGTGTACAGAGGTGATACAAATAAGACAAGTCAAGCTTCGATAAAAATGAGGTACAGATAAAATCTTAAGTATTAGAAACATATTGAAAAAGTTGCACAAATACAGACATATTAAAAAAAAACAATATTTAAAATATATACATATATGTAAACTGCCTATACTTAATAAAATAAAAATACACAAGATAGATATTATCATTATTGAGCACCAGACCTCAGGGCAGCCATATATTCTTCTAATTCGAAATAAGGAAATCTTTCAAATTCGAAATAAGGAAATCTTTTAAATGTTTTTTAAAGTTGTATGGATTGAGATTTTTTACACATACAGGGAGTGCATTGTAGAGATTCACATCCAGAGAATTTTTGCTAGATCTGTGCAATCTGAATCTGTTTGGCCTGATCAATTATTGACAGCTCCTGGTGGGATAATCGTGAAAGTCAGAATTTTTTCCGTAATCTTCTTTATTTTTATGAATATCCAACAAAAGTTGGTATACGTAAATAGATGGTAGCGTCATGATTTTTAGGGATTTAAAGAATGGTTTACATGAATCAGCGTAGCCAGCACCAGCGATAATTATTCTTATTGCTTTCTTCTGAAGAATGAATATTTCAATGGCTTTTGTGCTATTTCCCCATAAAATTGTTCCATATGAAATTTGGGAGTGGAAGAATGCATAATATGCTGATAGCAGTGCCTGAACGCCAATAATATTCTTCATCAGTTTTCGGAGAAGGAATATATATTTGGAGATTTTATTACTAAGCTGCTCTATGTGAACTGACCAGTTCAGTGTGTCATCTAGAAAAATGCCCAACAATTTGACTGAGTTCTTGTTAGAGACAATTAAAGAAAAATAGATTTCTTGAGTTTTATTCGAATTCTGAAGGAAGAATCATAATCTCCGACCCCGAAAACCCTCAGATACCAATTTCGAATAGAATCGGACCATAATTACAAAACTCGTCCAATATATTAGATCCGCCATCTTGAATTTTCTAATGGTACCGGGATAAAAAATATCCTATTGCCTTCTCCTGGTTCAAGCTACCTCCCCACCAATTTTCAGCCAAATCGATCCAGTTGTTTCGGAGCTTATTCAATACATTCAGATTCAGATTCAGATTCAGATTCAGATTTATTCAGATACCATAAGTTACAGAATATTTTGATACAATGTTGTCATTATGTTTCCACTTCAAAAACAAGTAATCCACCTAAGCAATCGAGATGCTTGTATCGTAGCATTACGTTATTTTTGAGTGGTCTATGGATGAATTCGATGTAAGCGAACAGATCGTGAAATTAGTCAGTTTATCAAGATTTAAGAATAAAGATTAAAATACATACAAACAAACAAAGAAACAAACAATCAAATATTTTCTCTTTATAATATTAGTATAGATGAGTGCAGTTTTTCTGACAAAAATATTTAATTTTCTACCACTTTACTTATGCTAGCTACTTCGGCGATACTTGGCAACACTGTCGGTACGTGAGCGAGGACATTCTGATGAAGGCCAACGACCTTGAATGTACCGAAGGAGAATCTTCGAAAGAATTTGGTGTGGACAATTTTTTTCGTCGATTCATTTTCATCTTGGTATGTACTATGTACCTACTACAGGGCGATCCATCGAAAGCCCTACTCCTGTAACTTTCGAGTTTATAAAGATATTTGAAAATTTCGAATGTCATCCGGTGGGCTATCCTCAATTATCCTCAGAAACTGGAAACTGAAAACTTTCATGTCACGAATTATTGTAGATTTCAATTATTATCTAAAAAATGCGAGAAAAATTTACATTGTACATGGAGCTCCGAGTGGACTCTGCATGAGAAAAAGACGATTGTTACAGTCAACTATAATAGTTTGAGTTAGTACTTGAATGATGAAATGACATTTTTAACATCCCTTTTCCGTATCACCCAAAATATGGGCTAAGAATTTTGACAGATTCATAAATGCTCATATTTTGAGAAATGCGAATGATAAATATGGGCACATAATATTGAGTGGGAGTGGAGAATTTTTGAAAAGCCCTCTGGAAGATCTTTTAAAAATAGTGAGGAAATATGCACTGTGTTGTGGTCAAACTTCAAGGAGTGATTTTCGGACATAGAAGACTCCTTGAAGTTTTTTTTTTGTTCTGGTTCCCACGAAAAGGAATATCCTGTAATGTTCAGAGAACATCGTGAGAACCAAGGGGAATCAGGTAGGAATTGGTGTTCTTCTTGGATTTCTGGAGGTTATATGCCTCGAGGAACACCTCCCTTGGCAATGTGTTCCAGAGCCTCGCTGTTCGTTGGATGAACGAGTCTTTGGAAAGAGATGTTCTGCAGGTCTCTAAAGTGACCACGAAGGGGTGCGAAGCCTCAGCTCGACGGGTTAATCTCCTGAAGACTGCCAAGGAGGAACAATTGTTGATATTTCAGGAGAGCATCGTCCTTGAAAATATCTATAAAATAGAGCCATCAGATCGCCAACTTTCCTGCGGTGTTCCAGAGAAGTGAGTGAATTTGTGAGCGAGGCATCACCCACGAGACGAATTGCCCTTTTTTGGACAGAATCCGAAAGTGTCAGGGTATGTTTGATGCTGCACTCCAAATATGGGAACAGTATTCCAGGACAGGTCGGATACTTAATTAATTAACACCATTCACGTTTTGCTGTTTCCTGTATTTTCTCTCTGAAACTGAAAATAAATCTTCTGATTCGAAAAGGAAACTTCCTGTAAAGTTTTTTTCGACTTTTTGTTCATAATAGTCGGAATTTGACTTTCCATGCATACTATTCGATTTCACTAGCACAAACAAGGACAACTTCATCAATAAACAAAAAATCGTTACATTTTTTATTCGTCGAAAATGTTGATGTCGAAGTGTTCATCTAATTTAAATGTAAATTTCGTGTTCTTCTTCTTGTGGTTATGTAAATAAAGCACATTAATTTCAATGCTAGTAGTGTCTGTGATCTAACACCTATTGCTATTACAAGATACCAGCCGGCATGTGTGACAGTCCAAGTAACTGTTCATTTTCCCAATACAGGGCGATTCACAATATCAATTTAGATATGAAAAATAAACATCGAACATCTTATTAGAAATCAAAAGTGATTGACATAAAAAATAGTATTACAAATCGACAGTCACCTCACGTAGTGACGTATCTCAGTTTTCTTAATTTCACAGCAGAGCAGTTCAAAGATTTTCAACATCTTAATTAGCTCATAACTCAGAGGGTTGTTCATGAAAGATCATTATTTTTTCATTAATCAGTGGATGAACTGGAACTAGTTGTCATGATATGGTGAGATTTCGAAAAAGTATCCCCAAAAACAAAAACAAAAAAAGTTGTGAGATACGTCACTACGTGAGATCATGTTTGTTAATGAAGCCACAGATACACCCATGAATATCGAGTGAATTCAAATGAATAACAGATCCGAATATTCATTTTTATTGATAAAAACACAGAAATTCATTCCACTTGTACAATCCTCCTTTCATTACCTCCATTTACGTCACCCGAGATATTTTAAATTTCCGCGACAAACCCGATATGAGATACGTCACTTTCGACATTTTCAACACATAATGAAAATATATCTCACGAACTGACGTAACTCCTATAGTTAGGTCACTTCGGTAGTCAAATAATTCGAGATAGGCTGGGTATTAGATTTTCAATTGCACGAAAACCATTGAATATTGAGTTACGCCACTTTGTGAGATCATAAAGTACAAGAATATAAATCACTTGACGAAGTATCTCAGATTCCGATTTTTATGAGATACGTCATTACGTGAGATGACCCGCGAAATGTTATAGTGAAAAAACTTCACAGACGATATTAAGATTTTCATACAAACATGTTTCGCTAACACAGTATAGCTTCTTCAGGTGAAAAACTCCCCAATTCATATTTTCAGAATATCAACAAAAAAATCAAAATCCCGCTTTTCATGACTACATCCTAGAATCTCCTTCACATACAATGACCATCGAAATTTCAAGAAAATCGCATCATTGATAACATATTGCAGGGTGTGTAGTCAAGAAAAGCGGGATTTTGGAATATTTTTTGTACCTCTTGGGATCTTGAAAATATGGATTGGGGGCTTTTTGGAGATACTAAATTCGAATCTGATAGAAAAAGTTATCTAAAATGAACCCTAATATCCTCTTCTCAAATAAAATACTTTTTTTATTCCTACCCCTCAACATCGTACCTACGCCAATGGTGAATGAAAATGTTCACTCACTCACACTGTATAATATCTTTGATGAGGGTTTTTTTTCTTGAATCCTTTATTTATTTTCGTACTGTATAATATGTTTGTGAAGTTTTTTAACATTTACTATGAATTTCCATCTAGTACCTAACGGCCGAGTAAAAAAAAATTGAACTGTAAACTCCTATGTTGGGTCGAATATTCCGTAAACTGTATGTTCGATTCAGCTCAATTGAAACTGTTGGAAGTGATGCATCCTTGGATTATTGCGAAAAATCCATTTTATTTCTTGATTTCAACACCCTGTATCTCGAGAATAGAACACAATATGTCCCTATCTCATGCCATTACTGAAATTCCATGAAATTTCTTGAAATCCTTGAAATGTGATTGGGTTTTTTCTCAATTCAGAATTTCTTTCCACGCCCTGTATGATAAATGTCAGTTTGTCATACATCTAAAACAAATCCTTGAAATGCTTCGGAATTCCTTGGAATGCCATGAAATTCCTTGAAATGCCATGAAATACCTTGAAATGCCTTGAAATATTTTGAAATAACATGGAAAAAATGAAATGATATTTCTGAAATACCATGAAATGTCTTGAAATCCTTGAAATACTTTGATATTCCTTGAAATGCCATGAAATTCTTTGAAATGCCATGAAATACCTTCAAATGCCTTGAAATATTTAGAAATGACATGAAATAAAATGAAATGCCATTTCTGAAATAGCATGAAATACTTTGAAATTTCTTGAAATGCCATGAAGTTCCTTGAAATGCATTAAATACCTTGACATGCCATGAACTGCATTGAAATACTTTGAAATATATGAAATGAAATAAAATGTTATAAGGAAATGGTAGAAAATGTTCTGAAATCCTTGGAATGCTTCGAAATACCATTAAAGTCATGAAATGAATCAGGGTTGGCCGATATATATCAAGTGATATATATCATGATATGTATCATGATATATATCTGATATCTATTGATTGATATATATCATGATATATATCATTTACTTCTTTTTAACAAAATAAATACCGGAGCAAAAAGTCCTTGATATTTTGCGTTAAAAATGAATACGTGACAACAATGCGTTTCGTGGTTATAACTTACAACTCGGGGAATCCCCGGTTTTTGTTTACTGCTTGTTAGGTACATGGTACATCAGGCGTGTTCGTTTGTCCTTGCTCTACCTGCTGAACTCGATTTTTTTCTATGACTTACTTTGTTTACATCATGCTATGAACAGAAACAACTATGGAAAAAGAATCAACTTTAGCAAGTTTAGCAATACAAACGAACAGGCCTCACGCATACAATGATTTGGTGGAAATCGGTTGCAATTCCTGACTCCGAATGGCCAAAAAAAGAACTCTTCTTACAACTATGTGAGCAGTTATTCAGTGCAGTAGCGGCAACAGCTGGTTTAGAAAGAATTTTTTCGAGTTTTGGAATAGTTCAATCTAAATTGAGAAATCGTCTAGGCGACGAAAAAGCCAGTAAGCTAGTATTTATTTTTAAATGTTTAAACCCAAATACAGATAAAAAAGCCAAAAGCTTGGACTGGATCTCGTCGAATGATGAAGTTGCCTTGAGTGAAGATGATAATATTGATAATGATGATTATATTCCTCTTTCTCGGTTTTGCAATCCTTGAAAATTTATCAAACGACAAGTTTTTTATATCACCATATTATATTACATATTTTCGGAAAAATATTATTTTTTGTTTCGTGTTTTGTTATTTCAAATTAAACCGAGAATTAAACTGAAGTTTGATTTTTGTTTTTACCAAAATAAAGGTATTTTATATTGTGTTTTTTTTGGCATATCAGCCTAGGAACAAAATCGAAATTTCTGATATATATCGGATATATATCGGATATATATCGGATATATATCCGATATTATGATATTTTGATATATATATAAATATCATGATATTTGCCAACCCTGAAATGAATTGAAATGCTTGAAATATCACATGACGGTTTGAAATGCTATTATCGTGAAATGTCACGAAATTGCTTGGAATGCATTTGAATGGCTTGAAATGTAATGAAATGTCAGAATGAACTGCTTCAGATAACTACCAATCACGTATGGAAACGGATCAAATTTAATGCATTTCGAAATACATGAAATACTTCCGAAATGGATGAAATACTTCTGAAATAGATGAAATGCTTATGAAATGTATGATATGCGGAAATGCTTGGAACCCTTTTTTACTAGTGGTGACCCCCTCGCACGAGGGTTTTTTTTATCGCTTGGAGCGCACGAAAAGGAATCCCTACAATGTTCAAAGAACATCGTGCGTTCCTAGGGAGGATAGGGACAGGAGGTAGGTATTGGAATTTTTTTTTAACTTTTGGAGATTATATGTTTGTATGTCTTGATAAAGTGCTGTTCGACATCTTTCGAGGTTGACAACGAAAGGATGTGTTGACTGGGCTTGTCTAGTTCGTCTGATTGGTATTGCTAGTGAAGGGATGATAACAGAGATTTCCGAAGAACATTTCTCGTGGAAGTATCGATAGAATAGTGAAAGGTCGCCGACCTTTCTACGGTGTTCCAATGATGTCAAAGAGTGAGTGAGTGTGGCGTCACCCACCAGGCGAATGGCTCTTCTCTGGATGGAATCTATGAGCATCAGCGTATGTTTCGGTGCTGAACCCCATATGTGGGAACAGTATTCTAGAACGGGCCGTATCTGCCCTTTGTAGATCATGAGAAGCTGTTGAGGTGTAAAGTAGCTTTTCGCACGGAACAAGAATTCGAGTTTTTGTGAAGCAGCTTTTGCGATGGATCTGACATGATTATCCCATGAAAGAGTGTTGCTGATGGAAATACCGAGCATAGATATGGTGGGCTTGGTGGGGATGGTGGAGCCAGACATTACAATATCGGGCATACTGAGTTCCGCCTTTCTAGAGAAAATGCAGGTTTGAGTTTTGGTGGCGTTGAATTCAACTAGGTTGTTTGTTCCCCAGGCTCTGGTTTCAGCAAGATCTTCATTGACAGCATTTACCTGCCTGCGCCGTGAGTTCTTAGTTTCCTGGGAAGAAATGGGAATTCTGGAAGAGAACGCAGTATGGAGGGTACTATCATCTGCAAAGCTGTGGATGGGGCAAGTTGTTACTCTCAACAGATCATTGATATGAAGCAGGAATAATGTTGGTGCCAAAATTGATCCTTGTGGAACGCCGGAATTGATGCCAATGGTATCAGATGATACACCGTCCACCACCACGTGAAGTGATCTGCCTGAAAGAAAACTCGATAAGAGATGGCATGGTTATCAAGTATCACCTGTCAAGCGTTGTCGGAATTTCGAAACACCCTGTATATCGTTTGCGTTCGAAAATATTTTCGGTCAGTTCATATAACCTTGTATCACACGAGGAATGATTGATTGAACGGGACTTTTCTTGGAAATGTTGTTAACGAGGTTGTGAATCAGTGATCTGATGTTCCAAGTAAGATTGTGTAAGTGGGTGAAACTCTCGGTGAAACTTCTGTTTGGTCCAAGAGAAACAAAAATTGATATTAACGTTATCGCCCCGTAAACAGAGATTTTTTTTTCAGTTCAATCAACTCTGTATTACACGAGGAACTACGAAGAAGAGCAATATTGAAAATTAGATATTCGAATTTTCAAATATTCCATATACAACGATTTTTCGATATATTTATTTATTAATAATAATAATAATAATAATAATAATGATACGTCTTCATTCACCAAAGTACATACAAACAAGGATCCAAGTGGAGATTCGATATTTCAATAATTATTGGTGAAAGGGCGGAGTGTCAGCCTAGGCTGTTTTTAAACTCAACCGTTGTACACAAGATTATAGCACAAAAAAGAAGAAAAAAAAAGTGGTACTTAGTAAATAGTGGTTAGTCAGGAATATGGACAGTCGACAATCCTTGGCTTGGGAATGGCTATGGTTCGGTATTAAGTAATTTTGGCGTCTAACTGAATTAGGTATAGCTGCAACCTTTTTTTGAAATTATTAATTGTTAATGATCTGAATTCACTGGGGAGTAGGTTATAATGTTTCGGTGCCATGTATCTGAAAATGATATCAGTTTTAAAAAAAGGTACTCAGGCGTGTTTGTCGTCAGTACATTATGATTGATAATCAACAGGTGCAGAGTTCTGAGTCTCTCAAGCTTGAGCCTGATTCCTTCATTGCTGATGAGATGTGGTCATATTTTCGGACACCGAAAGAAAACCGTAAACAACTATTTTGGATGCGTTGCAGGAGCAAAGAGTCAGATTGCCGCAAGGCAGGTCCATAAATTACTATCACAGTGGGAAACTTTATAGATGATAATAGTGACTTACACAGTTTGAGTTTCGAGCTAAGTAGATCTCGATTTGGATACAATTGTCTGAGAACATTGAAGGTAGTTTGACTAAGGAAGTTCACATGCTTTGTGAAACGAAGCTCAGAATCGTATTTCAATGGATCTCATGGAATTTCAAGGAATTTCATGGCATTTCAAGAAATTTCAGAGTATTTCAGAAATATCATTTTATTTTATTTCATGATATTTCAAAATATTTCAAGGCATTTCAAGGTATTTCATGGCATTTCAAGGAATTTCATGGCATTCCAAGGAATTTCAAAGTATTTCAAGGAGTTCAATAATAATAAAAAAAATACCAATGCTATCCTTGTATTCCAAATTGAATGACAAGTAATTTCCAATGACAATATACAGGGGGTGCCAAGATAAAAAGCGGGGGTAGCTGCTAGAGAACTGTCAAATGTAATAGATTTTCCTATATGTCCTTAGAAAGGTACTTCAATGCCATTCAATGCAGTTTTTGAATTATTCAATTACCTAGTCAAATAAGCGAGATATTGCCTGTATACGATGCTCTTCTGAAATATCGACAATTGTTCCTCCCTTGGCAGTCCCCGCGAGATTAACCCGTCGAGTTGAGGCTTCGCACCCCTTCGTGGTCACTTTGGAGACCTGCAGAACATCTTTTTCCAAAGACTCGCTCATCCAACGAACAGCGAGGCTCTGGAACACATTGCCAAGGGAGGTGTTCTCCGAGGCATATAACCTCCAGAAATTCAAGAAGAACACCAATTCCTACCTTATATTTTCATTGGGTTTCACGATGTTCTCTGAACATTACAGAATATCCCTTTTCGTGGAAACCAGAACATAAATACAAACTTGGGACACCCTGTATAGAATATTTGAAGATTCAATTATTCGAATACTCGAATTTGAATACTCGATACATCAAGTATTCGATATATTGAATATATCGAATATTTGAATATTTGATCAATTATTGAATATTCGATATTTCGATATTTTACCACCCAAATATAGAATATTTGATATATCGAATATTAGATAGAATAAATTCCAATCCCTACTACGGAGGCGTTGAAGGGCCACCGCAGTTATTGTTCATGATTTTTCCGACTTAGTATCTGGGAATAATTTTATTCCGACTAATTATGTCAGAGATCTGACTCAGTATCTCGGAATTCCGACTTATTATCTCGGATATTTAGTCTGAATTCTGACATTCTGACATTATAAGTCGGAATTTAATAATTCCGAGACACTAAGTTGTAATTCCGACATAAGAAGCCGGAATTCGGAGATACTAAGTCGGAATTCTAACATATTAAATCTAAATTGAGTAATTCCGAGATGATAAGTTGTACACGGAAGGATTGGTTGCATCAACCAATTATTTATGCTTGAATTATTTTTGTTGGACTGAGCAATTTTTTGTTGAATCAACCAGAAACATGATTATGTCATGGAAGCAGCTTGTTCAAATCAAGCATGTAGTCTAATTGAATCAACAGTATAATATCAATTCCATCAACAAAATATATGGTCTTCTCAAGAACAGATTATGTCTAAAATAATGTCGATGTTGATTCAACCATAAACATTTTGTTGATTTGATGAAATGATGATCATTTTGATGAGAATTTATCTTTGAAACAACATACAAGTTTTCTTATTCCGATGTAGCAATGAACTCGTTTCGAATGGATCATTTGCTTGAATAGAGCAACGAAATATGTAATATCAATGAAATATTTTGTTCATTCTACATCAAGTTACATTTTCGCCTTTAGATGGCGATCATTTCGCCTCGTCTATGCATGCCTCGAATTCATTATATACGTGAGGCCGGATTCTTCGTCTTTGAAATATCAGCTGGATAAATCGAACTTAGGATGATTAGCAATCCGAAATAGTTTTGCATCAGCTGAAGGGAAGTAAAGACTGGAGATCTATGCTAGAAGTTGACTAGTTTCCTAGTTTAGTTTATTCTTTTGATGTGAAATTTCAGAAAACTCCCGAATTAATACTGAATTTGATTCAACAAAACAATTTGTCGAATGAAAATACAATTTCTCTTGAATCAACGAAATATTTCATTGAATCAACAAAATATTTCATTGAATTAACCAAATATTTCATTGAATCAACCAAATAATTCATTGAATCAACCAAATATTTCTTTGAATCAACCAAATATTTCTTTGAATCAACCAAATATTTCATTGAATCAACTAAATATTTGATTGAATCAATATCTTGTTATTTTAAATCAAACAAAAATGATTGTTTAGGCCAATTCAATATCTCTTCATGAACAATTCATGGATGTGCTTGATTGAATAATATCCAGAGTTCTTTCAAGACATATTTACTCAATTCAAACTTCAAATTCGCTCTGGAACAAAATATAGATCTACTCATTTCAAGATTATATTTTGTCGTGCATATATGACACTTTTATTTGCTTCATTCAATTGAATTTTGCTTGATTCAACAATTCCTTTTTTTCCGTGTAAGTCCGACATAAGAAGTCAGAATTCCTAGATAATGAGTCGACTCCTTCGTATGGAATGATGGATTGAACGAGAAATGTCGTAAACTATGTTGTGAATCAATGATTTGATGTTCCAAGTGAGTGTGTATACGGTGTGAAAGTAAAGTATGGGTAAAACACGGGTTGGCATTTTGTTTGGTCAGCTAAAATGAAGAGATATAATGACCAGCGTTTTGGATGTTCTCTAAACGAAATCGCCCTGTATACGAAAAATTTCCGAGCACGTCCCAAAACGGCTCGGAACAGGAATATACTGATAGGTACCGTACGGAGGACGAACGATAAAATTCCAACTTTACTTCGATTTTGTACATCAGTTGTGCCCCAGGTCTCGATACTACATAATACAAAAAATCTGGTCTCCGTTTTATCCGGTTTCGGAAATACGTACTTTGTGAACCGAGGAAAATTTAGTTCGCGCCGGGTAGTTTTTGATGTTTGTGTTAACAGTTGTTTTGCAACTTGTTTTTTTCGTTGACACTCGAGAAGGTAAGTAATGATTTTCGAGACTATTTCATAGAAAAACTGATATTGGTTAGTATACCGGGTGTCCCAAGTTATCGTATACATCAGGCATCAATATCTCGCTTAGTTGAAAAATGCAAAAACTTCATGGAAGGGCATTGAAGTATAAAAAAATCCATTATATTTGACAGTTCTCTGGTAGCTAACTCCCACACTTTATTTTCAAATAGCATCCCCTGCATATTTCCAATGGGAATTACGTGTAACACAAATTGGAATACAACGATAGCGTATACTTGGTATACAAAAATATCAACATTTCGGGACTTGTTTCAAGTTACTCAATTATCCTTATAAAAATGAAATATTGCCTCCGCTCATGTGTTTTTGTTTCATGAAGCCGATGCTTCTCATGCCATAATAATAAACACTTGCTATGAATTTCAATTCATTTTTTGACCCGCATTTTAGTTGACATTCGTACTTTATTAAATGTTGCTGTTTTTGTTATAATAATGAAAAAATACCAAGTAAATGCTATCGTTGTATTCCTTATAGGACGGCACGCAATTTTCAATGACAATATGCAGGGTGTGCCATTTGAAAATAAAAAAATGTAATAGATTTTTTTATATGTCATGAGGTAGGTAGGTACTTCAAGGCCATTCAATGCAGTTTTTGAATCTTTTAATTATCTTGTCAAATAAGCGAAAAATTGTCTGTATACGATAACTTGGGACACCAAGTATACGATACCATAATAGTATGTCATACATTACACTGAGGACTTGTTAATTCAAAAAACAAATGATAGACGATATTGTTGCAATTTTTATTGACCTAACATAATGGTTTCTGCATGAAAACTCTTTCAGCATCGACACAAGCAACAGGATTTTCTAAAGCCTTAATCACACATCTTACGTCGAGCCTTACCCCGTATATTTTATATTTATATGTTTCATAATGACACCGTCAACGAGTTTTGTGACTTTCAACACTTTTTGAGATATATAATATGACAAAAAGGACTAATGTTTTTCCGAAGATAATTATTGTAACAAAGACTTTTTTGTTATTTGATATTTCGAATTTACTATACTAGTCAAAAACTGGATTTTCTATACTCCAGAAATTGGATATCTGTTACCAATTTCTTAATTGTGTTCATTTTAACACGTACTTATTTTCATTATGGTACAGATTTCGTCCAATGAAGACATCTCATCAGATCATATTTCCGGCCAATAGAAACCATGCACAGTTATTGCTCTGAGATAGAAACACGTATTTGGGAATGTTGTTTGACATTTAATTTCAAATGACATTTAATGACGCGTCAATAGTGTACAGGCCATTCATGGACTAATGAAGTTGTTGAAATTTGAATATAGTAAGAAAATTAATTTTTTCTACAATTGTTTTTGTATGTATGACAAACTGATAATCATCATACAGGACGTGGAAATGGTATAAAACTATTGAAAAGGAATATTCTCAGACATTATAAACATGAAAATATACATATATGTATATATATGAAGAAATGCATTGAGAATTCGCATTCTCTGTGTGTCATGAAAATAATTCTTTCTCGGTTTATTCAACAGAAACCAACTACTTTTCTGGCTATATGCCACAACGAACATTGAATTATAACACGCGATAAGAATTTGAAAATAAAATCTTCTGAAGTTGAGAATTCGAATTCTCCTTCAGATAAAAACATATAAGTGTGAACATAATATCATCCTGAATATTCAACAGAAAACAACTAGTTTCCTGGCTATTTGCCACGTCGACCATTGAATTATATCTAAGGAACATTTAAAAGGACAACATGAAAATAAAAATCACCTGAATTTGAGAATTGACATCGGATAAGTGATAATAATGTTAATCAATTCAGAAGACTAACATTCCTTCAAAATTCTTGCCTTACAATAGACTTTTTTTACACTAGCAAATTTAATAATTCCATATATCTTGTACAGGGTATCCCAATTTGGGCACTTTTGCGGGATATCTCCCTTATCAGTAAAGATAGAGCATTGCGGTTTTCGCGACAGTGTGCTACTTTTTTATGAAATTAATAATGGCGCAAGCAGAATTGTGATAGCTCTTCCGGTTGTCGAGATACAGGGTGGAATTGAAAAATATCACTTTTCAGGCACCCTCCGTGTCTCAGTTATCTTTAAACTTATCGAAGAAGTTAAAACTTGTTTTTATAGAGTTTTTCTCGTAGAATCCAGTGGCGTAGTTATTTTTTTGCTAACACCTTTTGTTTTTTAGTTATGGAGCAAACATATGTTTTTTTAAATGGAAAATAATTGTATGCAATTATATATTTTTGGAAAGCCCACTTCATGCTCAATGTATATATGAAATAATATACAGGGTGTTCCATTTAAAAAAACATATGTTTGCTCCATAACTAAAAAACAAAAGGTGCTAGCAAAAAAATAACTACGCCACTGGATTCTACGAGAAAAACTCTATAAAAACAAGTTTTAACTTCTTCGATAAGTTTAAAGATAACTGAGACACGGAGGGTGCCTGAAAAGTGATATTTTTCAATTCCACCCTGTATCTCGACAACCGGAAGAGCTATCACAATTCTGCTTGCGCCATTATTAATTTCATAAAAAAGTAGCACACTGTCGCGAAAACCGCAATGCTCTATCTTTACTGATAAGGGAGATACCCCGCAAAAGTGCCCAAATTGGGATACCCTGTACATACAATAATGATGAATTTAAACTAAATGTATAATCACTGTGTAACACATGCTGAAGGACCTCGGTCGGTGGCCTTTTGGGTATCCAATATATTATAACTTATTTAAATGAAAATTGAAATGTATAGGAGAAGTATGCTTGCATAAAATTTGCTCTTGATGAGCTTGAAACTTCCAAAAAAATCATTCATATCAGTGATATCGGAATACTATCTCTCACAAACAGGTCATATGACTTTATTCGAATGAACTCATTTCGGACATCCAACCCTCTTCAGTAAGAATGCATGGCTGAAAGAATAACTGGACATCCGGTTACTGAAATCAATCCTAAGATTCATTGTACGAATATTACACTTGAGCACCGAACAACAACTTTCGAAGAAGCTACTATATTTATATTGGCGAAATTTTTATGGAAATCTTATCGTTTGTGAAGTTCTTCATATTCACTATGTATTTCCATCAAAGACCTAATTGCGTATGCTGTAACTACAGAAAACTTTTCAATTTTATTGGCCAACAGGCGAGCCAACAGCTTAGTTTCTCCATCTGTACATCGTATTTTCAACTGATGGCGGTAGTTCACTAGTTTTAGTTTTCTGTCTCTGTGTCGGTCGAGATGTTGGTCTTTCACCTAGTGTTACTATTCGTGGACAGGTGGCGCCAAACGGTAGATGTGTATTTTACTCGAATTTTACTTGATTTTTTGGGATTTTCTCTCCTCGTTTCTATAAAATAAAAATACGCGTCGTATACAGGGCGATTTAGATGCGTAATAGTTTACAGGATGTTTTTATTAATTGATCTTGAATCATCCATTTTCAAGATCAATTAATGAAAACATCCTGTAACTCATTTGTAGACTAAAATCACTTATTCATATGCCAACATCAGTATGACACTGAAAAGCAGTGCCGGATTTAGGGGGGGGGGGGCTATGGGACTATCAGCCCCCGCCGGTGAATTTCAAGAGGCGGTAGAGAAAAAGAGGAAAAGCAAGCAGCAATACAGTCGTTGACTGGTTGAGATACTGTTTTTGTGAAAATCGTAACATGCACTAATCTAGCGTCAGCTGTGTCTTGGAAGCTACAATACAATAAATACTTTTATTTGATGATGAGGAAAAAAACCGCATTCTACTCAGTAGAGTAGGGGTAATTTCGTGATTCGTCTAACTAAATAACAAAAAAACAAAATCAAAGATTGGTAGTTAATAGGTTGTCGTTGGTATTGTTGCTAATGATGAATAAATATTGAAACCGAAATTTTATAAAATGAGTAAAAAAGAAGGTGATGCATTCTGGAAAAGCAGAAGTTCAATAAACAAAAGCAGTTAGACGAAGTTGTCAAGAAATGCCCTGAAATACATTAATTTCTTCTAAATTCAAATGAGACAGAATCAGAACCGACAGAACTGTTTCCAGGAACTTTACGTTCTCAAGACGGAAATGGTAAGTTTTATATTTTTTTACATTCAATACGTGAAAAAGGAGTTGAGCTAAATATGAACACGACTAAGCGTTGTTCTAGAGATAATCACAACAAATTCCTAATTGATTGAATATTGGCAAATACTGAGAATTTTTTACTATCCCCGATGATTAGTAATGCCAGTGGTGAAAGGTCATTCTCAACTTTGAAAAGAGTGAAAAACTACCTAAGGAATTTAAAAATAGCAAAAATTCCTGAAAATTGCAAAAATTGCAAAAATCGCAAAAATACCTGAAAATTGCAGAAATTGCAAAAATTCCTGAAAATTGCAAGAATTGCATAAATTCCTGAAAATTGCAAAAATTCCTGAAAATTGCAGAAGTTGCGAAAATCGCAAGAAAATGACTAAAAAAATTTCTGACAAATTCCTGAAAATTGCAAAAATGCAAAAATTCCTGAAAATTGCAAAAATTGCAAAAATTCCTAAAAATTGCAAAAATTGCAGAAATTGCAAAAATCGCAGAAATGTCAGAAAATTGAAAAAATCGCTAAAATTCCTGAAGATTGCAAAAATCGCAAAAATGCCTGGAAATTGCAAACATTCCTGAAAATTGCAAAAATTTCTGAAAATTGCAAATTCCTGATAATTGCAGAAATTGCAAAAATTCCTGAAAATTGCGAAAATTGCAAAACATTCTGAAAATTGCAGAAATTGCAAAAATTCCTGAAAACTGCAAAAATTGCAAAAATTCCTGAAAATTGCAAAAATCCCTGAAAATTGCAAAAATTGCAAAAATTCCTGAAAATTGCAGAAATCGAAAAAATCGCAAAAATTCCTGAGAATTGCAGAAATTGCAAAAATCGCAAAAATGCCTGAGAATTGCCAAAATTCCCGAAAATTTCAAAAATTCCTGAAAATTGCAAAAATTGCGAGAACTCCTGAAAATTGCAAAAATTCCTGAAAATTGCAAAAATTGCAAAAATCGCGGAAATGTCAGAAAATTGCAAAAATTGAACAAAATTCCTGAAATTACAAAAATTCTGAATATTGCAAAAATTACTGAAAATTGTAAAAATCGCAAAAATTCAAAAAAATTGTGAAAATTGCAAAAATTGCAAAAATCGCAAAAATTCCTGAAAATTGTAAAAATTGCAAAAACTCCTGAAAATTGCAAAATTTCCTGAAAGTTGCAAAAATTGCAAAAATTTCTGAAAATTGCAAGAATTGGAAAAATTGCAA
The DNA here is from genome assembly GCA_918026855.4 of Phaedon cochleariae. NCBI lineage: Eukaryota > Metazoa > Arthropoda > Insecta > Coleoptera > Chrysomelidae > Phaedon > Phaedon cochleariae. The sequence continues at coordinate 3,453,899 of OU896710.1, read as the reverse complement.
AAATTTCTGGAAATTGCAAGAATCCCTGAAAATTGCAAAAATTGAAAAAAATCGCAGAAATGCCTGGAGATTGCAAAAATTGCAAAAATTTCTGAAAATTGCAGAAATTGCAAAAATTGCAAAAATTCCTGAAAATTGCAAAAATTACAAAAATTCCTGAAAATTGCAAAAATTGCAAAAATTCCTGAAAATTGCAAAAATTGCAAAAATTCCTGAAAATTGCAGAAATCGCAAGAATCGCAAAAATTCCTGGAAATTGCAAAAATTGCAAGAATTTCTGAAAATTGCAGAAATTGCAAAAATTCTTGAAAATTGCAAAAATTCCTGAAAATTGCAAAAATTGAAAAAATTTCTGAAAATTGCAGAAATTGCAAAAATTGCAAAAATTCCTGGGAACTGCAAGAATTGCAAAAATTCCTGAAAATTGCAGAAGTTGCAAAAATCGCAATAATGACTGAAAATTGCAAAAATTGCAAAAATTACTGAAAATTGCAAAAATTGGAAAAATTCCTGAAAATTGCAAAAATTGCAGAAATTGCAAAAATCGCAGAAATGTCAGAAAATTGCAAAAATTGAACAAAATTCCTGAAATTAAAAAAATTCTGAAAATTGCAAAAATTCCTGATAATTGCAGAAATTGCAAATATTCCTGAAAATTGCAGAAATCGCAAATATTCCTGAAAATTGTGAAAATTGCTAAAATCGCTAAATTCCTGGAGATTGCAAAAATCGCAAAAATGCCTGGAAATTGCAAAAATGCCTGGAAATTGCAAAAATTCCTGAAAATTGCAAAAATTTCAGAAAATTGCAAAAATTCCTGATAATTGCAGAAATCGCAAAAATTCCTGAAAATTATAAAAATTCCTGAAGAATCGCAAAAATGCCTAGAGATTGCAAAAATTGCAAAAATTCCTGAAAATTGCCAAAATTGCAAAAATTTCTGGAACTTAAGAAAATGCAAAAATTCATGAAAATTGCAGAAATTCCTGAAAATTGCAGAAATCGAAAAAATCGCAAAAATTCCTGAGAATTGCAGAAATTGCAAAAAATCGCAAAAATGCCTGAAAATTACAAAAATGCCTGAAAATTGTGAAAATTGCAAAAATCGCAAAAATGCCTGAAAATTGTAAAAATTGCAAAAATTCCTGAAAATCAGAAAAATTTCTGAAAATTGCAAAAATTCCTGAAAATTGCAAAAATCGCAAATATTCCTGAAAATTGTGAAAATTGCAAAAATCGCAAAAATTCCTGGAGATTGCAAAAATCGCAAAAATGCCTGAAAATTGCAAAAATTCCTGAAAATCGAAAAAATTGCAAAATTTGCAAATATTGTAAAATTGCAAAAGTTAATGAAAATTGCAGGAATTGCAGAAATTGCAAAAATTCTTGAAAATTGCAAGAATTGCAAAAATTCCTGAAAATTGAAAAAATTTCTAAAAATTGCAGAAATTGCAAAAATGACTGAAAATTGCAAGAATTGCAAAAATTCCTGAAAATTGCAAAAATTGCAAAAATCGCAAAAATGACTGAAAATTGCAAAAATTGCAAAAATTTCTGAAAATTGCAGAAATTGCAAGAATTGCAAAAATTCCTGAAAATTGCAGAAGTTGCAAAAATCGCAAAAATGACTGAAAATTGCAAAAATTGCAAACATTTCCGAAAATTGCAGAAATTGCAAAAATTGCAAAAATTCCTGAAAATTGCAAAAGTTCCTGAAAATTGCAAAAATTGCAAAAATTCCTGAAAATTGCAAAAATTGCAAAAATCGCAGAAATGTCAGAAAATTGCAAAAATCGCTAAAATTCCTGAAGATTGCAAAAAACGCAAAAATGCCTGGAAATTGCAAAAATTTCTGAAAATTGCAAAAATTTCTGAAATTTGCTAAAATTCCTGATAATTGCAGAAATTGCAAAAATTCCTGAAAATTGCGAAAATTGCAGAAATTGCAAAAATTCCTGAAAATTGTAAAAATTCCTGAAGAATCGCAAAAATGCCTAGATTGCGAAAATTGCAAAAATTGCAAAAAATTCTGAAAATTGCAGAAATTGTAAAAATTGCAAAAATTCCTGAAAATTGCAAAAATTGCAAAAATTGCAAAAATTGCAAAAATTGCAAAAATTCCTGAAAATTGCAGAAATCGAAAAAATCGCAAAAATTCCTGAAAATTGCAAAAATTCCTGAAAATTGCAAAAATTGCAAAAATTCCTGAAAATTGCGAAAATAGCAAGAATTCCTGAAAATTGCAAAAATCGCAAAAATGCCTGAAAATTGCAAAAATTCCTGAAAATTAGAAAAATTTCTGAATATGTATTGCAAAAATTCCTGAAAATTGCAAAAATCGCGAAAATTGCTGAAAATTGCAAAAATTGCAGAAATTCCTGAAAATTGCAAAAATTGCAAAAATTCCTGAAAATTGGAAAAATTCCTGAAAATTGTGAAAATTGCAAAAATTCCTGAAAATTGCAAAAATTGCTCGCTAGTGTGGGAAAAATTTTCCCGCAATGTTGCGGGAAAATGACACTTCCCAAACTAAGTTGCGTGCGGGTATAGGGTGTAGAAAAAATTATTTTCATTTTATCAACTTTGGAAGGATATAATCTCCCTTAATATACACTTTGGGATATTGGTTTATTCATCAAACTATACTTATTTTTCAATGTACAAATACCTCCAGAAAGCTCGGCACACAATTTTGACTCACCCTGTATTTAACGTTTTTTCGTATGTTCAAATGAGTTGAGGGGGCTCAATTTCAAGAGACGCGCTCTGTATATATTATGGACTACGGTCAAAGATCTTGGCTATAAGCTATGGCAGACCAGACACAAAACACAATAATTCAATTAACAAAAAAAAAACAGTGTGTCTGGTTTGACATGGCCATCTGGATAGGGCTTCGGCAATATCGCTTAGCAAGCGATAATTGCGCTCATATCGCCATCAGTCATTATTTTTATGATCTTTATGTACCATGCGATAATGGATCGGTCCATAAACAAGCCGCTTTTCAACGGAAAATGATTGGCAGCACATTCAAGTGATGGATGAGATCTATCGGAAAGAGGCTGTGAAATACAGTGCTCCGCAATTGAAGTGGGACACCTGAAATTTTCGCTCAAAGAATCAAACGATTCCAATTTAAACTGGTCAACATTGATAACGTCGTGCTCCAAAATATAGCCTGAATTCAAAATAGAATAACTCACGAATTTCCTCACCAATTTGAAATCGGTTTTCACCGATGATTAGCCTAATCTCTTGACAGTTTGTTATGGCAATATGAAACTTCTGTAATCTCAGATAACATTGCTACAGGGTGATAATTGAATGGGTGTAAAATTGCATCGTGGTCGTCACCTTACCGTTTGAACAGATAATTTTTCAATTTTTTTTTCTCACTCGTATTCTCTTGATTGATGCTTTCTCTTGAAACTTTTTCGGAATTTTCGAATTCAGAGCTCTGAAAATCGTGTTATGAATATTCACTCAGAGTAATGCATTTTTTCGACGATTAATTGAATGAAATTGAGAGTTGGAATTCTTCTCCAAAGAATCAACTTTGTATGTATAGTCGTCGGATATGTGATCGTGTTCGAACACAGAAAATTCTGAAAAAGTCTATACAAAGTGATACAAGAAATACTGAATCATGAAATGGAGAATAACGTAGTCTTCAGTAGACGAAACATAATTTTCTCTGTGTTACTAGTGGAAAAATGGTTTTGTAATTTCTTGGATCGAAGGTAATATAATGAAAGTACGCATTTTTAATCAAAATGATGCATTTTCGTTAGGATAAATTATAAAATTCAAAAAATTACGATTGTAGTTCCAGAAGTATGAAATTCATATTTATTCTTGACGATGGATATACAAGGTGCGATAGAAATATGTCCAGATTGTCCTGGGATGAAGAAGAATATGTTTGAACGTGATGAAAATCGCTATATGTTCCGAAAAAGGAATATAATGTCGGTCATCGTCAAAAATTGTGAAATGAATAAATATAGTAAGTTTTCATGAGGTTTATAGAAGGAAATATGAAAGAGACTGCAGAATTGCCACAGATTCGATTGAATGTAAAGTAGCTTGATGATATTTTGATAGGTGACCTTGGCATCATTTTAGTACTGGAAAAATCTATTTGAATAAATTTCGCTCCTGAATGCTAGACGATAGATCAACTTTGCATCAAACATAAAAGACATTTGAAGCTGGAATTAGTATTTTCCGAAGAAAATCATATTTTTTTTCAATAATTAGTGATTGAAAGTTAGTAACATGATGAAGCTACTGGAATGAAATAGACATTTCGGAGAAAAGGAAAAAATATCGAAAACTGAAAGTTGTTATGGAACGTTCGAATTCGAGACACATTTATGTAAAATCAGAATAGAAACACTTTTTCTTTGTGAACTTTTTTGAAATTCAAACAAATAAGCCTATTTTCAGAGATTGATTTGAAAAAAATGTAACTTGTGACAAGTAGCGAAAGTCACGTGTCCCCAACCGATTAGTTAATTTTTAGTATTTCTCAAAGCAAAACTTAATGAACGAAACCTATTTCAAAATAAATTATTATTAAAAGTGTTTCCCATATGATGCCGACTCTATGAATGACATTGTATAATAACTTTGTTTTTATTCTACTATTGCTAGGCTCCTTCTTCATGAAAACACCTTTTGTAACGATATATTAAATTCTTTTCAATACATTAAATATTTCTCAATACCCATTATTTATTTATTCAAAATATCAAACACGTTACCATGGCAACACGATTTCTTCAACAAATTACCATGACAACGCAGTTCATTGAACACAGCTTCAGTAGTTTGAGACATGTCGGGCCTGTCAATTGTATCAACTGTCAACTGTTATTTTCAAATTTTGTATCAGAAGTATTCAAACAATATTCGTTTGTATCAGAATTCTTCATTGAAAATATATGCGATAAGTAGACGAAAGTGAAATCGAAGACAATGTTCTGGTACTCGCATATCTCCAAGAAGTGTAAAAATGAAGCATCCATCTTTGAGAACAATTTATTTATACTGCGCTAAGCATGGCAATAAACGTGAAACAAAGGTTGGTAAGCAATGGACCTGACACATCTACAACCAATATCACTTATACGTGTCTCGCTGGTTGCATGCAGTTGCATGTATTATATTCTCAATTCCCATTCCTTTCGAATTATTTTGTAGGTTAGCAGGAATTGCAGGTATGTTAATGTAATTTTCGGAGTTCGTAGAAAAATCATAGTATGTAACGCGTTTATAAACTCTTCTAGACACTCGTTTAATAAACACTCGCTCCGCTCGTGCTTAAACTACTCGTTACTAAAAGGACGTTTATAAGACTTGTTACATAATATACTATAAGTACTCTCAAATAACTTTTAAATACATCCATTACTCACGAATAATAGTAGATTGTTTTATTAGGATCAAAAGTGACACAAATTTTGCTTTCGCTCGGCTTCGCTAAACGCTCCGCCTCGCAAATGCAAAATTCGCTTGTCAAACAAAGTCACTTTTGATAGGAATGAAACATGCTATTTTTTCTGCAACCGAAACAACCCAAATAAATATGTGAAGTTACCATCAATGCCGTGCCATATGTATGCAATGCAACAAATATTGACAAATAATCCGTGTAGTGCAAACATTTTACCTGCATCAACAGCAGGTTCATTCAATTGTCAAGGATGTTCGAATTGTAGTTTCAATATAAGTACAATCACAGAGTGACATATTTGTGTATGGACCAGGTGCTCTAATAGCAAATACCGCGCCAGTGCCAGCTATAGAAACAAGACGTGGAAAATGTTAGGTTAATGAGCATATCAACAATGATAATGGCGATTATTTACTCCTCTCTATAATACAATGTTTTTCGCTTAATAATCAAATGAAGCTAAACAATATCGTTGTTTGAGACAAAAAACTATTGCTTGCCGTGATTATTCAAAAATGAGTTATCCATCCCGAGAATAACGAATGAAATACAGATCAAGCAAGTATTTGAATCTTGAAGGCTTCCCTGATCAAACAAAATACTTAGGTAAGATGTTTATAATTCCAATACTAAACTATAATAAGGTGTATTTATATCTCCAGCATGGGTATGAAATTCCAAATCTGCTGAAATCGGAAACAAATCAGGTATGCGTCTCAACCCAAATAACCAACCGTCACAATGTTCTTCATTCTTGATGACGTCCAGTACTTCCTTTTCAGTTCCTAGGAGCTAAAGTTCAACTTTAGCTCCTAGGAACAAAAATTCAACTTTAGCTCCTAGGAACTAAATATGTTGCCTAGCAACCTACCTATTTTTGTGTCAGTAATAGAAACGTCAATTTAAGAGCTAATTTTGGTATCAAAATGGACGACTTTTGTGTCGGTTGCAGAAAAAAATTTTTTTTCCTCGATTTTTGCTGAAGTGATTGGCCTATGCCGTGCGGTCGGATCATCAGACACCGCCACTGAACGAGTGACTAACTGCCCGTGACCTTCCAATCTAGAGCTCTTCCGAAAATGCTAGTCACGAGCCGGCGAAAAAAAAAATGAATCGACGAAGAATACGTGATTACCAGATGAAAAAAACTCCGCTTTCGCTAGTGTTATCTTCTATCAACCACGATCTGCTTTGATATTTTTGATGCAGTCGATGCAGTTCCGAGACGGGTCAAGAACCCGAGCGTGACTTGGAAATTGGAGCGTTAGGAAGTCTTTTTGGTCATGAAACAATGACGGCACATTCAGTCAATTCTGTAACAGCGTCTACGGTGTCCCACACAGGGCCTATTTTACCATAAGGCACATAAGGCCGAGGCCTTGGGCCATCCCAATTCAAATTGAAAAACCACAATAAGCCGTTTCTGATTAGGAAAATTGAATAAAATTAGGCTGAGATTATTTTATGTTCTGGTTCCCACGAAAAGGGATATCCTGTAATGTTCAGAGAACATCGTGAGAACAGGGCCGATCCTAGCGGGTGTGCAGCGCGTGCCCCGCACGCGGGCGGCCAAAACAAGGGGCGGCCGCAGGCCGCATATTGTCCTATCAAACAAAATTATTTGAAACTCATAAGTCGAATGAATATGCTGCATTTTGAATATATAAAATGATAGTAAATAGTGTGTTTGTCCATTGTCAATTAATGTCTACTTTTTATACACATTCTTATCTTCCCAAATATTAAATTTCTATTTGAAACAATAACCAAGGGGCATATTTTTCAGACGCCTAAGGATGTTTTGTTCCATCACTGTGCGGTAGCTTATTTATGCATTTCTACTACTTACTAAGAGACTATGAGAGAAAATCCCAAAAAATCTGGAGAACATCCACTTGGTTAAACTACAGACACCATTTAAAATACTTTTCACTTGCTCTTCTTATTGTTCTTATTTTCAGATTCCAGATCATTTTATATCAATTACAATAAACTGTAATATACTAATGTGATGAATTTGAATCCCAGCAAAAATTTCGCCTGCGGCGCATTTTTTGCCATAGGAAAATTTTGTCTGAGTTTCTTGGCCGCTCCCGGTATGCACTGAAATGGAGTTATTACCTGAAAGCATTTGACCTTGAACTCAGAAAAAATTCGCCTGCGGCGCATTAAGATTTTGTCTACATTTTTTTTTGTGTTTTACTTCTTATCCTTGTACAAGTAGTTGAAGTTATGAAGTCATCAGGTGTTATAGTTAAAAAATATGAAAAATTCTCTAGAGGGGCGGCACATTAGGTTTATGCACGCGGGCGGCCGACACCCTAGGATCGGCCCTGCGTGAGAACCAAGGGAAATGAGGTAGGAATTGGTGTTCTTCTTAAATTTCTGGAGGTCATAGCCTCGGGAACACCTCCCTTGGCAATGTGTTCCAGAGCCTCGCTGTTCATTGGATGAACGAGTCTTTGGAAAGAGATGTTCTGCAGGTCTCCAAAGTGACTACGAAGGGGTGCGAAGCCTCAGCTCGACGGGTTAATCTCGCGGGGACTGCCAAGGGAGGTACAATTGTTGATAATTCAGAAGAGAAGCGTCCATGATAATATCTATAAAATAGAGCCAGATCGACAACTTTTCTACGGTGTTCCAGAGAAGTGAATGAGTTTGTGAGCGAGGCATCACTCACAAGACGAATTGCCCTTTTTTGGACAGAATCCAACAGGTTCAGGCTCGGGTTCAGGGTATGTTTGGGTGCTGCACTCCAAATATGGGAACAGTATTCCAGGACAGGTCGGATCTGTGCCTTATAGATTATAAGCAGCTGACTGGAAGTGAAATAGCTCCTGGCCCAAAACAAAAAACCAAGTTTTTGGGATGCACTTCTGGCAATTGATCTCACGTGATTTTTCCAAGGTTATTGCTGATAGTAATACCAAGCATCGAAATAGATGTCTTCAAAGGTATGGTTACTCCTGACAAGCTTATGTTGGGCACAGTGAGTTCGGCTTTTCTAGAGAAAAGGCATGCTTGTGTTTTGTTTGCATTGAAATCTACCAAGTTATTGGATCCCCATTCGAGAATTGTTGCCAAGTCCATATTTATTTTGTCAACATATCTTCCTTGTTCGTTCCTGATTTGCCTGGCTGGTATTGGAGCCCTGGAAGAGAAGGCGGTATGGAGGGTACTATAGCATCCGCGTACTGGACATGAAGTTGCTACCAACAAATCGTTGATATGGAGTAGAAATAGTGTTGGTGCTAGAATTGATCCTTGCGGAACACCAGAATTTGTGATAAGAAAGTCAGATGAAACTCCGTCGACCACTACATGGAGAGACCTGTCTGAGAGAAAACTAGCTAGCAGAGAACATAGCTGGGGAGGCAAGCCATGATATGGAAGCTTGGCGAGGAGTCCGTGGTGCCAGACTCGATCGAATGCCTTGTGGAGATATCAAGTGTCACGGCTAAGGTTTCACCATATTTTTCAATAGATTGCTGCCATATATGTGAGACCGAATGTGAGACGTAAGCGAGCAGGTCACCAGTTGATCTCTGATGACGGAAGCCATATTAGTAACATAATGATATTAGAAGGAAGAGTAAGTCTCAAAATCATCTCCACGACATTTAATAGTTGAACATAGTTATGTTACAAATTGAGAGGGACTTGTTTCGGACTTATAATAAGTCCATCATCCGCCAAGGTTTATAACGTCCTATAATAGTCCAAACTAGTAACAGGAATATGGTAGGTAATAGATAATATGTATTACTTACATGATGATGAAAAAAGTTGTGGAATATTACCATATTCCTGTTACTAGTTCAGACTATTGTAGGACGTTATAAACTTTGGCTGATGATGGGCTCATTATAAGCCCAAAACATGTCCCTTCCATTCGCAACATAACTATGTTCAACTATTAAATGTCGTGGAAGTGATTTTGAGATATACTCTTCCTTCAAACACTATCACTCCACTTAGAGCAATATGGACTTCTTCACACGTTCAATGATATTAGACCTCGGGCCCAACTAAATCAAAAATAGGCCCTGGCCCACAAGGTACCATTTTGGCCCTATCAATACTGTTCCTATTTCTTTGTACTGACTCGGCTGTTACTGTTAATTCATCAATCAAATGAAACTTCAATCCATATTAACAATAAAAACATAATGACATAACAGACATCAGGAGCTGTCACATGGTGTTTCGAATTTTTGAATATTATAAACAATACAACACCCTGTAACAGCTCCTGTCTGTTATGTTATTATGTTTCTATTGTTAATAATATATGAATTGAAGTTTCTTTTGATAGATGAATTAAATCCATTGATCCAAAATATCGACATAATTAAATACATCAGAATCAAAATAATTGTGCAGCTTCATGTTGAAATTGAAATAACTCGAAAAAAAAAATACTTCATCGCTATGAAGAAAGAGTACGATATTCACGAAGACAGTATTATAGAGAATCGAAAAATTGGCAAATTCGTCAGTGGCGTAGAATTTGGAACGGATCCAGTCACATGCCCCTGTCGTACGCCTCTGTTAGTAGCCAGAAACGTTTAAAACAAAATTTAGTCCCAACAAACATTTTAGGTATAATATACGTCATTTCGACCTAAGAATAGGTCAACGACTTATTTGGCCTAAGTGACAATTACGTCTTATTTACTTCAAATTTACCAATATGGGGAAAAAACTGGAAGTAATTCAGAAGACGAGAATAGGGATATTAGGGTATCCTGACCAATAGGTCGAGGAAACAATTAGGTGAAATTGCCCTAATTCTAGTCCGATAGTGGTCTGATTTTAGTTATTCTGACGTTATTCATTACCTACTTATGGGTGGGTTTACTAAGATTTCTACCTGGTTTACTGTCATTTGGTTGGGTTCGGAAAACAAATATGTACCGTGTTTCACGATCGACTATACCTACTCATTAACGTGTGGAGACTCAGTAGTTTATGAACATGGCGTTCAAAAGAAAACTCGATAGTAGTGGAAGGTGTAGATAATATGCATGTTGTTTAGCTCATTTGAGGTTGTTGTGAATCGTTATTCAACCTGCGATGCAAAATTTATTGTGATAATGTTGATTTTACACATGTAAAATTAGTGGGCCCACGAAATCATTGGATTTGTAGAAAAATACTGGATGATATTCTTTGTGTTTTCGAATTATTTTTCAACAATTCCATCTGAAAATGAATCAACTGGTAGAATATGATCATATATGCGAAATTTAACCTTTTCTGTATTACTATTCATTAGGATGTGGTCGCTATGTAGAGATTTCTTCTTTTTCCGTCAATGGCGAAAAAGGTTCGAGCCAACAAATATGGCGTCGGTTTCATATTGGACTTGAAAGTCGAATTTTCCAGAATCTTCAACTTTCAGGGCGAATAGGCTTCGTCAATAGTCGAAAATTCTGTATATTCTGACTATGGAGCCCAATTTCCCCATATTGGGATTTTAGACTATATCAACGAGTATATTATTTGAGTAGCAGTCAACCTGATGGATTTATATTATCAGATGTTCCCTATAATCATATAATTTGTCAAATGTTCGTTGTTCGCTTTCAATTTCTTCTTCTGCACCACGGTATGTTTTCTAATTGGTCGCTGGATGACAGGCTTCATTTTTCAGCGAATCAGAAAAGTCCATCGCCGTGTTGTCATCTCTCGAACAGTGTTGCCGTTCTAGTATACTTTTAGTACATTTGCCATTTTTGTACGTTCTCAACCGAAGTGTAATAATTGATACCTGTTTTTTTTTATAAAAGTTATTTGAAATATGCATTCAGATCTGACCAATGGAATAAGTGGACGTAAAACTTCGAATGTCAAAACAAATCGATGGTTTAGATGATCAAACATCATCGTAATGTATAGAAAGATATCATGATTTGCTTTAGAAGCGTTCAAGCGGTAAGCTACCTGAACCACTCACTGGTGATAAAGAATAAAACATTCAAAACTCATACATTGCGCTTGTCTCCAGTTTTTATTATTTTCAGAAATTAATGATCAATTCAAAACATTTGCCGACCTCAAAGCACCAGGATCAATAATAGTCATCAACTTTGAGAACATGATTTTAGGACTAATTTTGGTATTCTCGGCTCTCTCAAGGACACTTCGTTCTATAAGGATTTTATAGTGGTAATCTCTCGGGTAATCTTGCCTTCATCGGATATGAAGTTGGTACTGATTAGGTTAAAAAAAGTCTAAGAAACTCCTTCGACTCAATTGGTCAAAAATAGGCAAAACAGAGTATAAATCCGACTTATTTTCTCCATCTGATTATTCCCTGACTTTATGATCGTTTTTCAACTCCAATAAATATCCTGATAGTTCGAGGGCCTGGAAGACATTTTACGGGTGATTTTGATGTTAAATATTACCTAATTGATAACTAACTGCTCACTAGGACCATGAAGTTATGTTTGAAGTCTGTAATGAGTAGTTTCCAACTATGCAATTTGTCTATAAAGTTGATGGATTTTATAGGAAATGTTGAGGTCCTAACCAGGTATTTTACAACCTAATCCATAACTTTCAAGTTACTCAGGGCATAAAGGTAAAATATTTTGTCGGAAATTAGTAAATTTCGACTTCTTCGAGTAATTTCTCCTCTCTGCTTGGTATAATTCTCTTGAAATGTTGGTTGGGGTAGGGTGGATTTTTTGAGCTCAGAGTTCTATAGTGGAAATATTACCAATTAGTAATGATACACCCTGTATAAGGGACTGTTTCCCTTTATACAAAAAAATACCTACTTAGTATAAACTCGTGACAGTTTCGAGCATATCACATTGCATTGATATATAATCTACATTTAGTAACGCCAGTCAATGGCTAAAAAGCAATGATGAGAAAAACTGAAACACTTGCAATGTCTAGATTCCAGATTGAATAAGTAGATGGCAACTATGAAAAATGTATGCAGAGCCAGTCTAAGTATTTCCTTCTATCGCAGTAGGCTTGCGAACGAACGAAACAAAATTATCCATTTCCGCCGTCATCACGGAACCATTGTCGTAGTTAACAGAAAATACCCAAAAATCAAACAAATACATAGAGAATGCGAATTCTCAATGTATTGCTTCATATAAATATATATCCATTTTTGTATGTTCATAATTTATCTGAGAATATTCTTTTTCAACACTTTCATACCCAATCAGGGGGTTCAAACAATTCAGAATTTCTTTCCACGCCCTATATGATGAATGTCAATTTATCATACACCCAAAAGCAAATTCAGATAATCCATTTTCCACAATTTTTTTATCAAGCCATTTTTATTTGATAAATATCCTATACCCTTTCTTAAAGACTTTCGGAACAGGTGATTTTAAGATAAAATATTAGCACTATACTACTATGCTAAACTGCCCCACAATTGAAGTGGAACACCTGAAATTTTCGATCGAGTTTGTAAGATTATAACTTCTGAGAAAATGATCCGATTTCAATTCGGTTTCCAGAATTCAGAAGCTCATTATATTGTCTCAAGACTCATGGATTCGAAGAACTGATGATATCAAAAATTAAAATTGTACAGGGCGATTAATGGTACACTGTAAACTTGCATCGACTTTGAGGTCACCCCATTCCGTCCAAAAATATTTTTTCTGCTTGCTTCATGATGTTTCATGGAGTTTAATGCTATAACTCGAAATAGTTTTCGATTTTCATTGATTGATCCTCCACACAAAAAAAGAATCTCTTGTATTGAGCATGACTGCATTGGTCCAAGAGAATAATTTGTTTGTATATAACGAAAGAGATGATATTCTTGTTCCGAAACAATGATTTATTCAACAAGTCTCTTGTTGGAAAATTAAGATATGCATGGTTGGAGACGTCTATTATGTTGAAGTGAGAATGAAATCAATTCATATTGACAAAACCATTTACTTATTTTAGGAAAACCATAATTTTGAGGTGAGAAATCCATCCACCAAGTGGAAACAATCATTTTCCTGATTTGCAACTATGGATTACTATTATTGAGAATTGTTCTCTTTCATTTCAAAATAAACAATTTATTCTAGTCAAAATTCTGTTAATCTTCAATAAAAACATTGATATTTTCGATCCGAATTTATTAGTTTTTCATAATGAATATTCAGCTCATGGACTGCTCAGTTGAAAATATCATAATGTTTTTGATTCAAAACTGTGAATGATTCCTAATGAGATAATTAAACTCCACAGAATATTCGTGTAGAAATATATTTTTGTTTCTTTAGTTGACCATAATCCCATGTATAGGTACTTCTTGGATCAGTTTAGTCCATCATGACCCCAAATGGTTATTATAGAATAATTCCATGCATGCATTGATTTCGTCTTCTTGAGGTTTTGCTGAAAATAATAACGGTCACAAACAATGACATAAGTATTATAATTGATTAAAAACTCACCTCTATAATCGTGGCTCCAGTAATATCATGCCTTCTGGAAGATATCGGGTATATAGATTCGAGATACTCGACAGGAAACTTTTTCTCGCCTAATTTTAAGGTTCTTTCAAGTCTTTGCAATACTTCATTTGTAGATAATACTTCTTCATTCATCAACCAGTCGTCATTTTGCTAAAAAAGAATTTCGTATTACAGAATGAGCATATTTTCATAGCAGGATAATACTAAATTCCAGTTATTTTGATTGAAAATTTGTTGATTCACTCACAATGACTACCGAAATTTGCAAATACCTACTTACCACGGGAATTCAATGTTGTACCTTCACCAGATCTCGACAAGTTCAGCATTTGTTAGATATTTATGTTCTAAGACAATTCACACCTATACACACTCAATATAAAACATTCAAAATTTTCAAACTATGCAGCTTGATTCCGTTTCGCCGCTGTGGGCCTGTCATAATGATGTGAGCATTGTCAATAATGATTGTAGACTGGGGACTGAGTTCTGGCAACAGGATTGCTTACCCTTGATTTTCGAGGCATATTATTTTCATTCAAAGAAATACCTACTCATAGACTTGAATCAAGTAAATAAAGTATTGAATCAAAATATTGCTTCTTTAGTTAGAGAAAATATTAATATCATCAAGTTGAAGATATTACATTACCTTCATTTGAGAAAATTGATATTCATATTTTTGAATCAAGTAAGTATGGCATAGAAAAGAACTATCAGAATTCTTCAAGTTGATGAAATTGTAATATCAATATGATGAAATTAGAATGCTTCATTTGAAGAAATAATTATTTATATTTTTGTATCAAGAAAATTACGTATTGCCTCAACATATTCGGTTTTTGCAACTTGAGAAAACTCAATATATCATTCGAAGATATGAGCATTCTTTAACTTGAAGAAATGTATACTTATAATCTTGGATCAAGCAATAAATTTATTGAAACAAAATAGTACGTTTCTGCGAATTGAAAAATCCGTTTTGATTGAGTTGAAGTAATTAATTTATTAACTGAATGATTGCATTCTTGGTTCGAGAATATATTTCAATAATATGACACTATTTTCTTGAACATACCAGATTTTTTGACTCAAAAGAATATGCTCAATTCAAAGCAGATATATCATTGATTTTCCAAGAGAATGGGTTTTCTCATTCGAAGAAATTTTTTTTCTGTGTGTCGGATTGATCACATTGTCTTGACAATATAATTTTTTTAGTGGAATGGGTCAAAAATAGAGTGTTTTTTTTTGTTCTATATATGTTACGAGAGTACAGTTGCGTACTCAATAGGAAGATTGAATTACTTGATTTTGTATGATGTATAGCTAGATCAACAATTACAGCTATCAGGAAATTGAATTGAGAATGCAGCTAGGAGGCTAAGCACTCTCTAGTTGGAAAACCATGGAAATTTATTATAATTTTGGATAAAGGGATTTTCAGATCATAGACTATGGCTGAAAAGGTATACTGAGTAACTTTTTTAATTGAAAATTAAAAACAATAACTCAATCATGTGTGATATTCATGCGAAATAAAAATAAAAGTTTTCTTGATAAAGAGCACCTTTTACCAATAAACGTGTCCAATATTGTTATTTATTGTATATGTTTTCTCCTATCATAAAGAATTCTAGCTACGCCACTGTGTCGAGTTTGCTGTTTTTCTATCGAAACGTTCCACACTCGTTGTTCCTGAATTAATGTATAATTTCCCGTTATGTTATATCATAATAATACACATTTGATGGCATAATTCAGATGTCTTGTCATTCGATATCGGTATCAAGGATCATGGTCACGAGGTTTCCCAGTTTCAAATTCTAATAATTTTGTTGTTCACGATTGCATTGTTTGTTACGTAATTCGATATAATTAGCCATCTGATGGAAACAATAAAAATTGAAAATACTCCATAAACGATAAGATTACCACTAGGACTGTGCGATATTGAAAATTTGATATCGATATCGGTGAGTGATTTGGTGTCGATATTTATCGATATATCGATATGTATAGAGATATCGATATGTACCGACATCTTTTTGATGATATCGTTATTCAATATATCGATATATATATCGAATACCAATATCATAAAAATATCGATATATATACACGGTGTTAGTGAAGAACTGCGACAAACCTCAGGGGGTGATGCCATGTGTCCCAGCTTGCTTCGTTTTTTATATATACAGGATATTGAAGATAGAAGTATTAATTATTTTTATCATTATATCTCAATGAATGTTTCTAGAACACCAACATTAAAATCGAGGGGTTCCAAGGAATTCCTAGGAGTTCCAAGGAATTCCAGTTGTTTGTACACCAGAATTATACCGCACTTCACACAAGGAATTCCAAACAACTCCAAGGAATTCCAAGGAAATACAAGGAATTCCAAGAAAATCCAAGAAAATCCAAGGAAATCCAAGGAAATCCAAGGAAATCCAAGGGAATCCAAGGAATTCCAAGAAAATCCAAGGAAATCAAAGGAAATCCAAGGAATTCCTAGGTAGAGATTATCATCCAGTAGAATCTCATCCGGAAAAGATGAAATAGTCATAACCATTGGAAATCGGTTGAGGAAATCGAAAGTTATGATGATACAAATTTGATCAAAAAAATTCGATTTTACGTTTCATGTATTGAGCAGTTTAGAAACGAGTCTAGAAAAGTGAATAACAGTAAGTAGATATACTTGTATGAAAAGATCGGAAAAAATCGCTTATTTTACTCATCAGTGGCCTCGACCTAGTCAGATAACCCTTTCAAGTGTAAGTGCACTTGTCTACTGCCTCATGATTATTCTCATCAAACTGTTTGTGTGTTAATTTGAACCGCCATTGTTCTAGCTCGCCAAAGCATAGCATTAATTAATCGGAACGAGTAGCTCAGAAGGAGTGGAAAATACTTCTCGCCACTCATTCTCTACTAATTCCATCTCGGATCCCATTGTATATCAAGAAAAGCACTTCTGTAATTTGGTTACGGTGTACGATTCAGAGCAGGTGTTCAATATTCGTTTTTCTACTCACATAACTAAAAGGGCATTTAGCGTACGGATACGTACCACGCTAAATGATCGATTAATAACGGATTGACGATCTGTGATTTATTCAAAATATTAAACACGTTACCATGGCAACACGATTTATTAAACACATTACCATGGCAACACAGTTCATTAAACACAGCTTCAGTAATTTGAGACATATCTGGCCTGTCAATAGTATCAACTGTCAAATGTCATATTCGAATTTTGTATCAGAATTATTCAAACAATTTTCGTTTGTATCAGAATTTTTCATTGATAATATATGCGAAAGAGTGAAATCGAAGAGAATGTTTTGGTACTTGCGTATCTCGAAGAAGTGTAAAAATTAAGCATCCATCTTTGAGAACAATTCATTTATTCTGCGCTGAGCATGGCAATAAACGTGAAACAAAGGTTAGTAAGCAATGGACTGGACACATCTACAACCAATATCACTTATACGTGTCTCGCTGGTTGCATGCATCAGTTGCATCTATTATGTTCTCAATTCCCATTCCTTTCGAATTATTTTGTAGGTTAGCAGGAATAGCGGATATGTTAATGTAATTTTAGGAGTTCGTAGAAAAATCATATTATGTAACGCGTTTATAAACTCTTCTAGACACTCGTTTATTAAACACTCGCTCCGCTATGCTCCGCTCGTGCTTAAAATACTCGTTACTAAAAGGACGTTTATAACACTTGTTACATAATATACTATTAAATCGTTTTATTCGTAGTAAATTCACCTAGAGAAGAATCTTGGCAACAGCGTATGATGTCAACAAACGTTTCCCACTTGACTTGAGTTGACACTTTGAAAACTAATAGCCATTTCCATTGGCAGGAACTGATGGTGGAGTGTTTCTCTACTGAGTCACAGTTTTGAGGAATCCATTCCCTAAACTGCTCGCTAAACTGTGACTGAGTGTATACAGTGTGTCCCACTTACCATGCTCACCATGGGTATCTTTTTAACGGTGAGAGATACGAGGTCGGTTAAATGACACCAAATGTGGAGTTTGTCAAGGCCAACTATAATGTGAAAAAATATTTTGATAAAATCTATTCGTTTTTTGTTTTATACGCAAAAAACAGATTTTGATCATTTTCATGTCTCCTCCGTAACTTCTTTATTTATGAAAATATTCAAATACTAATTTCACATTCTCATGGCAGTTTTTCGAACCGATTTCGAAAAAAATATGAAATTCATACCAACTCTTCTAGAATTTGAGATATCAGCACCAACTTTAGTTTTTCAAATGCAGGTCATGGCTCACTATGACTTAGTTACAAATGACTTTTTTTTCTCTTACAGATGATATGTCGCAGTAATAGTTTTGTGTTGATAACAACGGAGTTATCGTCATTTATACAAAAACAAATAATTATTTGGAAGCCGCCATATTGAATTTATACATTTTAACAAGAAAATCATGATCTCCGACCTCAAAAACCCCCACTCACCAATTTTGAATGGAATCGGACCAAATCTTGTCCGCCATCTTGGAGCAGCCATTTTTTTAAATTTCAACAAAAATTTCATTACTCCGATTGACTTGAAATTTGGCAGGTGTTCATAATTTCGGTGACAATACATTATGGAATTTTTTGTTAAAATTAAAAAAAATGGCGGACAAGATTTGGTCCGATTCCATTCAAAATTGGTGACTGAGGGTTTTTGATGTCGGAGATCATGATTTTTTTGTTAATATTTATAAATTCGAGATGGCGGCTTCCAAATAATTATTTGTTTTTGTATAAATGACGATAACTCCGTTGTTATCAACACAAAACTATTACTGCGACACATCATCTGTAAGAGAAAAAAAAGTTATTTGTAACTAAGTCATAGTGAGCTATGACCTACATTTGAAAAACTAAAGTTGGTGCTGATATCTCAAATTCTAGAAGGGTTGGTATAAATTTCATATCTTTTTCGAAATCACTTTGAAAAACTGCCATGAGAATGTGAAATTCCTATTTGAAAATTCTCATAAATAAAGAAGTTACGGAGGAGACATGAAAATGATCAAAATCTGTTTTTTGCGTATAAAACAAAAACGAATAGATTTTATCGAAATATTTTTTCACATTATAGTTGGCCTTGACAAACTCCACATTTGGTGTCATTTAACCGACCTCGTATCTCTTACCGTTAAAAAGATACCCATGGTGAGCATGGTAAGTGGGACACACTGTATATACCTCTGTTTGCAGAAATACTAAACCAGTTCCTGCCAATTAAATTCGCTATAAAATGTAAATTGGATATGTGTCGGGTCTGTGTATTATACAGGGTGTATATAAATAACACCGAAAAAATTTAAGGGGTCCTAACTTGCTCCGTTTTTGAGATACAGGATGTTGAAGTTGGAAGTATTAATTGTTTCTATTTATAACTCCCCTGTATAAGCTTTCTTGGTGCCAAAATTCTGTATGGATGGAGACTGAGAATGCCCCAAAATTTCAAAATGATTCTAATTGGTTTATTGAGTAATCTCAATGAAAGTCTTGAAAACACCTAATACATTAAAATTTGGAGTCAAATCGATTTTTAACGTTTCCTTATAAACTAAGCTAGATGCAAAAATCACACAGAGGATAAAAAAGTTGTTATTTCAATAATTCAATCTAATGAAAATATGAAACTCAAAAAAACCGGTGGTGTGCAATGGCATTCACCATGAATATCGATGAATTTACCCACTGTGACGCCACTGGAAATATTATTTAGAATCAAATTGCACTAGAAGAAGCGCCTTATTACTATTAACAAAACCCCAACGTTTTATTGAAATTATTGAAAAAAGAATTGAGAAATGAATAGAAAAAACATTTTTCATGGAAATATCAAAACCCTGATGTGTCTCGAAAACGTAGCAAGTTAGAACACATGTTTATATGAACTTCATTTCCAAAAATATCACAAGGAATCACCCCTTGAATTTTTTCGGTGTTATTTAGATACACCCTGTAGAGACGATTATAAAGATGAGCAGTTGATTGATTTCGAGGCTCTATTTTGAATTGGTGTTCTTCTTAAATTTCTGGAGGTTATATGCCTCGGAGAACACCTCCCTTGGCAATGTGTTCCAGAGCCTCGCTGTTCATTGGATGAACGAGTCTTTGGAAAGAGATGTTATGCAGGTCTCCAAAGTGACCACGAAGGGGTGCGAAACCTCAACTCGACGGCTTAATCTCGCAGGGACTGCCAAGGGAGGTACAATTGTTGATATTTCAGAAGAGCATCGTCCATGAAAATATCTATGAAATAGAGCCAGATCGCCAACTTTCCTACGGTGTTCCAGAGAAGTGAGTGATTTTGAGAGTGAGGCATCACCCACGAGACGAATTGCCCTTTTTTCTCGCCTTTTTTGGACAGAATCCAACAGTTTCAGGGTATGTTTGGATGCCGCACTCCAAATATGGAAACAGTATTCCAAGACAGGTCGAATCTGTGACTTATAGATCATGAGCAGCTGACTGACTTTAGTAATTGATCTCACGTGATTTTCCCAAGAAAGGTTATTGCTGATAGTAATACCAAGCATCGAAATGGATGTCTTCAAAGGTATGGTTACTCCTGAGAAGCTTATGTTGGGCACAGTGAGATCGGCTTTTCTAGAGAAAAGGCATGCTCGTGTTTTGTTTGCATTGAAATCTATTTAGGCCACATGTACATGAATTTACTCGTGAATTTACTATCAGAAAATTTGCAGCCAAAAATGAAAAATGACATATCCTTTTCAATCCAACCTCACTGTGTGTGTAAATATCGTGATAACCTGATTTTTCTTTTAATATTTGGATGAAACTTCGCGTGACAAATAATTATGGAATTATGAGAAGGTCAAAAAATACTATTTTTATTACATGTTGATTCAAACACAACATCAAATAGTGCTTCTGAATATAAATAGAGCCATTACAAACGAGTTCTATAAGAGGTTTTATACGAATGTAACCTTTAGATCCGAGTTGAGATCCAATAAATTAAAATTAATAAATTATGGCAACATCAACACCGACGACTATACCGGGTGGTCCGCTTGAGACCGCTTTTGACTCTATTCAGTACCCTCGATAACTTCCAAAAAAATAGATTTTACAACTACTGAAAATAATGAAAAATTCGAGGAAAATTGAATGTGTGCGAACTTCTATTTTGAGGGGAAGGTCTCGAGAACTGATCATTTTAGCTTGGTTGAAGGTGATGCATATCCTGAAAAATGAATTTGAGAAAATGAAAACAATCGAAATTTCATCAGTGGCTCAGAAAACATGGGAGGAACACAACTCTGTATCGCACAACTGCATGAAATGTCCGGAATTACTCACCTGTCAAAAAAATGACCTCCTGGTATACCTACCATGAAAAATTCGATAAGCATGACATAATCACCTCGATATTTACTGAATTAACATGAAGAATGTTTGGTAGAATGTGATACTTTGCTGGAATGTAAATATTTTGTAAGTTTGCAGGAATCTCGTTATCCACGAACTATAACACTATTTTGATTTCGGTTAGAAAAATAACAATAAATACAAAAATGTAAATAAATTACTCTAGAGTGAATGATTCGAGCTCGATTTCTAGATAGGATTTTGAAATTTGCCAGATACAAAATCTGAATACGTCATTACGTAAGATTTGTTGATACCATATTGTTCATTGGGTCACTTCCGGTTCCTCAAGTTTAGATTTTCAAACGCGAAGCAACCAGTGAACTTGAATATTCCACTCTTGTCGATTAAATTGACACTATATCATTGTTTAATTCAATTTATATACGATGAAATATCAATCTATACAGTTTCAGATCGTTCAGTCCACTATCTAGTGAAATAAGTAATACAGATTATATAGTGTCGATGATATAATGATCATGATATTAGCTTCAAGTAGCTCTTTTGCTATACCCGCGTAGTGACAAATTTTTTTCAACATTGACTTATGAACATATTTCCGTATACCTATCTCAGCTAATTTCCGTTTTTTTCGTTTCGAATTATTATTTCGACCGATTTATGAAACAGATATAGGTTAACTAATTAGTCTAGTGGGACTCGAGCCATTTTTCAAATATCAAACGATTAGAATATTATAAAGTCACACTACTTCTCATCCGTCAATTCGCGCCACTGCATACAGGTGGCGCTACGGAGATTTCGCCGCTGAACGTCTGTCGGGGGCCTATAATACTGTGACATGTGAAAAAATGATTAATTTGACTTGGATGAAATCTCAACAGGAAGTAGTGACTAGTTTACTCAACTAGTGTTCTATATCAATCTAAAATGATGAATAAATGATAACTCCTTATTAGCACCTAAACAAATAGTAGTGTCAATTTGAACAATGCAGGAGCAATTTGACATCTACGTAGAGTAGATATTTCAATCAATTTCCGGTGGATCCGACACTGTTCCTAGTGTGGAATCTACTCTATACTATTATATTACAACTCAACTTTTGCGACTATGTAATATTCCGTTATTGAATTCCACTCCAAAGTGATGATATTGACACTAGCTTGGGTCTTGAGTGGAATATTCACTTTCTTTCAACTCTATTTCTGTGTTTATTCAATATATTCAGAGAAATAAATAAAGTAGGTTTCAATGTGCTTGCATTGAAAATATACACTAATTGAATTGAGAAAATCACACTATAATATACTAAACTATTATAGAGTTAAATCATTTACTCTAAAGCTTAGTGGTCCTCCTGGGAACAGGTATAGTGTTGAATTTCACTCTATTTTTTTACTGTGTGCTATGTCCATAAGTATAATGTCTGCTAAGGTTGAGAACTTGTTGAGAAACGTCAACGTCAACATTTGGAAACTGTAATTTTAGACAAGAATGGGACTATTGCGCGTTATCAATTGATAGTAGGTATTTTTCAATATTCAATACGAAACTAGGTATATTTTTGTGAAAGAAACACTCGAAATTAATAATTTGTGATTGCTCATAGCCTTTGAGAAATCCGAATCCGTATAAAAATAAGATGGTTTCTGGAAGACGAAACGTTGAATTTCAAATTTGAAAACGCCAACTGATCACACCAACTCGCGCCAACTTGGAGGGAAGAAGAAGAGGCCATGATATATCCATTTTTTCAAGTTCATAATTTCATTTGAGAATATTCCTTTTCAATACAAAACTTTAGATTCCTCTAGAAATCCGTTTCGATGCAATCGACCGCCATCGAATTGCATTTTCTCATACCGGATTTCGAATCATTCCTATATAATAGCAGCGGCGATAACAACGCGCTCTTATCGAAGCAATTTTTTTATAATTACTTTACGGCAAATTGAATTCGGCACAGATTGCGCCGTAATCGAAACCATTAGAGAATTTGCTTTCTACAGATTCATTAAAATCAACACGTTGATTGCTCGAGAACACGTCAGACGAATAATGTGCACTAGCAAAAATTTGAGAATATACACCTAGGCGACTCAATGGGCTTATATCACAAAATATTTTTATTTCATAATTCGATAGAAGTCACCCAAACTAGCTCACCACCGCAAACCGTTTCTTGCTGTGAGCTCCCTACGTTTTATAAAAAATTATTGGAATCCCCGATTTTTCGGACCTCTGAAAACGAGGCGATGATGTGACGTCAAAACCCTAATACTGAAACAAGACTATTCCAGATAGAGATGAATGATACATGATTTCTGACAGAGTGAATTAGCGCGAGATCGCAGTTGAAAGAATTAATATATCAGTTGCCTCAGTCTCCGTCGGGCGTTCGGTATTTTCTTTTAACTATGGCGAGATGAAGTTTCTACGCCATAAGAGGGTCCGTTTTCAGAAGGTACTATTAAACGAGGAGAGAAAATCCCAAAGAACCAAGTAAAATGAATGTACCACCTCCTCGATTAACCTACAGACAGGTACTATTATCTATGTCCAAAAATAAAACATTCCAGTTGATTTTTCGATCGAATTATGTCGTCAATCATTATTTATGTATAAAAGGGTCATTATGAACATGGTTTGAGTTAAAAGTTCTACTAAGGT
This sequence comes from Phaedon cochleariae, assembly GCA_918026855.4. Classification (NCBI taxonomy): domain Eukaryota; kingdom Metazoa; phylum Arthropoda; class Insecta; order Coleoptera; family Chrysomelidae; genus Phaedon; species Phaedon cochleariae. The sequence continues at coordinate 3,429,886 of OU896710.1, read as the reverse complement.
GTACACGCCCATTACCAGATGATGTAGCGCAACTTATAGGGTTGTTGCGCGAAGATACCAAGGTCGATGGTTCGAGCCCCTCGGCGACAACATCTTTTTTTTCAATTATATATAGCAATTGTATACACTTTTGAGAGCAACCATCTCCAAGATAATTAAAATAATACTGTTTATCAAAATTGTACATTCCACTTTGTGAATAACTATAAGTAGGTATAGTTAATTTCTGAAAAAGTTGATTATGTATTTCATTACTATCATTATGTTCTTCTTTGCAGTTTGAGTTGGAATATACCTGAATTATGTTTCCTATTTCTTATATACAGTCTGTCCAAGATGAGGTTGCACAGCATGGGGATCTCGGAAACGGTAGGAGATACGAAGTCGGTTAAATGGGAAAAAGTTGCGCATTTAGAGGCTCATACCAAAACAGCTTTCAAAAATTTTCAAATTTTTTTTTAGTTTTTCAGTTATATATCGAAAAAAGTGAATTTTTGGAATCTCTATTTTATTTTTTTTCTCCGTTATTATTAGAGATACAGGAAAACTGAAAATACTTTTTCATAGCAACTTTTGATGACGTTTAACGTGGTGATACCGATTTTTCTATGCGACGTTTCGTATTCATAGAACCATCATCAACTTTTGTTTTTTAAATACGGCCCTGATAATTCTTTCACAGATTCTGAAAGCTTTTTTTATTCTGAATTCAACCATGTATTATACAAGGTGATTTGAATGTGTTTCGAACTATTTTTAGCCATCATTAATTTTTTTTCGAAATTCCAAAGGAAAAATGTCATCAGTTCCACTTATTTTGAAGGAAAATTAGCCAACAAACTAATACCTCATCAACTAGTAGACTTATATTTTATTAGTTCGAAAAATTTAATTATGACAAGCTCCTTCGGATTAAAATATGAATACAATTCATAAACAATTCGAAGCGCTGCATTGAATAATTTAGTGGATTTTTTTTCACTTTTCAGTATTGAATAACTAGTCCATCAATGTTTGACACTGAATAATCAGAAATTTTCCATCAGTTATTTCTCTCGAAAAACTGACATTGGACAAAATTGCTCGACCTACGGTCTCGCCATTTTTTCATGTCAGTTTTTCGTTACCAAGAAGAATTTATCCGATAAAAAAAGCTTTTGTGTTTTCACTGTCGATAACTTTACTTCATATTCAGGTGGATGTAGAAACAATCAGGTACCGGGACAATTACCTAAAAAATCTAGCCTCGGCGATCTGATTTAATTTGAAGTGCTAACAAAATACGCCAAAGAAAATGTCCCTCCGGCTAGTATACTGGTGTGTCACTATCCTAATATACCAACAATAAAATCAGTGACATCATTGCTTTTAATGGCGTCCATAAAAAGATGTTACGTGAATGTCAATTGTCGGTATATCGCGAGTATAACGTGAGTACACATAATTAACGGATATCGTACCTTTCATATATATACAGGGTTGGGCATATGCGTGGAAATACCGGGAAACACCTAATTTGTGACAGTTTCTGACTAAACCAGAAGTGATTTTTTTTTCGAGACTGTTATCATTATTTTATTCTACTCAGTGGCCACTGTTGATTTTCGGTAGCCATCATATTGTCGTAAATATGGCGCAGTCAGCAGTTTTTTAAATCGATCACCCTGTATGTGAATATTTTTTTCCAATTTTGACATGTAATTTGGCACTTCTGATCTAGCGTCACGTAAGCACTATAGAGAATTTCACGAAAAAGAGCGTACTGGAAGGATTAAGGTCACCAGTAATCAACGGGATAGAAATTCCGTTTGCCCTAAAGGCAAAATACTTATAGGAGTCATCTCTGACCATAAGTTAGCATGGAATCAACACCTACAAAAAATTGTTCAAAGAAGTACAGTAGCCTTCAATATGTGCAGAGGAATGTGCGGAAAAATTGGGGACTGCAACCAAAAATGACCACCACCACATGGCATTATGCCAGTGTCATCAGGCACATGATTAGCATATGGGTCGGTAGTTTGATGGCCAAAGACACAACAGGCTGAGGTGATTCGAAGGCTTAGAGCCATTCAAAGGCAAGCTTGCCTGAGCGCAACTGGTGCAATGAAAACCACTCCAGCAGTCGCTCAAGATCCCCTTTTGAACTTGCCACCACAACAAAATTTCGTCGACAGCACTTATGCCAAACCAAATTTATTCGCATTCAAAAGGAAGAAGGAGAGCTCAAAGTCATCTCCACTACTGTATTAATTATATAAATCAATCAAAGGGACATGTTTCGGACTTATAAAAGTCCATCTTCAGCCGTATTTCAGAAGTTACTACAAGCAAAGGCATGTGAAAATATACATATTGTTATAAAAAATCAAAAATTGACTTACATGGAGGTGAACATTATATGTTTTTAAAATTGGATGCCGATGCTGTCATCATAATATCGTGATTGTTAATAGATATAGGTTGAGAAAAAACTGGTTTTCATTGAAAATGAAGGGCCCCGTGCCCCAAGAAAACGCACTTATGAAAACCATAAGTCAAGTCCCAGAAGGGAAACTTGACGAGCACTCAAAGGTGCTCGTACGAACCATTAGGTTGCAAGACAGGAAAAACCAAAGGGTCTCGCATCCTTGACAGAGCGCATGGAAATGCAAAAATCAATTTAGAATTGATGGGGCCAAAGGCAAAAAAATATGTTAAATCCAACTTAGAGTTAGAAACACGAAATCAAATCATTAAACATTGACATTAATCAAAGTCTTAAATGACACGATATTATGACAAGTGGCAGAGGACACAGAACTAAAGCAAATTAAACACTGGGATAAAAATGTGAATTCAACTAGTGGTAGTACAGTTAGAAATAATTCCGTCAGAAATGACAATGAGGAGATTTTGGGGAAGGCGGGGGGAATTCCAACAATGATGGTTAAGTAGCAAATCTGGAAATACAAGCAAATGAATAATGAAAATGAGGAGGAGCAGGTGCAAAACATTCGCATTTAAACAGGGTGTATCTAAATAACACCGAAATGATTCAAAGGGTGATTCCTGGTGATATTGTAGGAAATAAATTTCTTATAAAAATGTGTCCTAACTTGCTTCGTTCTCGAGATACAGGGTATTAATATTTCCAAGAAAATTATTTTTTCTATTCATTTCTAAATTGTCTTTTTCAATTTCAATAAATCGTTGTGGTTTTGTTAATAATAATATGGAGCTTCTTCAAGTGCAATTAGATTCGAAATATAATTTCCAGTGGCGTCACAGTGAATACATTTATCGATATATATGGTGAGTTTCATATTTTTATTAGATTGAACTATTGAAATAACAAATGTTTTATCCGCGGTTTCATTCTCTGTGTGATTTTTGTATCTAGCTTAGTTTTTGAGGAAACAGCTCGGAAAACAGTGAAAGTTCGATTTGATTCAAAATTATGATTTCAAGACTTCAATTGAGATTACTCAATAACGACAATTAGAATCATTTTGAAATTTTGGGGCTTTCTCAGTCTCCATACATACTGAATTTTGGCACCATGAAAGCTTATACAGGGGTGTTATAAATAAAATCAATTAATACTTCCAACATCCTGTATCTCGAAAACGGAGCAAGTTAGGGCACACACATGTTTATATGAACTTTATTTGCTAGAATGTCACAAGGAAACACAACTAGAATTTTTCGGTTCAGATACACCCTGTACATTATGTTTGTGAACTCATTTTTTCCGAATGAGGTTATTATTATTATTTGAATTCATGTAATTCCAGTCAAGACTCTGCGGCCTGCGACGCCACGCAGAGTCGTGCTGGATAAAATCCAGTGACTACTCCCCACAGCCTGTGAGGTGAATAATCACTGGGACCAAGAACCGTGTGCCCTGAGTAAACGCAATTAATACTATTATTATTATCATTATTATTATTATTATTATTATAGGAAACTGGCCCATTGCATATAATATTAGTCGGTGTGGAGTGTGGACCATCATTGTGCGGAGAATGACGTGATTTTGTATTCTAAAATAATAATATGGCCATTATTATTATTATTAAGGTTAATTGGACTTCTGGGTCTTCTAACGAGCTCAAATATGCGAGCGCAAGGATTCCTGAGAATAATCGTGAATAGATGCAAATAGGCAACGTACCAGGTTCCGTTAAAAAGAGCTCAGTTGAAAGAATATTTGCATATTACCATATAATACCTATGCCAAGATTACACGATTGTTCAGCTAAGAGAAAAAAAAATCGATTAACACGCTTGCTTACAAGATTTTATCTCGGATTTTATTTCCCAAGAATTTCAATACACAATACTCAGATCTCGTTTGTACCAATCATCAATTCGAGAAAATTGAGAGAAATTTTTATAAGAAAAAACAATAAAGTCCCAAAGTCGGTCGACCACGAAAAACTTCATTTTATATCAGTAGTGTAACTAGTTTCGGCCACAGGCCATCATCAGACACAAAATAGATGTATTCAAAGTACCTAAAAGATAATTATGAACGATGCTAAGGAGTCAATACAAGAGATTGTTCTCATTGTTTTCAAGATTTATTTGGTTTGTCAATGTCTCATTAGTTTTATCATATTATTTGACTTTTAAATGGTGTTAGTGGTGTCACTCGGCATTGTCATGTTTCTGTGTCATCATTTAATTTAATTTTTATTTGTATGTCATGTGTTATTGACGTTGACTTGTGTCACTTGTTCTTTGTCATGTTTTACTTCTCATGTGATTTATGATGTTTCTGATTCTTAGAATTCCGTCTTAGCTTCCATTTGCATTTTGCATAACCTGATGAATCTCACGTGAGAAAATTTTTTGATTAATCTTTCTGATGTATCTCTTTATGAATATAATGCTGATCTGGTTTTACTGGACTTTTTCCAGATTTAAACCTATTTTAAATTCAGGACTGATAATTTGAATCTTTGACCTTGGCTTTTTGATAATATGTTTATGCTGTTGATATACAGGGTGATTCAGGTTTTAGAGCACCAACTGAAATGGGAGGTAGATCTCTTCATTTTAATCAGAAAAGTTCATATATACATCAGTTCGATCTCGTTCAGTAGCGGAGCTACAGGGGGTCAAAGTTTAATTATTCCTTTTTATTAATTGAGATATCTCGCTTACTTTTCAAGATATCATTTTAAAATTCGGTGTGGTTGATACGATTTAGAATATCATCATTTCAAGCCATTTTGAGATTTTCAAAATCTGCAGGGTGATACGGTTTTGGGGGTACAGGATTCTTTATCCCCCCTAAACTTTCTCGTAGTACGCCTCTGGCATCTTCTCGTGATCAAATTGTGTGGATCGTTCAATTTGGAGGTTTTTTTTTTCTTCAATTTTTTTCGAGAATTGAACTGTTTTTGAGATAATTGAGCATATACGTTCTGAAAAATGTTAATTTTGCCTAAGTTTCGCTTAAATTTCATTTTACTGAAAAAAAAATCTCGATTTTCTACCCTATTCCCGTTACTGATCCAGATTGGACTAGTGATTGCAATTTTAGTGAGTACATTTCATTGTATTCTCAACGAATTTTGTCAAACAATTAAATTTGAGCCTCGATTTGAGCTAAACGCAAAATTAACATGTCTTAGAACGTATATGCTCATTTATCTCAAAAATGGTTCGTTTTCTCGAAAAGAATTAGGAAGCAAAAAAGTCTCTAAATTGAACGATCCACACAATTTGATCAGTGAAAGATGCCAGAGGCGTACGACGAAAAAGTTTGGAGGGGATAAAGAAGCATCTACCCACAAAAACCTATCACCCTATAGATTTTGAAAATCTTCAAATAGCTCGAAATGATGATCTTCTAGAAAGTATTGACCACACCAAATTTCAAAATGAAATCTCAAGAAGTAAGCGAGAGATCTCAATTAATAGAACAAAATTATTGAACTCTGACCCCTTGTAGCTCAAGTTTTAGTTCTCGAGATACAGGGCGTTGAAGTTGAAGAAGAATAGTTGTTTCGCAATATCTCAAGAAAAATTGAATATAATGCATTCAACTTCGGTATATGGTTTAATCTTTGAATGGGTCATTTTTTGACCAGAAAGCCATTCCGGACATTTTATCCAGTGGTGCCCTACAGGGGGTTGTGGCAACTTTTCTTCCCATTTTTTTTACGCCACTGATTAAATTTCGATTATTTCTAATTCCTCGAATTCATTGTTCAATTTTGTTAAAAAAATACATCACCTTCAACTGAGCTGAAATGAACAGTTTTCGAGATATTCGACCTAAAATAGAAGATTGCATAGTAAAATTTAATCATTTTCAGTAGTGTTGAGTAGATTAGATACTATTCCGATATCATTCTGTAGCTGAACAGGAATAGTTATTCCACGCATAAAGAGACAACAAAAATTTCTGTAATCTTTTACTACCTACTGAGGAAGATGAAAAATCACTATGCAAACTTCTATTTTGGGTCAAATATCTCGATAACTGTTCATTTTAGCTCAATTGAAGATGATGCATTTGTTCAACATAATTGAACAATTAATTCGAGAAATTGGAAATAATCGAAATTTCATCAGTGGCGTAGAAAATTTGGGGGAAAAGTTATCACTACCATGTGCGTAGCGCACCTCTGGATAATATTCTCGCAATGTCTTTCCTGTCAAAAAATTAACCATTGAAAGATGAAACCATATACCGAATTTGAATGCATTATATTCAATTTTTCTTGAGATATTGCGAAAAACCTATTCAAATTTCTTAACTTCAACGCCCTGTATCTCGAGAACTAAACACTTGAAGACCGTATGTCCCTATCTCAGTGATTATGAAATCACCAGGGCTATCACCTGTCAAGCGTTGTCGGTCGAATTTCGCAACACCCTGTATATCAACATATTAAAAAAATATCGATGTATCAATATATCGATATTCATCGATACATAGATGACTATCGATAACTATCGATGTACCGAACATATCGATATGTTTTGACCTCGGTTTTGACTTATCGATATAATATAATGAGAATGGATGGTTTCCATGACTTTTTATCGATAATCGATATGTGACATATGGTGGCATCCAATATCGCGCAGGGTTGGAATAAGTCATGACTTTTATAAAAAAGTCATCGAAGTCCGACTTTTTGAATTAAGTCAGACTTTTTTGAATTAATTCATTTGGAAAAAAAAATTCATTTACCCAAAGCGAAATAGAAAAAAAGAAACAAAAAAACTATGTTTTTATTCCCTTCAGAAATCTTGTAGACTAACATCATAATATAACATGTAATTTTTTCAAAACAAAATTAAAAGTGATGATGAAGTATAGATCCAGTATCATCCATAAAGTTCGTAACACATGGAGAAAAAGTTTATTAGTAGAATATCGAAACATTTCTTCTTGGGGATCTATTATGCATGTCTGACTACTTAAAAGTCGATTTTGACACATGTCACTTGATCACTGGTATGGCGGTGAATTCAAAAAATTACGATGGCAAAAAATGGGGTTAAATGGGAAGATGAAGTTATTTCAAAAAAATAAAAATAGCTATTTTCAGTTTTCTCAAATAATGGCTGGAAACTCCATATGTGAGCATGAAATTGAATTCTATTCAACTTGTACATCATCAACATCACTACTGTCAGAAAAAAAAAAGAGAATTGTAACAAAATTGAAGAATATTCGAAAAAATCTCGGAAAAAATATAGCTATTTCCAATTCTCCTCCAAAAATTGCTCGAAACTGAATGGGGAATAGCAACTTAATAAGAAATGTTTATGGATATTTTGTTATCTAACCCCACTTTTCCTCGCTTTATGGTATTATTTTTATTTATCACCATACCAGTGATCACGTGACATGTGTCAAAATCGATTTTCAAGTTATCGAATATGCATGATGGATCGCCGAGAGAAAAAAATTCGATATGATAATACACCTGTTCTCATATGTTATGGACTTTATGGATGATACTTGATACTGTATATATCTGTTAGTGAAAATCATGCTTGAAATAACAAAGTCTTGCCAAAATACGATCGAATTTTCCAGTTCAAACTAGTTAAAATCAAAGGTAATAGTGCAATTTGTCACATTTTTAAAAATTTGAATGAATTCATGACTTTTTTGAAAAAAGTCAATGGAATTAATTCACGAATTAAATCACTGATTTAATTCATATGAATTAATTCATGCCAACCCTGATATCGCGCAGCCCTAGTTTCAATAGTTTTTGTTCCTGATATTTGAAGTTCTACTACTACGTCGACTACTCGACTACTAACAACTACTAGTGTACTACTCAATCATACTTATACCTTATTTACAAAATTCGAAAAATGATAAGCGTATAATAGACCACACCGAGGACCATACACGCATAAACCGAGACATAAATATAGATAGATAGATATTTATATCCATAGAAATAACATTGAATTAGTTGATCGTCAGATAAAATAGTACTTTACAAAACAGAAGTGTATATAATCACAAAACTAAAAAAAAACTAAAAAACTACACAAATAGTATAAAAAGTATAACTAGTGAAGTGTCTATCACAAAAGTTCGAGTTCATTCATGCTCAGATCAAGACACTCCTTGATCGTATAAAAGCAGTTTTTCAGTAAGAAACCTCTGGTTTGATTCCTAAATTGATAAAAGTTCATGCTCCTTACCTTAGAAGGCTCGTTAGAAGGCATCTTATTGTAGAGGTGCAGATTCACAGAGTTCTTTTTTGACATTATGTGACCTGAGCTTAGGTTTTATAATCCAGATGCCATTGTGAGTGGTATAAGGGTGCACTTCGGATTGAACCGTATAATTTTTTTTAGAATTATGGATTTCGAGTAAAGATTTATAAATGAAAAGTGTAGGAAGTGGCATAATTTGGAAACCCACAAAAAGAGGGAGACAGTGCTCGCGAAAATGCACTCCTGTCATTACTCTAATAACTCTTTTTTGCAATGAAAACTTTATGAGAATGACAAGAGTCACCCCATAGTAAAATACCGTAAGATAAATTACTATGGAATAACCGGGAATAACCTATAATCTCGCCTATAAAGATCTGAAAGCATGTGAACTGACAATATTCCTTAAAAGTCGGATCAAAAAGGTGATACTAGGTAGTCTTCGCTAGTGATTCGATATGAGCAGCCCAGTTGAGCCTATCGTCTAGTTGCACGCTGAGTAATTTCACACTATCGCCTTGAGTGATATTTGATTTCGAAGAAACCAGGATAAATTGATTTTTGTAAACCAACTGTTTAGGTCTGCACTTTGACAAATGAATGTTGTATCATCTGCGAAAAGAACGGTCTTTGTCGGAGATATAAAATGATAAAGGTCATTTATGTAAATAAGGAATAGAAGGGGGCTCAAAACGGAGCCTTGAGGAACACCGTGTTCAATAACCTTTCGATCAGAGAGAGCACCACATCGCCAAAATATCAAAATACTGACCTGCTATTCGTAAAACTGCTCTGTCTGCACTGTCTAGAGCGAGAACAGATAAGGGCTGTTCTCTAGTCCACTCCTGCAATGTAGGGTCCTTATCAAAATCCATCGTTCACAGCATCTTTCCCTGAAAAGAAATCCTTTATACAAAAAATAGGTAATTCATCACCGAGTTCATAGGCCAATCATTTTAGCGTTTAAAACCAAAAATGGGGAAAAAATAGCAAAACATTTCAAACTTTCACAAAAGCTATATTTCAGTGTTAAATTGAACTATACATCAAATTTGCACCCTCGAACAAGGCCAGCAACATTGTTAAAAATGTAAATTATGAACAATTGTGGTTATTTTGCAGAGAAAAAATGCAAAAGAGGGTCAAAATGGTGAAAACAAAGGAAATATAATCCTCGATCGTTCCCTAATTTCGCGATCATTTCCATGTGTGGCAACACAGTAAATAAATTATTTATTCATACTTTTGTTAATAACTCGTCCGAAAAAAAAAATACATTTCTTTTGTTTTGACCATATTACGACTCTTTTGCATTTTTTCTCTGCAAAATAAACAAGATTAGTTATATTCACATTTTTGTTGCGGATATATTTAGTGAGAAAGACGGAGTCCGTTCTGGAATTTTAAATATTTACCTCGTCTTCTACCCCTTAATAGAGGAGAAACTGAAGTATCATCGATATCATCCACTTAACACCAAAATACAACTTCTGTGAAAGTTTGAAATGTTTTGCTATTTCATTCTCCATTTTTGCTGAAGTGATTGGCCCTCGAATTGGCCCGAGGATTGGCCTATCATCACCTAGGTACTCGATTATTTCCAACGATTTCCAATATTTCTGGAGTCGAGCAGATATTCTACTAGGTAGGTAGGTCAGACCTTGGGACACTCCGAGAGATCCAAAAAATACTCTACGTTTGAGGACTTCCGAGAGGACTTCTAAGAACTTCCAAAAGATTCCATTGAGTCTAAATGGTCGAGCAAATTACCTCTAAAAACCTCTAGTATGATTCTATAAGCGACTTCAGATTATTTTCAATTAATTTCGAGACTCGTTTAGAGATGACTTTCACAGATTCCCTCGGATTCCCTTGAAGATTTTCGACGATTTCCAATGAATCACGAAGAATTTCAGTCATTTCAAAATATTCTGAAACACCCGTTAAATAAAATTATTTCAATAACTTTCGAAAATGACTCTCAAAAACTTTAAGCAACATGAACCCATAGACTCGCCCATAAACCTCTTCTTGCTTCCTCTACCCAGTCTAGTGCATTCTTCAAGTAAAGTTCCTGTGTATATAATAACAGTCACGCCATTGCTTTACACCATGATAGTTTTTTGATACAAAAAAGAAGCATCTTGAGAGAAATGTTTATCTGGGGGTTCAAAAAACCCAAATTCAAAAATGTTTTTTAAAATGATTTGGGGCCTAAAACCCTTGTGAACCATGTTATTAATTTTAGTTTTCTTTTCTCCTCCTACCTAGCAAGCCTGATGATGACTCCTAGGAGTCGAAACATGTAGCACGTATCGTATTTTATTAAAATTTACTTGGACTTTGAGTTTGTTCTCTTAATTAATAACAGTCAGTTCTACCTCGACTTTCACTGATTTTCCGAATGATTTTCAGAATGACTTTCACGAGGACTTGATAGTAATTTGAGAAGGAAGTCCTCTATCATCGGTAGAAACTGAATATCGATATCGAACGTCGTTTCCGAGAAAGTGGCTGAAACTCAATTTTTTGTCCACAAAAATATTTCCAAAGCATTGCGTTAGTCAACGGTAAGCTAGCAGAACCCACAGTTTTTTTGATTTTTTTTGCATAAATCTAGAGCAATAAATTCGGCAATAGGGTCGAGATTAGGGTGATAGATTAGACTTAATTTATGACCGAAGAAAAAACTGTAAAATCTAAAGTGGTTCTGCTATCTTGATGGGGGGAGGGGGTTACAAGAAATCGAGCAAGGAACCATTGTTCAAAATCGCTCAATACGCTAGGTTTTCGCTCGGACTTACAAGGTGTGAATCTAAAAGTTCATATCAACCTCGATATCTACATAATGTCCCAAAAACATATGCCCCCAACCTCTTAGTTCTTGAGCGACAGGGTGTTAAAATCAGTGGCGTACAGGTTTTTTTTTATCAAAACATTCAATACCTATCAGGCCTACGTGAACATCACAGGTAGGTTGAAGTACAAAATTGATTTTCGTCATAAAACAAAATACCTATGTTTCTACTGATAGTGGAACCCATAAACCCGAGCATAAACCATCTCGATGAACTGAAGAAAACATTTTTTGTTTTTCTTGTTTTTCATTTTTTTTACGGAAAGTATGATAGTAGGTCGTGTAACCAAATTTGCTCCAAAATCAATGGGGTTTTCGAATATAATTTTGGTTTTCTGAAAATAGTGGCGACCATTTTCTTCTTCACAAATTGTCAGTTCAAATCCCGCACGGACGTTACTGGTGAAAATTCTGACAAGTCTTTGGCGTCAAAAAATGCCACTTAATGATGAAAAGATGAGTACAAGATTTCATGAAAATATCCGAGAAAATATCTAAGAGTGATAAAAAATTATGATAAAAAACCCGAGTAAAAAACTCACTTTATTCTTAAATTGTCAACACCCTGTAGCTCAAAAGCTGAGAGGTTTAGGACACATTTATGTGGATTAAAACTTTTCGCCTTGAAATCACCCGAGGATTCACATCCTGCCGAGCATCCTGCATTATCAGCACTCAATTAGTTCACACCCTGTATAAGTGTATATCACCTCAATGACCTCATCAGCTATTACCTAGGCTATTACAATATTATATCCGATATTGTATCAAATCCGCCATCAAATCAAAAGGTCTAATTAAAGGTCATGAAATAGATTGACTCTTATAGATTGTAGATTGATGACCATCTAGATCTAGTTGCCACTAGATTAACATATTAAAATGATCTCTAGAATAATTAATGTTATGTAAATGTTAGTGATAACAACTACTGCCAAATACCCGCCCAAAGATAACACGTGAAAAACAAATATACCTACGACTAATTTTATAGGTAGCCTCGAGTTTTTTAGAATAATAGGTATAGGTACGTACTTACTTACCTACCAAGATTATATCATACAGAAAGAGGTAGGTATACCCCAGTCGGTATTTTTATATTTTGGGCAAGATTCTGAGGCACAAAAAACGATGCCCAAATGAAGTTTTGGAAGTAGTATGAGATTTACTTGGATAATAATACACCGAATGATACATTATACCTACCAAGACCTAGGTACCTAGTAAGTAGGTATAGGTATAGGTAATAACTACGTAGACCACCTACCTAGTACCTAAACCAAGATAAGTACGTACGGGTAGGTACAACTTTACAATAAAAGTACCTAGCGAAAATGTATTAATTTAACCTAGTAACCGGTATAGTGAGTGATAAACTTGCCAACGAATTTACCTTGTTGTTTAACACTATATATTATGTAAAAAAAACCAAATCACTTTTTCAGGCACAAACTACCGAGTTTCCAAATTCCGAAATGAGGAAATTTTCAACATGCACTGAATGAAATTATCTCTCAAGACGATAAAAATATCGCACATTATAAAATTTACATAACAACAATAATTTATCTACAGTTCCACCCTGCTGATACCGATTCAAAAACTGGTCTGTTCAGCACCACATGCAGAGTACTGGCGTCCAAAAACAAAACACAACACAGGGAGGGTTGTTAGTTGTTTCAGGAAGGGTGAATCACGAGTTTCTAGGTTAGGTACGAAAATCAATACGGGAAAACCGAGGGGACACACACTGTATTTTAATAATTCAAGCACCGGTTTCGTTTACCGATTATTTTTTCCGATTGTATCACTTTAGCAGCGCGTATTTACACCTATTTTTCACTAATTATTTTCAACAAAGACCGCTTGCAGAGATCGACAGGCTTTTGTTTACAAGTTACAAGATGCCACGGAACGGGAACGACGGATCGTGGATCGAGCCACAGCACTCTCGATTCTCAAACTCTACGAGCAGCGACTGTCGTTGAAATTGCAATGTTGCCGGCGGGCACGCTGACAGCGGATATTACAAGGTGGCCCAGTTTTAATAGGAAATATTCAAGCATTTAGCGTACGGAATCACGGATTGACGATCTGTGATTTATTCAAAATATTAAACACGTTACCATGGCAACACAATTTCTAAACACATTACCATGGCAACACAATTTCTAAACACATTACCATGGCAACACAATTTCTAAACACATTACCATGGCAACAGAGTGTTTTAAACACACCTTCAGTCGTTTGAGTCCTGGAACTGTCAAATGTCATTTTTGAATTTTGTTGCAATTCGAATTATTCGAAGAATTTTTGTTTGTATCAGAATTCTTCATTGAAAATTTATGCGGAATGTAGACGAAAATGAAATGGAAGAGAATGTTTTGGGTAGGTATTTGCAAGAACTCTAGGTAAAAATGAAGCTCTCATCTTTGTGGGCATAATTCATTCTATTACAATAAACGAAATCTTCTTCAACAAGGGCAGTAAACAAGCCATTTCAATAAAAATGTATCTACCCTATGGACATCTACAGCCAATATAACTTATACGTGTCTCGTTGGTTGCATGCAGTTGCATAGTATTATGTATTATGTATCATGTTCTCAATTCTCATTCCCTTCGAATTATTTTGTAGGTTAGCAGATAGGTTATCACCCAATTTTCAAAATTATGGAATCCTGTCGAAGAGAGGAATTACGAGTTCGTAGAAAAAGTATAGTATGTAACGCGTTTTTAAACTCTTCTAGACATTAGCTATGCTGCGCTCGTGGTTGAAATACTCGTTACTGAAATGACGTATATAACACTTGTTACCAAATATATATACTATTATAGTCCAAGAACCGGCTGCAAATTTCGACCGGCATCTGAGAACGAAATGATATATACACTCAGTTCCAAAAAAGTGACGCACTTGATATTTGACCTATCTTCTTAAAAAAAAAAATAGTAGGCCGATTTTAATTTTTTTTATTTGTTGGTAGGTTATGCATTTGTCTATAAAAAAAATGAAAGAGGTGAAAATTTTCTCAAAGCCTTCTTGATAGTGGAATAACTCGAACCATGATGTATTCTTAATTCTTGACTCGCCCTGTGTGTTAATTGAGTAATGGTATACAAAGTGCTTGCACCCTATACGAAACAGGCTTCTTTTGCGAGCATTTTGTTTTTTCATTTATTGATTTATCTCTAAAATTTTCCGAATTACAGCTTTTTTGCTGATACCTTACGCTTATCCCACAAATTAAATTTATTGAAGGATCAGAGTACTCAAAACTGATTGGGTTTTACTCTGGTAGGATCACATTGTCTTCATAAAAACAAATGCCGTTGCCATAGCAACTAATTTGTTGTATGCCTCCATATTTGACCACTTTTTGTCGTTGTGTCATTAATTAAGTGTCTTGTTTTATTGTCTAAAATTACATACAATGACAGAAATAAATCCTGAACAAGTAGCAAGATTAGTTGCGTTAGTAAACGATGGGCGTAGTAAACGTAAGCAACTGCTCGTAGAGCAATCCGCAAGTACGAACAAACAGGAAGCACCGCTCGGAGGGTTGGTTCTGGTCGCCCACGAAAAACTTCTCCAAGAGATGATCGCTTCTTGAGATTGCGGATTTTACGGAATCGATCAAATACTGCGGTAAATGTTCAGCAAGATCTTTGCCAAATTCGTGATGTTGCAGTAAGTAAGCAGACGGTATGTAGACGTCTAAAAGCAGTCAATTTAAAAGCTAGGAGACCTGCAAAAGGTCCCAAATTATTGCCCGAACATCGTGCTGCTAGAAGAAATTTTGTTGAAAATTATGACAGTGAAATATTCCTGAATGGTCGAATGTCTTGTTTACGGATGAGTCAAGGTGTTTCCTCAACATGGTGGATGGAAGAAAAAGAGTGTGGAGAAGAACTGGTGAACGGTTTAATCAAAATTTAATAACAGAATGCGAAAGTTTTGATGGCGGGTCCGTTATGGTGTGGGGAGGGATTTCAATGAATGGAAAGACACCCCTTCATGTTTTTCCGGTGAGGCAGTCCATGAATGCCCAAATTTACATTGACATTTCAGAGCAGTATGTCTTACCTTTTTCAGAGTTAGTGGGCAATAATTTTATATTGATGCAGGATAATGCCCGACCACACACCGCAGCAATAGTGCGAAACTTCTTATTAGAAGCTACTGGTATTACCACATTACAATGGCCTCCGAGAAGACCCGATATGAATCCTATAGATTATTTGTGGGATGAATTAGGGAGAAGGGTACGTTCTCGCGAGAGGTCTTCGGAAAGTCTCGCAGAAATGGCAGATGCATTAGTGGGAGAATGGGATCGTATACCAATGGAAACGATAAGCAACTTAATTTCCAGTATGCCTCGTAGATTGAAAGTTCTTAGATTTGCTAGAGGAGGCAATACACGGTATTAAGCAGTCATCCAAATTTATAATTTTGTGTTTAATAAAAATGTGTTTTAAAATTATTGGTATCAGTTTATTTCATTCGAAAATTGTTTCTCTCTAAATTCAGAAAGTTGTAATTCGGAAAATTTAAGAGATAAATCAATGAATAAAAAAACAAAATGCTTGCAAAAAAAGCCTCTTTCGTAAAGGGTGTAAGCATTTTCTATGTCATTACTCAATTAACACACAGGGTAAGTCAAAAATTAAGAATGAATCATGGTTCGAGTTATTCCACCACCATCAAGGAGGATTTTGAAAAATTTCCACCTCTTCATTTTTTTTAAAGACAAATGCATTACCTACCAACAAAAAAAAATCGGCCTACTATTTTTCCTTTTTTTTTTTTTAGAAGATAGTTCAAATATCAAGTGCGTCACTTTTTTTGGAACTGAGTGTAGTTCCAAAAGGCATTTAGAAACATTGCATTATAGAATACACATCAGTTTTACACGGGTCCATCGGATATTATCTTTCGACGGGGTGAAATATTTTCGGAAATATTTACGCTCTGCCACTAACTTTTATCGGTTAATTTCTCAGTTTATCATCCTGTTCACAATATCGTTCAAATATTTCGTATAGAACAAACGAACTAACGTTTTTCAATGTTTGTGATAGAAAAATGTGGGTCACCCTGTAAATTTAGCGCGTCGATGAACTCTTAATACTCTGGTGCTCGACATGCTACCCTTCTGAGTAGCAAGGTCACAATTTGCATTAATTTTTAATATAATTAGTTTAATGAGTTTAAATACTCGGAGGTTCATTAATTATTGACCATATTACTTTATTGAGGGTGTCCCATCCCATAGTAACATTCGTATAGTCCGGGAGGTAATTCTGGAGATAAAAATGAGAAAAAAAAATCCTATCAACATATATTATGTCCAAAAATGATTCCTAAGGACGCTGGAGCCCTTCTGAAGTAGGTCTGTAAATGCAGTTTCGTTTCGTGGTATTAAAAACATGAACTTGTAACAGATGCTATAAAAATGCCACAAGTTTTTTCGTTCCAAGATTTGTCTCATTTCAACTAGCAGAATACACTGAACTATAACCCTACAAATGGAATGCCGATGCATTATATCAATAATACGCTCATTAGAACCTCGCGCAGACATGGCGGATTTAAGGTTGTGAGCATGCGCACTCATATGGGAACCAGGGCCGGTCTTGCCAATGAACGTTTATTTCTTGCCCATTGAAGTATGTTGAATTATAATGTAAAATAGTTTGTGAATTTACATTTTTCGAAGACTGCTATCAAATGTTGACATTTGAACACAAAATACTTAGGCGTTATTTTGCTGATCTTCGAATTTTAATGTATAATACTATGTGAATTTACATTTTTCGAAGACTGTCATCAAATGTTGACATTTAAACACAAAATACTTCGGCGTTATTTTGCCGAGCTTCGGAAAATTACCATTCAAAAATATCTCTTTCCTTTGATGGGCATTGCTATTTATATCTGGAATAAAGAATATACACAACGGACTTTCATATTTTTCTGAATTGATATAGCTGGAAACAAGAAGTTGAAATTTTGTTCAAAAGTTGAAAACGGGTAGCAAGTACACATTCTCACCAAATGAAATTATACATATATAAATAGGTGGGAAAATCATGATAATATATTTTTCACTCAGTAATAATATTAAAAACATCAAATGAAACATTGAATATGCATCAAATAAATGTTTTTTAGTCAATAATTACCGACCGAAAACGTTTTTTAAAGGCAAGACAAACGCAAATACATTTTAGGAAAGACAAACTGAAAATCACGATCACAAGTCAAAAATATAAACGAACAAAATACCATCCAAATACCAGGACACAAACACAAATCTATAAAAGACACGATCAAAAACAATGAAACAATGGAAATAAAAACCATATGAAAACAAATAATAATAAAGTCGTGGCAGATGATCGGCACAAAAATATCTAAGCCTCTCATGATGGGAGCACACCTTATCAACGACATACGTCTGCGGTTGTAAGCAATTTCGATAATCACGGACATTTTTTTCATATCTTGGTTCTACTGCGTCGGCGCAGAACCTCAAGGTAAGGATCACCATGGGAGGCGTAAAATATTCACGCGCAGGTAGCGGTATCAGCATTCCATTTGTAGGGTTATAGTTCAGTGGCAGAATATGATTCTTCAAACATTTGTACATTGATGAGGTATTCAACTAGGAAAACGCTAAATACTCAAAGTGGAATGCGATGGTCACAAAGAGAGAGCGACTCAAAGTCATTACCACAATAGTTCATAAAATGGACGGAAATGTTAGATAACGAGAGAAAAACAACTACTTTCCTGGCTATATGCTACGCAGAACATTAGATTAAAAATCTATGCAATAATTCGTAAAGACGAATAAAATCGCAAGTGTTTCCTTCTTAAACGTCGAGCTGCGCCTAAGTGGTTAAGGAACGCATGACTACAGACAGACTGGTTGCGAGCTGTTGGCACTCATCAGTGCAGGGCTGTCCCAGATAGCATTCTTGACCGCTATCTGGTGCGAACACGACCCAACGTAAACGCATCTCAGTATTTATACCCCACGAGGAGTTTATTATCGGTCGATACAACAAGGATATTCAGATAGAGCGTCTTTATATTAATCTGGGGCGCTCGAGTATTTCAAAGTAACATTTTTTTTTTATTCTCAAAAATTGGTCATGGCTTTTGGTCGCGTTCAAATCGTTAATCTTTTGAATAGAAGCTACTTGGGGGCTCAATTATTATCCCTTCTCAATATCTGACGCTCTCGAATACATTTTTTCACCTATTCTCTACCCCCCTTCGTACAGTCCCCCATGCCAACAGGCAAATTAATATTCTTCGGTTAGATTAGATTAGATTTGGAATGGGGCCTTCGGGCTATCTGCCTCCACACTGCGACCTTTTCAGATCTATTGTGTCTGCCCTCAAAATCGATTAGAGTTCTTAGGCTAGCCCCGCCTTCTCTATGAGACTCCATAGGCTAGCTTTCAGATCTCCTGTGTATCTCTGGGCTCCTGGTTTTTCCTCACCCAGCTTAAGGAACATTAGTCTTGACAAGCCCTCACAGTGGCAAAGTATGTGTACTGCTGTTTCTTCCTCTTCTTGACGGAATCTGCACAGCAGTTCTTCAGTCAGACCAGTCATGTGTTTGTTGAGCCTACAATGCCCTGTGAGAAGTCTCACTAGTATTCTAGTTGAACTTCGTTTCTGGCTTAGTAGATATTCTGTGAATGTTGGCGATGGTTTTTTAATAAACTCTTTAGCCTGTCTCATTCCTGGCGAGTTGAGATTTGGTTTGCATCCATGATTTGATACTAGTCTTTTGTATAGCTTTCGCAATACCACAGAGGGGTTCTGGGCCATTAAGAGCTCTGTTTGCTCCTGCTCGGGCAAGTGAGTCTGCCTATCTTCATTGCCCTCGTACCCTGTATGTGCTGGTACCCATGCTAGAGTCAATCTGTTCTGACTGCCCAGTGCATTTAGGGTTTTTAAGCAGTCCCATACTAGTTTTGAGTTAACTTGCATAGAGTTGACTGCTGTGATTGCCACCTGGCTATCTGAATAGATTGCAATGGTTCGGTTATCAGACAGTCAGAAACAGTTAGTAGGTAACCTATAAAATAAGAATACCAGACAGAGAGGCATGGAAGGAAGGATTTCCTATCAATGCAGATATTACTGTCTATACGGACGGCTCCAAAACCGAGGAAGGGTCAGGAGTTGGTATTTATGGTGCCAAGCCAAGCCAAGAATCTCACTGAGCTTAGGCAAATACGCGACGTTGTTTCAGGCAGAAATTGTTGCAATACATCATTGTGTGAAAGAATTGATGAGGCAAGAGTTTGAAGGGAAAACCAATGCAATCTAATCGGAAAGCCAGGCGGTTAGTATGGGACTGCTCAAGTGCTCAGAAACCCTAAATGAACTGGGCAGTCAGTACAGACTGACTCTAGCATGGGTACCAGCACATACAGGGTAGGAGGGCAATGAAGAGGCAGACTCACTTGCCCGAGCAGGAGCAAACAAAAGCTATGAATGGCCCAGAACCCTTTTGTGGTATCGCGAAAGCTATACAGAAGACAAGTATCGAATTATGGATGCAAACCAAATCTCAAGAATGGTGGAACAACTTGCCGGGAATGAGACAGGCAAAAGAGTTTATAAAAACACCATCGCCATCATTCTCAGAAGATCTACTGAGCCAGAAACGAAGTATAACTAAAATACTAGTGGGACTCCTCACAGGGCATTGTAGGCTCAACAAACACATAAGTATGATAGGTCTGACTGAAGAACTGCTATGCAGGTTCTGTCAGGAAGAGGAGGAAACAGCAGTACACATACTTTGCCACTGTAAGGGCTTGTCAAGACTAAGGTTCCTTACGCTGGGTGAGGAAAAACCAAGAGCACAAAGTTACACAGGGGATCTGAATGGAGTCTCATAGAGAAGGCGGGGCTAGCCAAAGAACTCTAAACGATTCCGAGGGTGGACACAATATAGATCTGAAAAGATCGCGGTGTGGAGGCAGATAGCCCGAAGGCCCCACTCTAAATCTAAAATCTGAAAAGTCAGAAACACGTGGATCGATCATACTATTAATCTGAAGCGCTCGAGTATTTCTTTGATTTTTTGTGACTGTTTTTTTTTACATTTTTGATAACCTGTACACGCTTTCCCCACTAGTGAGAGGGCATACCTCATATACACTTTTTTTCATTTGAGCATCTATCTTCATAATCTTAGTAGAGTTTAAACGGGATCCTATCGTGCTATCCCGTGGGCACTTTGTTGCTAAAATGTAAAACCCATTTTTTATCATTCTTAAGACCTTTGCAATGCAAAATCACTTGGTCGTCCAAAAATCGTAGTTGGAGGGGAGTGGGGGGAGCCTTTTTTTAAAAAAAAGCCAATTTTTTTTTCATCGGTTTTCAGATCTAAGCTTTGAGATAATTCATTCCTCAAATTTGCATACCCATCCGGATATCAGAAATATATTTTTTTAATTTATAAAAATACGTCGCAGCATTGTTGTATATGGAGCGCCTTCACACAAAACCGCTTGCCCTGAACACCCATATTTTTAAAATCATTTAACTCGCTCTACCTCGAAAAGTATTGGGTCTAGCAAAAAAAAGCTTTCTATAAACGTTAAAGACCAAACATCAGAGAACATGTTGGTTTTTTTAGAATTCTGATTGGATAATTGGTTCACGAGAAAATTGAATAAATTGAACGGCATGTCGCGAAGAACAGAGGCGAGCGCAGAGATGTGGGGAAGGGCGAGATTGCTATGCCCATGTCAACCGAAAGTCCACTCTACTGAGGGCGATGTTGATACGGTCGATTTTACCGTGAATTCACTGTTTTGTTGTAAATTCGAATGCATTGTTCTGGTAGCGCTGATTCCACTGAGATTACTAGTGAAGTGATAAAGTTCTTGTCTATAAATCATATTATTAAAAGCGAATAATAACTTATTGCTAAGTTAACAATATTTAGAACTTACTTAGTGAGTATTAGGTACAGTGAGTATTTTTTTGTATCCTCTAGAAATGGATTTAACGATCAGCAGCAGCTCTGACAGTGAACTAGAGTCGAAAATCAAATTGAGACTTGCTTCTTTTCGTAAAACTGTCAATGGACAAGACGTTTTTATTCAAAATGTGTGTCTTATTTGTTTGGAAGGAGGAAAGCTGGTTATCTCTCATGAAAAATCAAAAAAAAACTTTCATTGAATGCACGAAAGAAAGTATGACAAATTGTCATAGTTTGATGATCTAGAAAATCAAAGTTTTTTAAAATGGCACAAAAACTGTTATAAATCGTATACGAGCTCAAAGAACATTGCCTCGTACAAGTCGAAAAATAACAAACTGCCAGCTGATTTTTCAGCAGATTTTTGTAAAGCAGATATTTTTCAAAAACGTCCCTTGCGGACACCTTTTGATTCACAAAAGTGCGAATTTTGTCAGGAGCAATCACAGAATCAAAAACTAAGCCAAGTTATGACTCATAATAAGCAAGAAAAAATAAGAACAATATCACGAAGTAACCCTGTGTTTTCTGCGAAAACTGCCGTATAATCAGAAGCTTGCAATACCTAATGACTTTCATTCCCTTAAAAAAAATTACTTTGACAAATCAAAAAGAAAAGTACAACCTGAGGAAAATAAACTGATCATCATAGAGAAGGGCGAAATACTTAATAATAACATGAGATATCGTAATATCACGTGGTGCATTTGCAGAATGAGGGACTCTAGTAGCGATCAAACCGTTTTGTGAATCAAAAGGTGTCCGCAAGGGACGTTTTTGAAAAATATCTGCTTTACAAAAATCTGCTGAAAAATCAGCTGTCAGTTTGTTATTTTTCGACTTGTACGAGGCAATGTTCTTTGAGCTCGTATACGATTTATAACAGTTTTTGTGCCATTTTAAAAAACTTTGATTTTCTAGATCATCAAACTTTGAGAATATATGCCGCATATATTTGTCATCATGACAATTTGTCATACGTTCTTTCGTGCATTCAATGAAAGTTTTTTTTGATTTTTCATGAGAGATAACCAGCTTTCCTCCTTCCAAACAAATAAGACACACATTTTGAATAAAAACGTCTTGTCCATTGACAGTTTTACGAAAAGAAGCAAGTCTTAATTTGATTTTCGACTCTAGTTCACTGTCAGAGCTGCTGCTGATCGTTAAATCCGTTTCTAGAGGATACAAAAAAATACTCACTGTACCTAATACTCACTAAGTAAGTTCTAAATATTGTTAACTTAGCAATAAGTTATTATTCGCTTTTAATAATATGATTTATAGACAAGAACTTTATCACTTCACTAGTAATCTCAGTGGAATCAGCGCTACCAGAACAATGCATTCGAATTTACAACAAAACAGTGAATTCACGGTAAAATCGACCGTATCAACATCGCCCTTAGTAGAGTGGATTTTCGGTTGACATGGGCATAGCAATCTCGCCCTTCCCCACATCTCTGCGCTCGCCTCTGTTCTTCGCGACATGCCGTTCGATTTATTCGATTTTCTCGTGAACCAATTATCCAATCAAAATTCTAAAAAAACCGACATGTTCTCTGATGTTTGGTCTTTAACGTTTATAGAAAGCTTTTTTTTGCTAGACTCAATACTTTTCGAGGTAGAGCGAGTTAAATGATTTTAAAAATATGGGTGTTCAGGGCAAGCGGTTTTGTGTGAAGGCGCTCCATATACAACAATGCTGCGACGTATTTTTATAAATTAAAAAAATATATTTCTGATATCCGGATGGGTATGCAAATTTGAGGAATGAATTATCTCAAAGCTTAGATCTGAAAACCGATGAAAAAAAAATTGGCTTTTTTTTAAAAAAGGCTCCCCCACTCCCCTCCAACTACGATTTTTGGACGACCAAGTGATTTTGCATTGCAAAGGTCTTAGGAATGATAAAAAATGGGTTTTACATTTTAGCAACAAAGTGCCCACGAAAATCTATTCTAGAAGCCTTTTGCCAGTCTATTTACTCTACTATCTACGGTCCCTACGGCCCACGACGCTCGAGTAAATCCCTATTATTTATTATTACTATAAACTCCTTCGCTGTTTTTGCTGCTTTGATCTCGACTTTGATGCAGATTCTTCTGGCTAGGTAGTTCTTCGATTGGCAGTCCTGTGCTTTGTGGTTGAAATGTTTCAACATTGTTGAACCATTAAGTAGAATTAAATCGATTTTTGAATTTTTCGTCCAATCTATCGTTGGTATTTCAGTATTTCTAAGCTCCATATATTTTCTAACCGATTTAATATATTTCCCAAAACTACAAAGTGGACATTTTGATGTCAACTTTCGAAATCATCAATCTATAATTTTATGAGAAATATAAAAACTTTCGAGAATCCAACATCAATAAATTATATTCGAAGTGAAAAACCATCATTTTCTTGATATCATGCTGAATCTGCATTGGAAAAAACTAGATTTACTAATTATTATTATCAAAACGATTTCATCGATGGAAATAGGTCAAGATCAAATGATCAATACAACTATTCATAAAAGAATTTATTTATCGTATCATTCTTATCAAAACTACATATTTTTTTCTGTGACATCATTTCTCTTCACCTTTGAAATTTTATTTGTTCATTTCAATTTTCGAATGATTGATTGAGATTTATTATATGGAGCGATAAGTAGTCACTTTTCGATCGGTTTATCCGATGAGACAACTTGCATATCTTATCCATTGTATTAAATTTTGCGGTTACTCATCAATATTTAGAGTTTTCAATTTTCACTATGTAGGTTTGGTTACGAAATTATGTATTCATCTTGGATGGTATTTACTTCATTACTTCGAAATTGTCCTTCAATAGTGAATCATTATTAATGGACAGATTCTCACTGAGCTATTGAAGTTCAAATAAAGTTGACTCAAAATTTCGTATATAGTGCACAGTGCGTAAAGTACTGAGTACATTTATTTTTAGCGAAACTATCCATTTCTGAGAAACCTTTCACACTCAATATGACTCAATCTACCACCTTCATGAGAAAAAATTGAATATACAGGGTGATAAACGTTTGAGTCATGCATAAAGTCCGCGACAATTTTTTCAAATGGAACAATCTGCATATTATTCAATATTTTGAACTTCCATGGAAAGCTGATTTCAAAAATATATCACACATAGTGTTTGTATACTGTGCGTCCGGTAAATTCAGTAGTGGTTATCAATATCGATGACGTCACTTCTCCTACACGAATTTTTCTGTATGTATTAATTTAATTTGAAAGGATGCTGGACTGAAAACAAAATTCGACGGTTTCGAGCGTTCTTTCCGACAATTATTCCTTGATTTTTTCACGAATAATGTAACCCAATATTGAGTATTTTTTCTACTCACATAACTGAAATGGCATTTAGCCCACGGAAGTGTACCATGGCAACACAGTTGTGAGTCCTGTCCGGCCTGTCAATTGTAGGAACTGTCAACTGTCATTTTCGAATTTTTTGCAGTCGGTGACTATAAGAATTATTTAAAAAAATTCTGCTTCCATCAAAATTGAAAATGTATGCGAACTGTAGACGAAAGTGAAATCGAAGAAAATGTTTCAGGTAGTTGCATATTTCCAAGAACTCTGTGTAAAAATGAAGCACTCATTTTTGTCGACAATTCATTCTATGCTAAGCATGACATTAATCGTAAAACACAATATTAATGCCAGCCAATCGGAGAGTTTTTATCTACTACGTCAGGGGAAATCTTATTCACAAAAGTTAGTAAATAAGTCATTTCAATGAAAATTCATTTAGGCATCCTATATTGACTGGACATAATTGGACACATCTACATCCAATATAAACTCATTTTGTAGGTTAGCTTAGCAGGTAAGTTGATTTAATTCTCGGAATTACGGGATCTCTAAAGAGAAATTAGGAGTTCGTTGAAAAAGTATTATATGTAACGCGTTCATCTCAGGTGGCGATATGAAATGCATAAATTGTGAAGGTGGTGATTTGAAAAGTTTACATGGTGTCATCATTTGAAATAAAAGCGTATCGTAACTGATTCTTATTTTGATCAAATTGAAATTCTATGTGACGTCAACATTTTTATTTGTATAATACTGGGACGATACCTACATTATGGATTACTTTCACTTTAATTTAGGTTAAATTCGTTGAGGTGTAGAAATCTACTCGCTTAGTATCAACACCGAATATAAAAAGAGGTTTATGTTCGGTGATAACAATAACTACGTCAATGAAGAAATAAAAAAATGAAAAAAAGTTAGCAGAGCGTGGTTTCGATCCACGGACCTCTGGGTTATGGGCCCAGCACGCTTCCACTGCGCCACTCTGCTCTTATATGAACTCTATTTCAAGCTACACTCAAATTCAACGTATTGCTTCACGTTGCGCCTGTTACAATCGATAATTTTATTTCATTATTTTGAAGGACATACTAGTTACTAGTCATACTAGATAATGCTCCAAACTAGTTCAGTTCCACGGACAGTCTCTCCTCAGAATTTCGTACATTTCCCAAATAATTATTGAAATCAATCCACGATATTTCATAACATGAAAAACCCGGGAAAATTGAAAACACAAAGATGTCCGTGACGATATTATAATTAAAGCCGTGACCAAATCAATGCCAGTAAATATATATATTAATAAATAGGTAGCGCAACGGAAATAAGCAAAAATCAAATAGTAGATTATACCACGAGTCAATAATGATAGCTATTATTCTCGAGGATTTTTTACGAACCGAGCCGCGTTAGCGGCGAGGGAGTAACATTCCGAGAGAATAATAGCCATTATTGCGAGTAGTATACTCTACTTTATTTGCGACTAATATATATACTTGTGGTTTTTGAAGTATAATGCCATATATTAATCCCGCAGGGAATAATGGCGAGGGATTAATAGTCTTTATTCCCTGCGGGATTAATATATGGCATTATACTTCAAAAACCACAAGTATAATATATTAGTCGTGAATAAAATACAATAATAAATCTCAGATCGCCTTTCAACTCAAGTAACTTTCAGATTAGAACCTACATCTATATTTATCATGTTGAACCTAAACAGTAGATTGATGAGTAGATCACTGTTCAAACAACAAGTATTTAATCTATGATCAGACTCAGAGCCCGAAATAAAATGAAGTTCTGTGGGATATTAAGAGATGGCACCACTAATATCAATTTTATCAACCTTGTAAGATTTGTTCGTTAGTTCTGTTGTTATATTTTTATAGGTAATATTAGATTTTTACGCTCCAAATGATTTTTGTCGACTATCAAAAGAACTGAAACAAATCTTCGAAGTCACAAACCAACTCAAAACAATTCAAGAAATTTAATTATTCAAAGCGCTTTCGAAATTTCGACCCGAAAACGATTATGTGAAACGATCTCTCCAGATTCCAGAAATATGAAAAATACAGGGTGTTTGAAATCGAAAAAGTTAGTTACTTCGTTACATGGGAATCCAAAAGTGACTCTATAAACGAAATGTCTACAACAGAATAGATAATGTAAAATGTGACGTATTCAAATCAGTCAGAAATTTGGTGTTTTTTCTAAAACCAATCAAAACCCAGCAAACACAATCACATCACAGAGATATCGCAGCGATGTAACAATCGTGACCTGCGATATCGCATTATACATATGCACCATAGACGTCCTGCTATGTCAGAGGGATGTTATTTTGTCCCACTAGAGTTTTATCCATGCGACGTCGCAGCAATAAGTTCTCTGCGATATAACAGTGATATGTTTTTTGCAATGTTATTGCGATATGTTATTTGTGATGGAAAAGCGATGTGTTTTTGAGATATATTCACGATATGATGCGAGACGACATCGCAGTAAAACGGAATTAAGTAAATTCAAACATGGTGTGATAATAGGTAGGTACACCTAGGGCTTCGCGAGACCAAGACCAAGACCAGGACTAAATTAATCTTCCCAAGACCAAGACCAAGACCAAGACCAAGACCAAGACCAAGACCAAGACCAAGACCAAGACCAAGACCAAGACCAAGACCAAGACCAAGACCAAGACCAAGACCAAGACCAAGACCAAGACCAAGACCAAGACCAAGACCAAGACCAAGACCAAGACCAAGACCAAGACCAAGACCAAGACCAAGACCAAGACCAAGACCAAGACCAAGACCAAGACCAAGACCAAGACCAAGACCAAGACCAAGACCAAGACCAAGACCAAGACCAAGACCAAGACCAAGACCAAGACCAAGACCAAGACCAAGACCAAGACCAAGACCAAGACCAAGACCAAGACCAAGACCAAGACCAAGACCAAGACCAAGACCAAGACCAAGACCAAGACCAAGACCAAGACCAAGACCAAGACCAAGACCAAGACCAAGACCAAGACCAAGACCAAGACCAAGACCAAGACCAAGACCAAGACCAAGACCAAGATTCTCTCCCAAGTGTCTAGTTCCTGGTCTCGAAAGGAACATATTGATCTTAAATCTACACAATATCGAGAAAAGTCTGTTGGCAAATATAATGGCATTTCATTTCAGTAATTCATTTGTCATATGGTATATGGAAGGTTTTTAATTGTTGTTCACTCAAAATCCGAAATACATTTTTCAAATTCAATATTTTGTAAGGTCACAGTGGTCCAAACCTCCTCTTATTGAAGATAGAAACAAATTTAATACAAAAGTTATTTGGTATGGATTTTAAGTTTCTTGAAATAATTTGATAATGCGTTGTTGTCAGTTCCGACCCTTCTGAACCTTTTCTCTGGCCTGTCTGGCGTTGGCCTGTTTGCTGTTCGGAGCTCATTCAATGTTTATTTGAGGTTTCTTAAAAATTATATTCTTATGGTAAAAGGAGGAATTCATTTCGCTTACTTTATACGCTCAAAATAACAATTTTGAAGACTGAGAAATACGAAATACCTATTATATGCATATAATAATTCAAATTTCTAGACGCATTTTGATTTGAGACCAAGACTATCAAAACCAAGACAAAGACTGAGCCAGTCTCGTCTTGGTTTTGAAACATCAAAACCAATACCAAGACCAAGACTTCATTTATTTTTCGAGACCAGTACCAAGACTGATCAGTCTTGGTCTTGGTCTCGCGAAGCCCTAGGTACGGGCTAGTCTTATTTTAATGTGAACCCCCTTTTATTTTTTTTGTTTCACATTCATAAAAAAAAATTGAAACCGATTTTATACAATTTTTAATACAGACTTCACTTATATTGACAATGATGCAATATATCTTCAAATACACAGGGTATAGAGAAAAATATATAGATTTGGATTCCTCAATCCATTCTGATTTCGAATAAATAAATGATCTTCTATGGGAATTACTGTTCTGATCATTCATCTCATTCCGACTAGGAAATTAATTATACTTTATATAATATCATTTGTATAAAATGTATCAATGAAGAATGGAATGTAATGCGATAACTGAAATCAATAAATAAATGAATGAATAATATCTATCGAAATATACAGAGCATTCCATTCAAAATGTTTATATATTTTCTGAATTCCCTGTATATTCGAAGAGATATTGCAACACTGTGTGATGTGGACGTGACCAAACCAAGAATAGTTTGATAGCAATGTAACGAATGTTTGCGAATTTAGCTGCACTTTGTTGAGTAACGTGTAACAGGAATTCTCTTTCATCGAACAAAAATCCAAATAACAAATTTTTGAATAATTCTCGCAGATGAGTTTGCTTCTGTACATTTTGCAGCGATGCAACATTCGTGATATCCGCATTGTTGCCTCATCGCGACATCTCAGAGATTTCATGTCACAGAGGTGATTGCTTTTGTACATCGCAACGATGGAACGTTTGTGATATCGCACTGTTACTTTAACTCGACATCTTAGAGACGTCATGTCACAGATGTGTTGACTTGGAAATTACACAAAAATGTTTCTATGCCTGAATAATAAAAAAGAAACTAGAGACAGTATTTCGAATTCATTTATTTTTTATCTTTGAATAACAAATAATGTGACATTTGTTGATCCTTCTTCAATATCGCTATAGTTTCTTCGTGTTCTTTGATCACTTTCTTCAAATTTTCAACTTGTCTCACGTGATCTTCTTGCAAAGTTTCAATAGTGTCCGCCTGTTCTTGAATGGTCTGCTCCACTGTCGTGAACTCATGCCAGGCACTTTTTTGTACATCCTGTAAACAAATATAAACATACAAGGTGATTCATAATTTTTCTCGAAACTATCACTTTTAGGTAATAGTTTCCCAGACAGCACCAGATATTCCATGAATCTCCCTATCATATTCCTTTTGGAATATTGGAATATTCTAGAAATAATCTGGAATATTCCGGAATATCTGTGGAATATTCTCTAAATATGCGAATGGGAATTCCTCAGATAATCATAGAATATACCCAAAAGAATATTCTATGTTGAATGTTCCTGAAATATTCCAATAAACATATTTAAAATAAAAAAAAGTGACCCAAGTACACACATTGAAATTATTTATTCATCTTCAATTCTTTCACAATACAACACATATTATCACACACATTTCTATTTATGTTAGCACATCTATATGTGTGCCTGAATATCCCTCCGCTTGGCGCAGAGGTGGCTGGTGTTGGCCAGGGAATGTGAGTGGGTATGCGAGGTGTTCGTCACAGGTACCTATCTCCTAGGGCTAGGCCCTTTATATAGGTAATCTCGCTGAGGGTACCCAAGAGGGTGGGGGAGCTGTTCAGTCGCGATCAATGTGGGTGGGTTAGCTTGTTTATGGAGGAAAAGTAAAAAAAATCGGCAAAACCATAAAAAACCTCCTTCTTGTTCTGCTCGGGCAGCTGTACCACACTTTCGTGAGGCACATCTGCCCGAGTTCAGTGATCGGTAGTGATTTCTCACGCCCATGTCACTTTTTTATTTTCCTGCTTGAGAGATAGTCTTGTCTAGACCCCCCGGCGTCTCGGGTATTCCCGAGAATCCGGGAGGGATCCCAACTATAGATCACCAGGTTCTCTAAACACATCGGTTGATGCATATATCAGCCCGTGTTTTTTGCGTATGTTATGGTGTTGGCGTAGTGGGGTAATGTTCCGGGTGAGGTCACTTCCAGCGACGTGGTATTTATAGAATTCATTTGATATTTCCAGAATGAATTCGTTGATTCTTGGCAAATTACCACATCTTTCGTGGAGGTCTGCCACTCGAGAGTATCTATCACCATTGGTGATAATACGAAGTACTTTGTTCTGCAGCACCTGTAGCCTATTCATAAGAGTAGGTGAGATGCTGCAGAACACAGGACACGCGTACGTCATCACAGGCCTGATGACCTGCTTGTACACCAGGACCTTGTTCTCCTGCGAGAGTGCAGAGGTCTTGGATAACAAGGGGTACATCTTCTTTATGGCTGCTTGTGTTTTTTTAATCAGGTAGTTGATATTGGGCCTGAATGTCATACGAGTGTCCAGTTTAACCCCCAGGTATTTCACAGGGACCGTGTCCCTCACCTCGACACCTTTGACGGTCAAAGGTCTGTTCAGCTTCGATTCCTTGAATTTCTGATGGAAGTTGATGACTTCGGTTTTTGCGCTGTTTATACAGATCTTTGACTCGTCAAAGTATGGCACGATTCCCCTGTCCAGATGAATCTGGATTTGCTGTCTGGCAATATCCGAGTCGGCCGAGTGTGCATAGATCGCTGTGTCATCTGCGTACAGTGCGGTGCTCGTCCGCTCGAATACAGGGAAATCGTGCGTATATAGTGTGTATAATAGAGGTGAGAGGCAAGATCCCTGCGGAACACCTGCCTCGAGTGGAAAATCTCCCGATATACTTTCGTTGACCTTGACCCGGATTTTCCTGTTGGTAATATATGCATCGATAATTTTAATGATAAAAATCGGCACTCTTGCCTTGTGCAGCTTGGCCATTAAACCTTCGTGCCAGACGGTGTCAAAGGCCTTTTCTACGTCCATCATGACCAGAACGGTGTTTTTATCATTGTTGCTGGCCTCCTTAACCTCATGAACAATTCGGGCCACTTGGGACACAGTGCTGTGTCCCTTGCGGAACCCGAACTGCTCCTTTGGTATAAGGTCCAGTTTATTGATCTCTCGAGATATTAGTCGTAAGAGGACTCTATCCACGATCTTGGCTACAGCACTAAGCAGAGATATGGGGCGGTAGCCATTTGTGGATTTCAGGTTTTTGCCCTGTTTCGGGATGGGTACAACAAGCCCAGTTTTCAGGCATTCTGGGTAGTGCTGGCATCTTATGATAGCGTTGATGACGTAGTGTAATTGCACTACTGCTTTGCGTGACATGTTTTTTAGGAGAACCATGTCCAGACCATCAAGCCCTGGGGCTTTATTGATGTTCAGATATTTAATGATTTCGAAGATTTCTTTTGGGGATGTAATACTCTGCCCCAGGGCTTGTCTCGAGAGCGGGATGGTGGGCTGTGCTCTTATTCGTGCGGCTGTTGCCACCATGTCCTCCTGGACCTCCCCCACTGGCTCTTTATTAATTTTGGATATTCTTTGGAAGTGCCTCCCAAGCATTACCGCCTTCTCCGGATCTGAGACCGCTTCCTCGCGACCATACTCTAGGGTTGGGATGGGGGTGAACTGTTTTTTCAATCTTTTGGTCATTTTCCAGAGAGTATTGTCGCGAGGGTCCAGACTCTCCAACTTGGCTCTCCAGCAGGAGTTCCTGTGCTCTCGAATTTCGCACTCTATCTGATTGCAGATCCTCCTGAAGGCGCCCCTGGCTTCCAGCGTTTTGAGCTGTTGCCAGCGGCGTCTCAGGAATCTCTTTTCTGTGATGAGCTCTAGGATCTCCTCCGGGAGATCGTCCTTGTTGGAGTTTATGCTGACCTGTCTCGTGGTGGAATCTCTAGCCCAGGTGATGTTCTTAATGATTGCTTCCATCTCTTGATTTATCTCTTCCTTTTTAATATTACTCTTAATTATAGTTCTTTGGTCCAGCTGCGCTCTGAACATCCGCCAGTTCGTGTTTTTGTAATCAAAAATTTTCTTTATTATTTCGGGAGGCTTCTGCCCGAATTCAAACAGAACTGGCAGATGGTCAGAGCTCAGCTCATCCACTACCTCTAGGTCAGTGATATCCACCACGTTCTTGGACAGCATTATGTCCAGGACTGTCGGTGTCATTCCATTGACGGGGTAATGCGTGGGAGTGTTAGGGAAGTCCAGGTTAACATTGGCGGCATGCACGTATGCCTTCATTCTGTACCCGTTCTGATTGTTCTGGACCCGGTTCCCCCAATCAGCATGTCTAGCATTAAAATCACCCCCTACTATCACTTTGTTGCCAGCACTAACCAGCGCCTCTAAGTCTTGTTCCGTGAAATTGTTTCTGGGCCTGTTGTACACTGAAAAAATAATTTCCCCACTCCGAAGTCTCACCCCTGCATGTTCGATTGAGGTTTGCCTTGGTGGGACCTCGGTGTGGGGAATATTGTTCCTTATGAGAATAGCTACCCCCCCCCATCTATCTGTGTTAGGCCGATCGACCCTGATCGTGGTAAAGCCTCTTACTCTTAGATTGTGGTCATGACGGAGCTTGGTCTCGGACAAAAGTATAATGTCCAATTTGCGGCGATATATAAAATTAACAAGTGACGGCATTTTGTTGTTAAGGCCGTTAATGTTAATCATACATACCTTAAGGCCGATTTGTACCATTAATCTTATAGTTACCGATGTTTTTAGAGAACCTCGTCACTATTTCGACTATCTCCCAAGGGTTTGTTTCGTCCCCGATCGCGATGTTCAGATCCCTCACGCACCTAAATACCTCAGAAAGATTTACCTTCTGCTCCAGGAGCTCGGTCTCCTAACCTAACCTAACCTAACCTAACCTAACCTGACCCAAGTAGGGATCGAACTCGTGACCTCAAGACTATCAGAGCAACGCCTTGACCACTAGGCCAGTAATCGAATTGAATAATGTTATACATATCAAGTTCTTGTGAGATCATTGTTCGAAATCGGATCATAAACACTTTCTGTTTCAAAATCCCCTTACATCTAATTGATGTTCGATACTCACATCTCTGAAATAAGAAATGATATTCATGTGTTGAGAAACATAGGAATATTCATGGAATATTTCATGAATATATATCACAGAATATTCAGTTGAGAATATTTCATGAATATACCGCACAGAATATTCACTTGGGTATATTTCATGAATATACAACAGATAATATTCAGTTGGGAATATTCCTGGAAGATTCATACCTGAATATTACCTGAACATGTCCGACTATTCACTTTGGAATATTCCTTTTAGATGTTCCAGAGGCATGTATATATTCTAGAAATAATCGATGAATATTCAGAATATACTCCTCCTTTTTAGCATATTTAGAGAATATTCTATGAATATCCAGTGCTGTCTGGGTTCTTGAGCCCAACATGATTGATAGCCATTTATATATCAACGGAGGAAATGGACCTTAGCTCATATGATATACAGGGTGTATCTAAATAACACCGAAAAAATTCAAGGGTGCCTTGTGATATTTTAGGAAATATTTCTATTCATTTTACAATTGTCTTTTCATCAATTGTACCTCCCTTGGCAGTCCTCGCAAGATTAACCCGTCGAGTTGAGGCTTCGCACCCCTCTATAGACCTGCAGAACATCTCTTTCCAAAGACTCGTTCATCCAACGAACAGCGAGGCTCTGGAACACATTGCCAAGGGGGATGTTCCTCGAGGCATATAACCTCCAGAAATTTAGGAAGAACACCAATTCCTACCTTATTTCCCTTGGTTCTCACGATGTTCTCTGAACATTACAGGATATCCCTCTCCGTGAGAACCAGAACAGAAAAAAATTTCAATAAAACGTTGTGGTTTTGTTATTAGAATCAGATTCGAAATAATATTCCCAGTGCCGTCACAGTGGGTAAATTTATCGATATGAACTATTGAAATAACAACTTTTTTATCCCCTGTGTGATTTTTGTATCTAGCTTAGTTTTTGAGGAAACAATGAAAATTCGATTTGACTCAAAATTTTGATGAAGGGCTTTTCTTCCATTGAGATTACTCAATAACCCCAATTGGAATCATTTTGGAATTTAGGAGCTTTCTCAGTCTCCATCAATACTGCATTTTTGCACCATGAAAGCTTCTACAGGGGGGTTATAAATAAAAACAAATAAATACTTCCAACTTCAACATCCTCTATCTCAAAAACGGAGCAAGTTAGGAAACATGTTTTTATGAACTTTATTTGTTAGAATATCACAAGAAAACACCCCTCGAGTATTTTCGGTGTTATTTATGTAACCAATGCCGATAATTGGCCATTACAGTCCCATCATTCATGTATGTGCTGGGCTCGCTATGGGAAACTCAATGTGTCGATTATGTTGTACTGGCCCTTTGACGGGGAACTGAATATGATTGCTGGGTACCCAGCACTGGGACCAGCTGCCGGCCTCAGTGTACTGATATACAAGGTTCATTCGGGTTCGAACTATTATGGTTCTAGAACTGTTAGGAGTAGAATCGGTCGCGTTCGGGTTTTGTGGAACTGTCCTAGGGCTGACTCTTTACGCGTTCGGGTTTTTCTAGAATCGTCCTGGGACGATCCTAGAACTATCCGAAACCAGTACCTGCTCTCGAGCATGAACCGTTCTAGGATTATTTTTGGCGCATGCTCATTGCTCATTTCATTTAGTTTTCGATTCTGTCTGCTGTAAGGTAACGTCATAATGATATATTTTTATTTATTCAACTGTTTATTGCTCTTTTCACTATTCGCGATAGAAAATAAGCTTACGCCAAGCTGTCAAAGCGGCCTGTTTACTTCGTTTTGATTGGTTCACAGTTGTTTTTTGTCAATGCTTATTGGTCATATCATCAAAACAAACCGCTCAGAAATGTTCAAGTTGTTACCGTCAGGTAGGGCGACGTGTTATTTCTATCGCGAATTTCCTCAATATTATGGAGTTATTATATTTATTTGATAGTAGTCAGGGGCGTACGGAGGGGGAGACAAGGGGGGGCACTCGCCCTCTTCCCTAGCGCCTGGTCTTTCCTCATCAGATACTTTCTAAACAAGATACATTTGCATTATTCAATTCCTATTCTGATTAGCGCTTATTATGGTGACGTTCTGAGACTTTGTTTAATTAGTATTCATCGACATCTTATAGATATATATATATAAAGAGTTGATTTTATCGAGGAAGTTATTGATGAATTTGCTCAAGACTATAAAAATGCCATTTTTGTTTGAACAAGATACTGATTATCATCACATGCAATTTTTTATTATAATTTTGGCTGTAAACAGAATACCTATATGTGATGTCAACTCAATTAATATTCTTTCTTTTTATTCCATGTTTTATGTAGAATAATAGTAAATTATATATCGAGAGAGTAAAGTGCATGGTTTTTCCAGAGGTGGTTTTGTAGCCAGAGGGTGCTACAATGCACTGAGGGAAGAAAGAACTCACTTCCGAGGTTTATATACCATTTTTGCACTACTCGACGATTTTAATTGAAAGAATCTTATGATAAAATCAATTATTGTCAATATGATGATGAAAATCTAAACACAATAACACAAAATGAAGTATGATTATCATGACAATCGATAAAGAAGAGTAGCCATATTGGTTTTTGTAAACATCGACAAAGTTGCTTTCCAAAATTTGTTCAGTGAATATTGCAGGAATTTGTGAAAAAACTATTGTAGAGGCTGCTGCAAACATAGTGGTAGATTTTTTGCCAGAAAAATCTCGGAAAACTTTTTAGCCTAGAGAGTGCCTAAGGTATACAGTTTTTTTTATATGTTCTGAATAATGTACATTATTTATTGTGACTTGCCCCTCCCTGAGATTATATCTGCGGACGCCCCTGATAGTAGTAGTTCTTCATCTTCAGGAAGCAGTGGTGAAGGAGTTCCTTGCTGAAGTTGCTGAAAATATTGTTAGATAATCTGCGAATGATGGAGGATTATGTTGGGGATACTTTGCCATTATATTCAGATACACGACTCATTGAACATTTCAGGTTTGTGTCGAAATTCATGTTGGTACAAGATGGTACAAGGGACAAAACATATTGGAAATCTAGCTACGAATGCTATGATGGAATATATTCACAATTCCTTCACAGAGGGCTTCCAGAGATTGTGAATAGACTCAAAGGAGAGTTTGAAGCTTCAGAATATTATTAGAATAAAGATCAGGTTCCAAACTATTGTTTTTTTCGCAAATTCTGAATAGAGGTTATGTTCTCAGAGGTTCTTTCTAGAGTCCCTGTATATACTTTGGACAAGAGTCCGAACACAAAACTGACAGCCGTTGGGGTTTTTAATATTTTGTTTCATTTGGTTTGCCCACCTGACAATGTGACGAAACACCATAGTCGCCTCGCCCACTTATTTTAATTATTTCGAATTTCTGTCACTGTCACTGTCACTTTGAAATTTTATGACCGCCAAAATTTTGCATTTTGAATTATTTCAATGTCCTGCTGCGTACATTATTGCGATAATTCATTAGAAAAGGGATTCGAGTTATTCAATTTTCCGAATGATCCTTTAAAGATAATGTCATGGGAGAATGCAATGAAACGTCCAGAATGGAAAATTAATTTCAAGAAATCCGCAATATGTGAGGTAAATATTCGAATTCACTTGTAAAAACAGTACAAAAAAAAGAATTTTAGGCCCATTTTGATAGAGATCCTTTCAAGCTGATGGATTTCAAATTGAAAGAGTCTGCTGTACCGTCAATCTCTTCAAAAAAAGAGTTCTGTCGTCATCGTATTGGGAATAACTGAATGATACGATCGCAGAGAAAGAAAATGAGAATGAGATGATGCGGAAAGAAATTGAAAGTTTGAAATCAAAACTAGAAAATTTAGGGGGAAATTGCAATATGCTATGTCATCAGTCCACGGTGTTTTTAATTCAGATCGAATTAAAAAATTTACTGGTGAATGTAGACTGCAGAAAGAGGTGGGAAACCGACACAATTAAAATTATATTGAAACAATTATATATCTTCTATTTTTGTATATCCCAACAGAAAACAACTATATTTTCTTGGCTATATGTGATACCACGTAGAACACTCAAATTATCTTTCTTATATCTAATGAAGGAAAGAAATATCTGATGACGAAAATTTGCAATTGCCATCTCAGGAATTTATTACGAAAATTATCGATTCAAAATTTGAACACCCTGTTGTTCATTATTCGAAAATCTAATAGTTATTCTAGTTAAAATAGCCCTATTTCTCAGATCTACCCACGGCTATGAACGGTTTGACAAATAATCTAACCCTCAAAATTGTTTCTGACAATCATTGATACTAGGGGAATTGAAAAGACAGAGCTCGATATATATGTCTTATTCCTTTATTCAATCATCAATGCATTTTTTGAAAACAGAAAAGGATGGAAGTATAGTTGTGTCCGGACTCTTGTCTAAGGTATATACAGGGACTCTAGTTCTCTCCTGCAGCGTTCGGGTTTTCATAATTTGTTTACCGTTCTGAAACAGTCCTAGGATTCGAAACGACTGCGCACTAGTTCTACGCAGTTCGAGAACGATTCTTGAACAGTTCTGAAATCGCAACCCGAATGAACCTACAGAGACCATTTACTGGTTCGCTGATGACAGGTATGGGAAAATTGCATTAGGCCATTGATGCCCCATATCGAAATGTTTGCTGGGATAGCCTACCTTCAGCTGATTCTTGAGAAAGTCCATCTTCGCTGCCATGTCGCAGCCGATTTTTTTCACAGCTTTGGTCTCGAGCTGCCGCTGGTTGACGGCCTTCAGCAGAGTTTCCTGCTCGGCCACCATGTCCTTTGCAAAAATCATCGCTTTGTGGAGCTGCTTCTTCAACGCACCACGTGAGGTCTGCACGTCGGTCAAAGCGCGATCCAGCTCGGCTATCTTCGATTCTAGTTTCCTACAATCACAGAAAAGTATACACTCACCGGCAAAAAAAAACGACTACCAAAAAAGTTAACCAAAAACGTTGCCATGTATCTTTTTTAATCTTTGGAAGAAGTCCATGGTAACTTGAAGTGGAGTGGTGTAGTTTATAGATGAAAAACTCAAAGTCATCTCCACAACTTTCATTGAAATGATCAAAGATCATTTAAAAAATATGTTTCGTGCTCATAGAAGCCCTTCATCAGCCGCTAATCAGTTCAGAGTTCTAGAAAAACCGGTATTGACTCAGGATATAGATGCAATGTCTGCTTATTTCCATGGAAGTGAAAAAAGTTGAAATTCAAATAAAGTAGACAATAACTGAGGAAACAAAAACAAACCCTCCATGATATGGGAATCAAACAGTTAATAGATTTGTGAAGGTAGTTCAGAATAGGAAAACTCACTGTTCATGTGAAAGGACCCCGCACTTTTTCTATATAAAAATGGCGTTCCGTCGAATTTCCCCAATTTTTGGTAAATGATAGTACTCGACATACTGATTGAATATGCCAAGTCCCAACTCAATCCTATGACTAGTTTACGAGATACAGGGTGTTGAAGTTGAAGAATACCTAATTTTTCTCGGCCTATATCTCTAAGATAGGACAAATGAATTCCAATTTTTCGGGAGCACGTAATAGTTATGCCCTTAGGCGCAAGAACTATATAGGTATTCGACCAAAACTGATTTTTATTACAGGGTGATTCTCATTTCAAATAATGTGTTTTTTTGAATATCTGAATATCAATGCTACAAATTGATAACAATTACAAAATGAGATTTATAGCCAAGTATGCTCTTCTTACATCAATTGAATTCGTAAAATATAATAATTATACATGGTGTTTCATTAATGCTGTTGATTGCATAATTGGTCTATCCTAAAGTTCATTGGGCCACCTCGTATTATCGGGTTGATTCCAGACATTCAAAATATTTTTGAAGGATGTATCCCAATGAGTTCCATGATATACAGAGTGATTCATCGATTGAAAAAATTGACAACCACGAAAAAATATTCAAAAACCACTATTTTTTTCATCACCCTCTAATTCGAAATTATTACCGTCGATGTAAGATTTTTTTCCACCAATATACTCAGTATGGATATTTCAATCAAATTGGGAATTTTCAGACCCATGCTATGACTAGTTTTTTTTATACATCGAATAATGTGAAAATAATTATGGAAAAGTAATTACATAATAACACGAAAAATTGCTCCGAATCGCAAAACTAGTAGTCACTAGTCAACTATGTCAAAAAATGTGATTTGTTCGTAAACAAAATCTAGTGGTCTTATTATAGGTCCGCTAGCAAAACATCTCGAAAATGTTTTTCAGAAAACATCAAACAAATCACAATATGCCCCCGAAAAAATCTCATCAACGACACAACTATTCTACGCACCCCTTTCATCAACTTTCAACTCATCAACGATCCCACTCATAAACGTGCTAAAACTCATGAGCGTTCGAAGTCGACAGCGGTTTTTCCCAACTCAATCCTATGACTACTTTTCGAAAAAAGTATGAAACTAAACTTCCGCAAACGCCTAGTAAGAGGTGCGCGTTAATATATTTTGCAACTCTCCTATATCCAACCAACTTCCAATCTTTTGACCATACTGTATATTGTTAGAATCGAAGTTAGTATATGCACATCGCAAAGACACTAAAGTTGGAGTTTTGGTTATGTAGATATTCGTTACCGGGTTCAGTATAGGCCTGAAAGAAAAATGTCAATTAAGTATTTCAATCACAGATTTTGAAAAAATAGACAAACCAACTCGTTTCCCCACCACCTGAGAGGTAGAGTTTCAGGCGCGTTTTTTTTATTGTGGTATCCCCTGTAGGCCTAGTCCACGTTAGAAAGTGAAAGTTCCAATACCTATAATATGATTGTGTGTAGGCAGGATTGGCGCAGTGGACGAGCACCCGAGTCAGGACTGCGGGGTCGTGGGTTCGATTCCCAGACAGCGCAATTTTTCGAATATTAATATACGAATTAAATATTGTGAAGTTTCGGAGCATCGGCTGGGGATAGTCCTGCACGATTCACTGTTGCGTGCCTACATACAATATAGATACATGTTCAGAACACTATGGGCTAAAGGACCTCATTAGGGATCGATGGTTGGTTGGTATGTACAGTGGAGCCCATAAAATTGGTAACGACTCGTGTGAAAATCCTTTTAAAATTTCGGTTTATGCGCCCGGACTAATATCTATTCCAACCGCCCGCTGTTTCAATAACTGATTTCTTATTGTGGTTTGTGGTACGAGATAGTCTGGTGTATCTCTGAATATTTTCTAAGATTTGGGGTAAATATTCACATCGCTAGAGTATCTCTGGATTTGATGGTATTTCTATTAATGAAATGAGAACTAATTCTCATCAGCATGCGCGATAAGAAAACGGTATACACCCTATTATCTTGAAACGCGATTATCTACTTCCGGAAATTCTAATTTTTTTTTTATCGCTTGAAGCGCACGAAAGGGAATTCCAATAATGTTCAAAGAACATTGTGCGTTCCTAGTATAATACCTCGTATAATACTTAGGCTTCGATAGACCGTGCAGATAAATTTGGAGTACAGGGTGATTGATTAGTTTGATGAAGTTCAGTTTCTCTTATCTCCTATATTCACAAAAATATTACTTTGATTCAGAACAGTGTCCTGTCACCCTTTAATACTGTGAATGATTCAAGACATCAAGACTATCCATTGCTAAAATCTCTCAAATTGACAATTTGATATCTCAAACGACATAGGAGATACTGCACTTTATCACACTAATCAATCACCCAGCTTATTAATATTCTTTTCTGATTGAAGAGAAAGTTCCAGATCAATTACTAGATTATTTTTTCCATTTTTAAAATCACTATAGTACCTATTGAGTGTAATTCCTGGACAATCTGTATGAACAATTTGTCTGCTACCTTCATTCAAGGCGTTTATTGATAGTTTGTCATTGTCACTTAGTCATTCGCAATAATTTTCATAATGTCATTTTTTATATGAGCTTCACTACTCGTATTAGATTTATTCTTGATGGAAAAAACGAGGAAATATATCACAAATTTACTCAATCTAGATAACACAAATTTATTAAATGTCTCATAAGTAATATTTATTTATTTATTTATTTATTTATTTACACTGTTCTACAGAAAAAAAAGATTTCCAATTACAGAACAGGAACTAAGTAAAAATTTGCACAAAAGTTAACAATAGAAATCAAACCGAATCAAACAATAGAAAGAAACAATAGAAAAAACTTGGCATAATACACAATTCACACAATAGTACATTAGTAAAAAGTAAGAGATTAATACAAGAAAATTACTGCTGATAATAATAGTTATTGATTTGCCTCACATTACAATGAAATATATCAAGCTGGTTACTTATGTATATAGTAGGGGTCGCCCTCCTTGTAACTTCTTTATTTTACGTATTACAAAAACTGTTGAATGCATAAGCTATGGGTATTGATTCAATCTATTCAATGGTTTAAGATTTATTCATAATATGGAGTGTCTCAAAAGAGCGCTGCGACAAATGAGTTTATTTTTTTCTATAGGGGCACCTGAAATATTATTGCATTCTTGGATTTTACGTTGAATGTAGAGAAAGTATGATATATATTTTTATATCACAGAAGTTGATAGTTTTGGGATCATAACTAATAATTAATAATTGATATTTCGACTATTTTTGTACCAGTTCAAGTGAGGAAACATTTGGAATAGTATATAGTATTATGAAAATACCAAATTCGAATAACCTATAAGATGTTTGTGATGCAGAATTTTCCTATAGTCGATTATCCCTCATAAATATAGCCATTTTCATTTGTCACTATAAACCTACCATACTTATTTTATTTTCTGAGCGGTCATCGCTCCGAAAAATACGATGTTTTTGCGGTTTCCAACTGCACACACTGTAATTAGGTTTGTGAATTCTAGCAAAAATCAGCAAATCTCATTAGGAATGTTGTCCGAGGAGAATGTGTTTATGATTATATTCATTTCAATAAATGATAATATTGATAATCAAAATATCAAACGTGAGTAGGATAACGGTAGGACGTAGGATGCTGTCGTAGAATCAAAATCAAAATTCGTAACGAAACGTAATTTTTTCATCTCTTGGAACGTACGAACCTATATTATATTTATGAAATATCGCATGCATGTATATACCATTGAAATTATAATAAAACAATATCCAATTCGTTCTATATGAACAGTGCATGTTTGAATACTACAACTCTTCATCTCTATTTGATATCAATTTGTAGTTTCCGAGATCTATATTTGTCTATAATATTGGATCTACATCAAACAGACAAAACAGCAACAAGAGAGAATTTCTTGTCAATATCAACAAAATTACTACTTTTCAGAGACATTTTGGAAACATTTTGAAAACAGGAGTTGCCGGCGACAGTTTTTGTTTTTTTCGGAGTCCCAGTCGATGGCGGTAGGGTTTTTGTATGACTACGGACACAGTCGGCTGGGGGCGAATAGGTCTCGACACGTATCTTGTTTTTTGCAGTTTGCAGTTTGTGCACATTTTGTGTTTATGGTTAGTCTATCTATTTATTTATTCATTATGCATTTGAATATATACCTACCAATCTCTTTCAGAATATGACTGAAAAAAATAAAAAGTGGAGAACAGAAGAGGTCGGCATTTTGATTGAAGCTTACCTCGAACATGCTAATTTATGGAACCCAGCAAAAACATGGGCTATGAGAACCGAAATGAAAAAATGGATGCGTAGAAGCATAGATTAACGACTCTAATCTATCGTACAAGGAAATTGGTTCCTCATTCAACACAACTACACCCGAAAAGATCATATTGTCTCAGTACCAACGCGAAAGACGGAACTATAAAAAATGTAAAAATCGGGAGCCGGTCATGTTCTTTCTCAGAGAATTCATAATAAACCCTCCACCCCAAGATGTGATGAAGAAATCTGCCCAGTGGAAATGAGTGAAAACGTAAATGGAACTAGAAATCTGTTTGAGTCCGTTCAGTTGCAACAACGTTTCTGATATGTTGCTGCT
Organism: Phaedon cochleariae; assembly: GCA_918026855.4. Taxonomy (NCBI): domain Eukaryota; kingdom Metazoa; phylum Arthropoda; class Insecta; order Coleoptera; family Chrysomelidae; genus Phaedon; species Phaedon cochleariae. Next base: position 3,386,203 of record OU896710.1, on the reverse strand, counting down.
TTGTTGGTTTTGTTGGAGTTTCCATTTTTGGAAACAAAACAGCGACTCGACGTGTCTGTTTGGTGGAAATCCGCCATAAATACTTGAATTCGTGAAAAAATAATACATGTCGGTCTGTCGCTTGATACTTCCTGGAAATTAACAAACACTTGTAGACCAATCCCTTCGAAAGCTTAACTCTAATTCATAGATATTTGTGGTTTGTGATTCGATCCATGCCAAATCGATTGAGAAAAGTTATTGTATACACTAATGTATCCTTAACTTCCTATACTAAATACTGACAGTATTCGACCGCAGCGTAGCACTTTCGATTGAACCTGGAGTAAGTAATACTTCCATATTCATAATGGACCATCACACATTTTTTCATAATCTCGACTCATTTTCATTATTCTATGATATAAACCGTGATACATTTTTCAATTCATATTTTGAAGCATTCACCATTGATATTTTTTAAAAATTTATTATTTTCAACAGTGACATTTGAACATTTTGATTGGAATTTCATTGCCAGATAGAGATTCTTTCAATTCTAATTTTTATATACAGTGTGTCCACTGCAAGAGCTCACCACCCCTGTTACTATAATAATATGATAGAGTCTGAGAACAATGTATTTGTTGGATAGGTAATCGAAATGCCCATCCAACCAGAAAATGATTTCATTCTTGAACTGTTTTCATGGCCAACGGTGAACAATTTCATTGACCCAAATTTCAAAAAGTACTATGGGACAGTTTTTCACTGAAAATATCGATAGATTTTGCAGAGGATCATTTAAAACATACCGGTACCTATTTTCATTATCTTAAAACACAAGGTGCCCCAAAAAACGATTATTGGGAACTACTTCAAACATATCTGTAAAATGTAGTGTTCTATCAGAAATAAGGTAATTCAATTTACTTCCCGTATTCGGAAGTGCGCTATGCCAGATTTACCCTCGGATTTACCCAAGATTTTTGAGAGATTCATTCAACTCATCATAATTTTGAAAATGAATGGGTTACTTGAAGATACCTGAAATTATATAGTTTAGTACTATATCTTTATTATTTTATTAGAATTGTATCGATCGTTTTCTCCTGGTTATACAGGGTGTGATTTAATTGATGGTTAATGATAAGGGATATGGTTCCTCACTTCATTTTGAGAAAAAAGTTCATGTGAACATATGCCCTGAAACTTGTTGTAGACAGTATATTGAAGTTATTATAATGAAATAATTTTTGCTTGAAAATTCCAACACCCTATAGCTCGAGAGCTAAGAGGTTTGATTAATCAATTGTGGATTGTTGAAATTTTCTTGAATCCCTTTATTTCAAGATTGGATTCTTGTTATAATATTATTATATCGTTTTCATCAAAACTGAATCATTGTGAAGCAGTCCAGATCAATTCCTATTTATTTCATTGTAGTTGCCAAGAAAGAACTATGTCATTGTTATTTTTCAAGTTTGAATAATAATTATAACACCTCTGGGTATACTGCTGGGTATACCCTATATAATACCTTTACAGCGCGAAGCAGTTCATAAAATGCTAATGAGGGAGGCAGTTCGTTTCTAGACAATGAATAGTACATGTGCTTAGACAAAAATATTTCGATTCGCTCAAGAGTCGTTACCTATTTATTGGGCATCACTGTACATACCTACCAACGAAGGACATATACTACTACTACTACTATAATTATGTTTCACAAGGAACACAGAAATCAACTAATCGCCAGATTCAAATCAGTTCCGGACCGATGTTCATATTTTCAGGATTCAATCGATTTGCAGCATCGTCGATACAATTCAAAAGGCGATCAGATGGAAAGGTAATATTTCCTTGGTTTCTTGCGTATCCAAGGAACCATACCACACTGGCTACGTGTGCACACGTCCCTAATGTTCTAGCACCGGACCTACAAGTACAGTAGTACCCTAAAATGGGCGGATCTTGTAAATTATTATCATCGATTTCTCTGAATACTAACCACAGCATATGTTTAGTGGCATTTCTGAACCAAGAAAATACTCGAAATCTTAAAAAATTGGGTTCCTCAATGAGTTCGTCAATATCGAGTGTATTTTGTTCCCCTCCATCTCTTTGTATCGTGTCTTGTATGTAGGAGGCAGCTAAGTGAATGTGATATGACCCTGTGAGTGTTTTCAAATATTCTAAGTCAAGTCGAGGAAACGTCGGTACATGTCTATGGTTCAAACGAAACCATCGACCATTTCTTGTACGGAGGTTTTCAGCCTCAACTCGGGCCTGAACAATGTTGACTTCTTCGATATCATGCAACATTTGTGTAGCTAATTCCAATGTGCCCGGCATCCTTATTGGAGGATGGTATTTGTTTATTAGGGCGCCAGCAATCAAATAGAATTCGCGTAATTTTGCAACATGTGTTATTGATATCGCTCCTCGGAAAAATTTGAAAATCGATTTGAAATGCCCATTTCTAGCCTCTACAATCCATCTGGTGCTAGTAATTAAGCGTGCCCTATTAGTTTCGATTGTTGTGAGTTGTCTTTGGTTTGGTGGTAGAAATGGTGGCATATGGTAATGGAGACCAAGATCCTGTAAAAGACCAATAGAGTCCCTATAACCCCTATCGACTATCACTACATCGCCTTCTTGAAACCATGTCCTCATTCTATTTATATCATTCTGTAGCTCATGCTGCAGAATGGTGGCATCATTATTTCTAGCATCAGAAAAGTATGGACCATTAATTGCCAAGATGTAGCCATCAGGAGCGACCATAATTTCAGGCTTAACCAGGTGCTCATTTTTATGGAAGCAGTAGGATTGTCTCAATATCCGGAAATTACTACTTTTTTCTATTTTGTTATATGTACAGTCTATATACACAATTGCTTTTGGGATATTGGGAGAAGGGTTGTATAGCTGATTGGTGTATACAGACACGTGTCTATTAATATAATCGTCTCTTGTAATAGAGTCGAAACCAATATTATTAGTTACAAATCTTTGCATTAGAGATATCCTCACATTCGATATTATCAAGCTAGTTGTTTGTCTTGAAGAAAAATGAAACAAGATTTTCAAAAACTCATCTGAAACTCCATGTTTCATTTTGATTAGAAATGTCAGTAAATGTTTCTTTTTGATATGCCTTCTATTTCCCCCTTGCTCGATTGTATCACAAAATCCATAAAGTTCTTGAAAATCTTCTTTTGAAATCGACGTCAGAGCTTTGAACTCTTCTTCTGTAAAACTATCAATATCATCCCAGTTTCTAATACGTCTATTTTCATTGGCAACTGTTCTCATACACTGTAGAAATTGAAGCATATTTGATATCAAATAGGGTTTGTTGATAAAATTCAAACCTCCATGCAAATTATTCAAGAGAAATCCATGAGGGTCAAGATGATGACCACAAATTCTCAGAAAGTCCGGAACATAAATATTCGTTACAACAAAAATGTTCACCCTACATGCAAGAGTTATTCTCTGAACATGTTGACGAGCATTACAGATTATGCAGGCACGGCTCATTACTGGACTCAATACATTTAGGCGAAGACAGTTTGGGTTATTTTCCATCTCATTGATATCAATTATTACACTGTTATGACAATTGAAACAAACTCTGGTATCATCAAAAATGTCAATTGGAGGATTTCCAGCAGCTTGTCTTCTAAATGTTGCAATTTGCAGAAAATCAACATTATCTTCACGATTTATACGAATTGTGAGTCTAGGAATGAAATTCCCTTCGCATACATAACATCTTACCCTATTTGCAAATGCCATAATGCGCACTAAATTCACTAAACAATTACTGAAAACGACTTAAAAAACACTCAGAATAAAGATATACGCTGATATGATATTTTAAGATACTGACAACCCGAAAGTTGCTGGATGACAGACACATTTATTGATATCATGATTTTGTTTTCTAAGCCTACTGAAAAATATTCTATCTGGTTGCGATAATCCAAATTCGACTTCTACGAAGTAAAACATACTTATTAATTCGTGACAACCCAAGTTTCTAGACTAATTCGACCCCGCCGATTCCGAAAATATCAGTTGTCAACTTGAATTGGGACTAGAACTTACCCTAAAATATAATTTTATAGTTATTTGAGGATGTCTATCGATCTATTACGGTATGTATATCTTACGATATACATTACCTAATGCCACTATTTCTTCCAACAAATAGATGTTGTTGGAAAACGAGTTGGTTCATGTATTTTTTCAAAATCTATGATTGCAATTCTGAATTGATATTGAGTGGAAGAAAGAGGCTTCGAGATTGTTTCATTATTATTTTACTATATTTTTGATGTGTTGGATAAATGATGATTCCTCGGTACCTACTGATGTTCCTGTATTCCATTTTTCTTTCAAGTCTATACTGAACCCGGTAACGAATATCTACATAACCAAAACTCCAACTTTAGTGTCTTTCCGATGTGCATATACTAACTTCGATTCTAACAATATACAGTATGATCAAAAGATTGGAAGTTGGTTGGATAAAGGAGAGTTGCAAAATATATTAACGCGCACCTCTCACTAGGCGTTTGCGGAAGTTTAGTTTCATATTTTTTTCGAAAAGTATAGTCATAGGATTGAGTTGGGAAAAACCGCTGTCGACTTGGAACGCTCATGAGTTTTAGCACGTTTATATGAGTGGGATCGTTGATGAGTTGTGTCGTTGATGAGATTTTTTCGGGGGCATATTGTGATTTGTTTGATGTTTTCTGAAAAACATTTTCGAGATGTTTTGCTAGCGGACCTATGATAAGACCACTAGATTTTGTTTACGAACAAATCACATTTTTTGACATAGTTGACTAGTGACTACTAGTTTTGCGATTCGGAGCAATTTTTCGTGTTATTATGTAATTACTTTTCCATAATTATTTTCACATTATTCGATGTATAAAAAAAACTAGTCATAGCATGGGTCTGAAAATTCCCAATTTGATTGAAATATCCATACTGAGTATATTGGTGGAAAAAAATCTTACATCGACGGTAATAATTTCGAATTAGAGGGTGATGAAAAAAATAGTGGTTTTTGAATATTTTTTCGTGGTTGTCAATTTTTTCAATCGATGAATCACTCTGTATATCATGGAACTCATTGGGATACATCCTTCAAAAATATTTTGAATGTCTGGATTCAACCCGATAATACGAGGTGGCCCAATGAACTTTAGGATAGACCAATTATGCAATCAACAGCATTAATGAAACACCATGTATAATTATTATATTTTACGAATTCAATTGATGTAAGAAGAGCATACTTGGCTATAAATCTCATTTTGTAATTGTTATCAATTTGTAGCATTGATATTCAGATATTCAAAAAAACACATTATTTGAAATGAGAATCACCCTGTAATAAAAATCAGTTTTGGTCGAATACCTATATAGTTCTTGCGCCTAAGGGCATAACTATTACGTGCTCCCGAAAAATTGGAATTCATTTGTCCTATCTTAGAGATATAGGCCGAGAAAAATTAGGTATTCTTCAACTTCAACACCCTGTATCTCGTAAACTAGTCATGGGATTGAGTTGGGACTTGGCATATTCAATCAGTATGTCGAGTACTATCATTTACCAAAAATTGGGGAAATTCGACGGAACGCCATTTTTATATAGAAAAAGTGCGGGGTCCTTTGTGTTTTTCATAAAAAGTATATAGATTTTTTATGAAAAGTATGAATTTTTTATGAAATAATTGTCCGAGTAATTGTCAGAGGGTTAGGTTTATATTTCATAAGGGCTCACGTGCCCTTGAGTCACCGAAAAGTGGCAATAACCCCAGAAAATATCAAAATATTGAAAGTATGATGTGGCTTCGGAAATAACCAGCAAAATTGAAGTAATCACATGTGCAGTGACACTGACACAACAAAATTTCAACTGTCAAGTCAACCAGATCGTGGAACACAACACTTTTTTAATTCATGTCCGATTCTGGTGAAATCTCACACAAATCGTAGATTTAGGTTTCGTTATGGTGAACTGAATCTTAGTTTCCAAAAAATCTGATTATTATGCAAGGAAAAACAAAAGTTACTATTTCACGCTCAACTTCATAACGCCTTGTAGCAAAAGTGAGTGGTAAAACCGGTTTGGATTAAAGTGTGATCCCTTTCCAACATTATTGATTTTTGATTCACGTCGATATCTTGTTTTTGAGAGAAGATACAAGTGTCTTAATAAAATATGGATTTCTTAAATTTGCGGAACCTTCATGAACTTTGTCGATGAACAAACACGAAATAACATCCAAAAATTGATATAACTCATTTCTACCTCATTTTTCTGCACTCACCAGCAAAGAGAAACCTTGATAACTAAGAAAAAAAAACGGGAACAGACCTCCTAGATGTGGTCAAATTTTTGCACTGTTCCTTTAATGTATGGAAGTTTCAAGTCACGATTTTCGAGTGTTTGCAATATGTCTTAAACAATAGGGAATTTCACCATGATTTTTTGAATTTTTTTTCGCGATTCAGAACACATACTGGGTGAATTCAGCATTTTTTCAATTTCCTCACGATTGCGGTTGATCCAGAAGAAAATTATTAAATTGAACCTGAATTCAAAGGATAGCTCGAATGCGCGCGAAATATTGATGGCATTTCATTGGACGAATACAAGGTGCGTCACACCGCGTCATATACTTCGGACGGACATTCTCATTAGGTATTTCGTCTTGTCACACTTGGTCTTGGCACCATTTGTTGTATTTGTCACTCAATAAAATCTATAATATGATACTGATAGATCACTGAAAATGAAATGAAATAATGAACTATGAACTACATTTCGAGGTTAATCTTCTTCTTCTTCTATAGTTTGTTTTGTAGCCATTTTTCTCTCGAGTCACAGATCACCCAACCACTCTGTGCTCGAGTTCTGTGTGTGTGGTTTTGTCCAATGCATCCTCTTTGGGTTGTCAGAGGGAGCCTCAAAAAAATACGAGTGATGTCACACCGTGAAAAATGGTCGTTTGGAACTCTCTCAATTTGTAGCACTTTTGAAGAATTAATTAAACGGTTGTAAAGAAATCAATAGATGAGAGGAAGTGCTATTTGATATACTGAGTCATCTATGAGACCGTTCGCCATATAAAAGGGCTATTTTCAATCATATATAGTGAAATTGCCTATTATCAATTTATGCTCGTACGCAGCGGCGTCACCAATCCAATTTGACTTTGCATTAAAAATTAATGATTTTGAACGATCAATAAATGCATGCAGATTGGTTCTTGTTGAAATTTGTAGGAAAATGATACTGCGGAAAAAAATTGCATGTCTGCCCTCACGTAGGAAGACATGAAACTATCAACTGAACATTCGATGAAGAGGGGGGCATAGTTATTTAACGTATTTTCTTTCGCAGATTTATTTGTGGTGTTATTTGTATCACGATAAGCTACTTTGAATACAATTGTGACGGGCACATTCACTGTAGAAATTTCTTAAATGAGCACTTTTTTTGTAATCACCGAAAGAAGAGATGTACCTACTGACAGCTTATAGAATGTATCCTTTGAAATAACTACTACAAAATCTTGACCGCTATAGGCGCTATATGTCATATCCCAGCAACTCGAAAGCCTCATCCAAATTGCTCGCCTGAAAACGTTTCTGCTCAATGCGCAGGTACCCCCAAACTGTCGTTCATAATAGCGAGTCATGTTTCTTGGTGTTCGGAATAAGTAAGAGAGAGTAAGATATATGACAGGCCCAAAATGCGCATAATTCATGTTCTGCAAATCGATCTCGTGAGTGGCATATAGCTTCTTCTAACTCAATCTTGACTTTTCGAGAATAGTTTTATGTAGAGTCACTTGATGGTATTAGTTTGATAAGAGTTCGGTCACAGCTGAACTTTTGTTCTTTTCTATTTTCTATAATACAATGGTTAAGATATATATTCTGCTCTCTGTCTTTTCAATTTCCCTAGTAGCGCCTGATTGTCAGATACGACTTTAGAGGTTATATTTTCTGTCAAATCAACCATAGCCGTAGATGGACAATGGAAATAGGGTACAAACACCCACTTCAATTTATAGTGATACACTTCTAGCAGAACAACTGTTATATGAATAGAAGAATGCATGTATTAATAATATTAGAAAATATACACATATGGATAAACTTATAGCTATAATTCCTTATTGAATGTGAAACTGTAATCCAGTATGATAAGAGTAAAACTTGGAGATATGAATATTAAATTGAAGGTAGGTATTCCTAGGTACAGTGAAGTATTCCTGAGACAATTTTAAGAAATAAATAAGTCTATATAAGCTTGTATCCGGAAATGCTTAATTTCGGAGATACAGGGTGTTGAAATACAGAAAACAAATCATTTTTCGATAAACATTTCATGGGAAACAAATAGTTTATTTTGACGATACCTACCACATACTTGGTTTTGTAAAGTTCTCAGCAACTTTACTTAGCGCCCTAGCTAAAAGTAACATGGATCGATATAGAAAATTATTGTAAATATCTCCGAAACGATAACCTCCAGCGTAATAAAGACCCTTATAATAATTCCCTTGATACATGAATAACTATTCACTTTTCATTGTTAAATTTTGAATTTGGTCGGTACCAAAAACGCCATTCAATAATATATCACGATGTAGTTTGCTTGCTTTTCTCAGTTTCGTTTTCAAATTTTCAATTTTGCGATCAATTTCCTCTCTTTCCATGATTATTTTGTTTTGTATTTTGTGTGATAATAATAATGGAATTTTGTTCTTGAAATCGTCTGCTTTGTAAATTGATGGAACAGCAGATTCTTTCAAACATATTTTGAAATCTTTTGTTTGAAAATGGGCCTAACATATAGTTTCATTCTTATTAGATGCTGTTATAAGAAGTGAATTTCAATGAGTACCTCACAAATTTTGCTCGTCTTCAAATTGATTTTCAACCCAGGCCGTTTCATATCTTCCTTCGATAAGCGAATGGTTGATATTTGTTTTGGAAAATAGAATCAATGATATCCATTTTTTTTCAGAATTGGCACAATTCATTACACAGCAAGTATAATTATGAAATTTTATTTTAATTCTGTCGTTTATAAAATTTATTTTCAAATTCATACAATTTTGAATGAAAAAGCGCGGGACGACTATGGTACTCTTGTCACAATGCAAGGTGTGTACTTTGATAAATATAAATATTCAAGAACCCTAACCGTTGTCATTTCTGTGCCTGAACTCTTATCATACTAATACCATCCAGTGACTCTAGTTTTATGATGACCACAATGACCACAGTTATTATACCTTCTTCACTTACTTTATATGCTCCTCCATTTGCACGGTCTTCAGCTCCAAAGTATCTCTGGCACCCTTGTGTAAAACTATATCCTTGTTCAGTTCTTCGATCAATTTCGAATGCGATTCGATGTTCTTCAACAACTTTGCCTTCTCGTTCTCATATTGAACTTTCAGTTCTTCATACCATCTACAAAATATATTGAAATCAACAAGTGGTATTTCAATGGAGGAATTCGGGATTTTCAAATTTGTTTCAATTGCTCGATATAATGAAATGTCTGTTGATGAAGTAAGAACATGAAGTGAAATGTCTGATTCATGTTGATGGTTCGGTAATGTGGCACTGCTAACAATTTTCTTCAGTCTATGACAGACATGGTACCTACATGGTACCTACCTACTGTTCGGTATGAAGTACCTACATGATCTCACAGGCACAGGGAAGAGGAATTAACAATTTCAAATTTCAGTGACAAATAAGCCAAAACCTATCATCTGTGATAGTATATTGTTTAATTAGGATCAAAAGTACCACTTCGTTTGACGAGAGATATAGAAACAAGACCTCAGGCTACTTTACTTCGTTAGAATTTGGGTTGACATGCATCATGTCATCAGATACTACAGGCACGACTTCAATACTATACCCGAAACGTGGATGCCGTGCCATATGTATGCAATGAAACAAATGATCTGTGTGGTGAGAATATTATACCTGCATTTACAGGATTTATATCATGTTTGAACTATAGTTTCAATATAAATACAAACACAGAGATACCCATTCGTGTATGGACCAGGTGTCAGCTCTAATAGCAAATACCGCGCGCCATTCGTGCCAGTGCCAGGTAAAGGATAAAGAAGTGGAGAATGTTAGGTTAGTGGGCATATAAACGAAAATAAAAACGATTATTTATTTCTTCCTATACTCCACTGTGTTTGGCTCGGTAATCAAATGAAGATAAACAATATCGTTGTGTAAGACAAAAAAGTATTTCTTGCCGTGAGTATTCAAAAACAAGCTATATCCATCCCGAAAATAACGAATGAAATACAGATTAAGCAAGTATGTGAATCTTGATGTCACATGTATTGATCGGAACTCATAAACATGTCCAATTTTATTCACATGAATTATAGTAAATCAGGGTCTATACGAGGCACGTCAAAAAAATCATTTTTTGGAAAAAAAAATCTAGCACTATTCCCAAAATCAACAAGTTATATTTTGGTGAGACATTATAGTGTTAGTCTATTGTTGGCTTCGAAAACGTATTTTGATATTTTCCTAATGAGCCATCCCACAACAACATAGTAAAATTTCAGCATATTCGACCAAAAGCCAATTCCCATGTTTTCGTGCAAGGTCCTGATTTCGCACGTAAAAAAATGGAAGATTTGATACAATAAACTGGTTTTTGATGGAATCTGTGCGTTGATGATTTGTTCTTCCAATTTGAGAATCGTAGATTTCTTCTCTTTGATGAGTTGGTCATTGAATATCCAGTTGAAGGTATATTCTCAATGTGATTCGGAACGCTCATAGCTCTACTACTACCAGTTACGAGAAAATAAGGATCTTCTTACTTCTTGCATTCGTTCACGCTGGAGTTGTGCAATGAGAGAGGGATGAAATTATGTATCTGAGTCCGGAACTCTTCTTGGGCATCTGTTAGCGATTTGTTTTTCTCCTTAATGGCTGCGTTCTCAGTTCTGCATCTCATGAATTCTCTATGGAGCACCTCGAAGTCCCTCTTCATTTGTTCGACTGAAAAAAAAAACAATCAATCCTATATAAATTCGAAAAATTATTGTTTGTGAATTGTGAATTCATAATATGAAATTTGAATACGAATCATACAATGGGAATGGAAACACTGAAAATAGAATAATCAAGAGAATAATGAAAGACAGAACAGTGTGTCCAGTTTTCGATGCTTTTGCGTGATATCTCAGTTATCTCTCGAGATAGAACCTTGCCGTTTCCGCAGTCTTATGCCACTTTTTTGTAAAACTCAAGATGGCCCAATCAGATTTTGCATAACTGTTTTCGTTTATGAGATACAGGACGATTTTGAAAATATATACATTTTGGACCACCTCTATATCTACGAAGTTTCTCAGCGAAAATGTCAAATTGAAATCTCATCTCATAGAAAATTTTACGCAGAATTCAGTGGGGCACTCAAAATTTTTTGTCGGGGTATGGTTTTGGAGATACGACTCAAACTTATGATTTTTCAAATGGAACACCGTGTATTTTACGAGCTTATTGAATTCCTCATTTTTTTCTCTTCAAAATGATATATATTGTATGAATATGAAATTTTTCGGTGGCAGTTCGTGATTTGTTCAAACAGATTTACATTGTGCAAGAAATATAAATTTTACTCGTTTCTGGAGTAACAGTTACACAAAAATAATTTTTCAGATCATTTTTAATAACAGCCTTATGGTACTTGATTGACATTTCTAGCGAATTTACGAAGTTGTTGAAAGATATTTATGGCATTTGACACATCGTCAGCAAGAGGATAGACCATTGAACATTTGAGGGAGTTGCAAGATCCTGGTCGCTTTTGTTTTTTTTTGTAGCCATGTAAAGTCACAGTTTTAATTCGAGTTTTACATATTTCGAAACTTTGCGAGTGAATTAAAAAAAACTAGATGACTTATGTCACAAGTTTCGTATTTTAAAGTAGGTACTCTAACACAACACACATCTGTATAAAATAAAAATTCAGGGTCTACGCCTCATCCTTTTCTAAAAATTTGTATGTGAATGTGGAATTTGGGTGTATTTTTGATAAACAGATAAGAAGACGATTGAAAATAATCCACAGGGCATGAAAGGTGATAACTAGTCTTAAAGGATAGCAGATGACCCCTTCATTCGACCATTGCAATTTGGCACACGATGCACCAAACACCCTGTATAATGCATGAATATAAGATTTTCAATAATGCTTCAAAATCACTAGAACATTGAATATTAATAGTGGGCTATGGATTTTTCATATAAAAAAGTTCCAATTGAAGGAATACTTCTTTTGATTTTTCTATGAATAGGACAAAACAATACCAATTAGTGATGTACCTGAAAGCAACAAATAGATAGTAATAGGAAGTTCATAATATGGAATAATCACCAGATTAAATATTTACAAAATTAATTGAATTTCGAAATTATTCAGTAACTCTTTCATTGAATTGTTGAAATTTATGTCCATTTTTCCTGAAACACAATTGACACAGTTTCTCAATACGTCTCAATACAGTAAGAGGCACAACAATTTTGAAGAACTTGCAACAACAGAGGCAGTTTTCCAGGAATTACAAAGACATCCTTCAATGATTTTGAATGCATTAAGACGTACTGAGAAAGTGTGTGAGGGAAAATACCAAAACATGAATATACGATATGGTCGAAATTTCAACAGAATCGGACAAGAATTAAAAAAGATACAGGGCGAACAATTTCCCTGAGTTTTTTGGTGGCCTGTTATTTTTGCCGGTGAGTGTACAATTGACGCTTTCTGAAATACAACTGGAGAAGGTATTGATAGAAAAATCACACTTTATGCCTTGAAAGAGAGGAAATAATGAAATATTCTATAGCTAGTGATGGAAAAAGTTCTATATACAGCGCTTTCGTAAGGAACCTACTGAATACATTTATATCCATTTCTCAGAAATCTCCCGAAAGAGGATGTTTTTAATTTTCAATTCGTCACATTTACAAGTTACGCCTTGAAAAGAGTAAATAATGGTAGGTTCTATAGCTAGTGGTGGAAAAAACAGTTTTTTTGAGAAGAGAGAAGCGTTGTTGGTATGCTTATAAAAAACTGACAATATCATTGTTTCAGAATATGTAGATTCTTAAGATCTTTTTGATTGCCTGATAGGAAATTTCTTACCTTTGGCCTCGTACACTTTTAGAACCTCTTCGACCCGATCCTGTTTGATCGAGCATTTTTTGATGAGAACATCATTTTGGTCTTTTGTAGCCTTCAACTCTGCCCTCAGATTTTCAACTTCCACCTTCGACAAAAAAAAGGGGTTTCAAGACACTAGTGGTATACAATGTGACCAAAATAAGGTTATACTACATGGTGATATTGGTGATTTCGGAAGTACGCTTCCGAGATCACCATGCTGTACAACCCTATACAGGGTCCTGCATCTCACCTTCCGTCTTCTATTGTTATCAGTTGAGTCAGAATTTTGATATTTTGCAGACTTCAATGGTATCATAGGCCGCATACCCATATACATATTAATAAACAATACGGATCATAACGGGTGCCAGGATGAAGCCAAAAATATGAAACAAATGAATATCCATAAGGATTTGGTGGCATGATACGCATGCGCCATGCGCTATTATAGTAGTCATCAAAGACATGCGTTTCGGTGGACAATGACGTTTACTAGCCTTTCAATCAGAGCAGTATGTGTCTGATCGTTTCAAAACTTTTCCTTATGGATAGTCATTTGTCTTCAAAAATCGGCTTCATGTTTCGCTATGGAAACAGATAGAGATTATCCGTATTGATTATTAATACGTATATGCGCATACCAGGAAGATAATTTCGATTATATAGGGTGTCCAAAATAGTGTGACGTCATAATGATATATATTTTTTAAAGGCATGTCATATATTTTGTTGCACATTTGGGTGCTTCTAATGGTTACCTGCATACTTCTGGAATTTAACACCACTGGCCAAAAACTTTAATAATTGAAAATGATAGTGCCTCCTCAATAGAATCATAAGAGATACATATCAAATAAGGCATAAGAGGATCGCCAACCTAGTTTGATTGACACGAATCATCACAGGGGGTGCAACATTTATTGGCAAACTTTTCAAACTTTGAAGCACTATATTTTTTTCATTTCGAATTGGAGCCCCTGTATATATATCTATTTTCATGGAATTGAAAAACAAATTTTCAATCTCATCGAAATTGTCATCGTATCAAAAGTTATTTGTCGAAAATTCGTTTCATCAACTATTCTGATAGTGATTTTAATGAATAAAAAACGAAGGTGTCTTTGAGAAGTGAATTATTCACATTTAACTCTAATGAAGTGTCAGGAGTCTATTTGGGCTTGAGTAGTTCAAATTCAATACATTGTTAGCACATTATTATACATTTTTTGAGCTGTTTATAACGAAATTCGTCATGGAGTACAACCAAGAAGAGCTCGTAGATATGATTTTAATATTAGGAGAATGTAAGAAAAACTCTTTTTTCTGCAACCGACACAAAAGTCGTCCATTTTGATACCAAAATTAGCTGTTAAATTGACGTTTCTATTACTGACACAAAAATAGGTATGTTGCTAGGCAACATATTTAGTTCCTAGGAACTAAAAAAGATGTACTGGACGTCATCAAGGATAATAGTAGATTGTTTTATTAGGATCAAAAGTGACACTTTGTTTGACAAGCGAATTTTGCATTTGCGAGACGGAGCGTTTAGCGAAGCCGAGCGAAAGGTAAATTTGCGAGTCGAACAAAGTCACTTTTGATCCGAATGAAACATGCTATTTTTTCTGCAACCGAAACAATTAACTCAAATAAACATGTAAAGTAACCACTAATGCCGTACCATATGTATGCAATGCAACAAATATTGACAAATAATCCATGTGGTGAGAATATTCTACCTGCATTAACAGCAGGTTAGGTTTTCTAGGATGTTCGAATTGTGGTTTCAATATAAATACAACCACAGAGTGACATATTTGTGTATAAACCAGGTGCTCTAATGGCAAATACCGCGCCAGTGCCAGCTATAGGAACAAGACGTGGAAAATGTTAGGTTAGTAAGCATATCAACAATGATAATAGTGATTATTCATTCATCTCCATACTACACTGTGACTTGATAATCGAATGAAGCTAAACAATATCGCTGTTTGAGACAAAAAAACTATTGCTTGCCGTGATTATTCAAAAACAAGTTATCCATCCCGAGAATAACGAATGAAATACAGATCAAGCAAGTATATGAATCTTGAAGGCTTCCCTGATCAAAACAAAAATACTTAACTGACATGTTTATAATTCCAATACTAAACTATAATAAGGTGTATTTATATCTCCAGCATGGGTATGAAATGCCAAATCTGTTGAAATCGGAAACAAATCAGGTATGCGTCTCAACCCAAATAACCAATCGTCACAATGTTGTTCATTCTTGATGACGTCCAGTAGATCCTTTTTAGTTCAACTTCAGCTCCTAGGAACTAAATATGTTGCCTAGCAACATACCTATTTTTGTGTCAGTAATAGAAACGTCAATTTAAGAGCTGATTTTGGTATCAAAATGGACGACTTTTGTGTCGGTTGCAGAAAAACAACATTGTGACGGTTGGTTATTTGGGTTGAGACGCATACCTGATTTATTTCCGATGTCAGCAGATTTGGCATTTCATACCCATGCTGGAGATATAAATACACCTTATTATAGTTTAGTATTGGAATCATAAACATCTCAGCTAAGCATTTTTGTTTGATCAGGGAAGCCTTCAAGATTCAAATACTTGCTTGATCTGTATTCCATTCGTTATTCTCGGGATGGATAACTTGTTCTTGAATAATCACGGCAAGCAATAGTTTTTTGTCTCAAACAACGATATTGTTTAACTTCATTTGATTATCAAGTCAAACACAGTGTAGTATGGAGAGGAATAAATAAATCACGTCTTGTTCCTATAGCTGGCACTAGCGCGGTATTTGCCATTAGAGCACCTGTCCCATACAACTACAATTCGAACATCCTTGAAAACCTAACCTGCTGTTGATGCAGGTAGAATATTCTTACTACATGGATTATCTGTCAATATTTGTTGCATTGCATTCAATTGTTTCGGTTGCAGAAAAAATAGCATGTTTCATTCGGATCAAAAGTGACTTTGTTCGCTTGTCAAACAAAGTGTCACTTTTGATCCTAATAAAACAATCTACTATTCAACACAACGTTTTCCGGAACGACGTCATCCAGACAAAAGGAGCCTGCAGAACTTATTGGATAGGTTTGTACAAACCGAAAATGTAAAATATACAGAACGAGTTAGGGCCTATTTATGCATCATAGTCTCAGTTTTAGTTAGTTTGCTTCAATCAAATTATGAGCATACATTTCAATAGGTGAATTCATGCATCATTTTTAGTCGCAGCCTCAATCATTATCATTGAATCATGACCTTGAAAGATAATTGAGACCACATAAGAAATGTGTCGACCTGTCAACATATTTGACAATCCCATATGACTTTTAATTTTGTGTTTGTCATCAAAAAATCAGTGCCATTCTGTGCTGTGTCAATCATTGATCTCATCATGAGCCTGGAACAAGGAACCCTAATAGATTTGGTAGAGAAATTTCCTCATTCTGGGGACCAGAAAGACTCAAAATACGAAGATAAAATTGCGATAAAGAATTCCTGGAAATCAATTTCCCAAATCATAGCATTTTTTTGAATTGATTTTTCGTCATTCTTGTGTATTTGAAGAATTGACCTTCATCTAATTCTCCAGACTAAAGTCGTGAAGAAACCTTGTGTTTTTTTCTGTTAATGGGACGAACTCCGAATCTCTTGACTATCTTTCTTTTTTGCATCAAGCAAACAAGAGTGGCAAGATTCTAACAAATAAATGACGAGTAATTCCAATGATCTACTTTTTCGAATTCGTAAGAGATTTTTGCGAAGAAAAACAATTAACTCAAATAATCCTCAAAATTTGCTAAAAATTCTGCTCCAAAACAAAATGTTAGAACTGGCATTCGACATTATATTGACACCTCAGTTGACACTTTCGACGAATTGCCAATTATTGTCATATCATAATTTTTGAGTCTGAATACTGTGATGTATAAAGGTACAAATATGATGAATGAACGACAGAATATTCGATTTTTTCAAAAAGTGGTTCACAGGGTGTTATTGGTGATACATTATATTATATAGCTCTCAAGACTTTCTTCTGATCTACGAAAGCTCTATCAAAGTGAGGTGGAGCACCACAAAATAATAAACCATATTGGAGGACTGCATGAAAGACTCATAATAGAGAAGTTTCAATATGTGAAATGAAGTCTACAAAATATCAAAATCCTGACTCAATTGATAACTGAGCTATAGAAGACGGGAGGTGAGATGCGGACCCTGTATATCTTGGTCACAGTATAATAAGAATCCTCAAGGCACACTCTCACATTCCCAAAATTGAAAAAATTTTGGAAATAGGAAATTATTCGAAAATTTCTAATTTCTGAAAATGTCTTGTGAATCTCACACCTTCAACTTTGAGCTGCACCCTTCGTCCTCAGTCAACTTCCGGTGCAAGCACTCGTTCTCGCTGATTATCTCCTTCAATCTGCCAGTGAACTTGATCATCTCGCTGTCATAATTCTGGATAATCTCCTCCTTCTCTTTGACAGTGTCCTCGTAAGCGTCTAATAGCGGCCCTAGAGCATGCCTGTGAAGGCAAA
Source organism: Phaedon cochleariae (assembly GCA_918026855.4). Classification (NCBI taxonomy): domain Eukaryota; kingdom Metazoa; phylum Arthropoda; class Insecta; order Coleoptera; family Chrysomelidae; genus Phaedon; species Phaedon cochleariae. The sequence goes on along the minus strand of OU896710.1, from coordinate 3,368,384 downwards.
CCGTCGATATTTCTAAATCTGATTTCGTTATACAGGGTGTTTCATGAGAAGACTCACATAGCCAAATGGTTAATAGGGAAAATCAAGACGAGTATATACACATAAAGTCAGCATCATATGGGAAACACTTCTATTAATGACTTATTTTGAAATTCGAGTCGGACGTCGTATTTTGCTTCAAGAAAGATGGAAAATGGCCTACTCAATCGGGGTCACGTGACTTTCGCTACATGTAAAAAGTGACATTTTTTCAAATTAATCGCTGAAAGTAGGCTTATTTGTTCGAATATAGAAAAAGTTTACTTGCAAAAGTTGTTTCTATCTGAATTTTACATATATATGACTCGGATTTTATCTTCCTATTACATTTATTAGATTTCGATATTTTTCATAAATTTTCGAAATTTCTGTAATATTGAAAAAATTGTGAATTCGATAAAACTACTTCATACCAGTAGATTCATCATGATACTAACTTTCAATTACTAATTATCACTAATTATCGACAAAAATATGATTTTCTTCAGAAAATGATAATCTTCGCTTCAAAATTCTGTTATGTTTGATGCAAACATAACATCAAAATTCTGTTATGTTAAAGTCAAACATTTAGAAACGAAATTCTTCGAATTTTTTTTTCGGTACTGAAAAGATCAGTTTAAATGAATTTCGTTTCTAAATGCTTGACGATATATCAACTTTGCAAACATAACAGAATTTGGAAGCGGGTATTATCATTTTCTGAAGAAAATCATATTTCTGTCCATAATCAGTGATAATAAGTAATTGAAAGTGAGTAGCATGGAAAGGCTACTGGTATGAAGTAGTTTCGTGGAATCAACAATGCTTCAAATATTACAGAAATTTCGAAAAATTAAAAAAAAATCAAAATCTAAAAGTTGCAATAGGAAGATCAAATTCGAAAAGCATGTGTAAAAATGAGATTGAAACAACTTTTTCAAGTAAACTTTTTCGATATTCGAACAAATAAGCCTACTTTCAGCGATTAATTTGAAAAAATGACACTTGACATGTAGCGAATGTCACGTGACCTTGATTGAGTAGGCCATTTTTTATCTTTTTTGAAGCAAAACTCAACGTCCAACTCGAATTCCAAAATAAGACATTAATAAAAGTTTTTCCCATATGATGCCGACTTTATGAATGACACTGTATATGAAAACATGAGTGAATGAGTTTGTGAGCGAGGCATCACCTACAAGACGAATTGCCCTTTTTTGGACAGAATCGAACAGTTTCAGGGTATGTTTGCGTGCTGCACTCCAAATATGGGAATAGTATTCCAGGGCAGGTCGGATCTGTGCCTTATAGATCATAAGCAGCTGACTGGAAGTGAAATAGCTCCTGGCCCGAAACAGAAAACCAAGTTTTTGGGATGCACTTTTAGCAATTGATCTCACGTGATTTTCCCAAGAAAGGTTATTGCTGATAGTTATACCAAACTACTGTATATATCATGAAGAACGGCTGGAAGAATAACTGGACTTCAGGTTACTGATGAGGATTTGATATCCGAAATGAATTTATTCGAATGGAGTCATATAATCTGTTTGTGAGAGATATCATTCTCATATCACTAATACGAATGTTTTTTTTATGTAAGTTCCAAGCTCATCAAGATCAGAGTATACTTCTGATATACATTTCAATTTTCATTTGAATACTGAACATATTGGTAAGTTATATTTTTACATCATAATACATCATATTATTTTATCCGATTTGAGAGATGATGCCAATTCTCAATTTCAGAGGATCTTCATGCTCTCTTTTAGGATGTTCAATAGATTTAATTCAATGTTGCCTATAGTTCCGAAAAATGAGTCAATATTACCGTCTCCGAGAAAGAACTGCAAGTCCTTTTAACTTCCATTCGACTTCGCGGTTACGTATATTACTAAACAACCACTAAATTCGCAATTGGTGGCAAATAGCCAGGAAAGTAGTTTCTTCTCTTGAATAAACCATGGAAAAATTTATATTTTCATCACATAGAGAATTCGAATTCCCAATGCATTTCTTTATATATGTATCCATTTTTTTATGTTCATAATTATATCTGAGAATATTCCTTTTCAAAGCTATTTATTATTTCAAATGACTGTTAATTGGTCTATTTCAGTAAATTGTAGAATCTCAATGGTTCTTAGAATATACCTGCATCACACAACATTGATAGTTTGTATGCCATCTGTATATCTATACCTGTTGGCGCTACCCCACGTCAATGGGGTGTGTTTGTGGGTCCTGTGGACCTCCGATAGGATTTCTCTGCTGATGTTGACCAACGATGTGTCCGAAACGTCTCTGTCGAGTGTCACATCAGACTGACTGTATTTCGGTACTGTCAAGCTGTTTTTCCGCAGGATTTCTTGGTACCTCTCGAGCTGTACATTCAATCTGGAAAGGTCGAAAATACATACGGGTGATTTAATCTTCATTTCAAGGAACGTTATGCAATAGATACAATTCAACACAAAACATTAAATGAAAAAACGACACAAAAATGGTACATTTGATAGGACGTAAACCTAATATTCACATCATACAAAATCATACATACATAAATGTACAGGGTATCCCAATTTGGGCACTTTTGCGGGGTATCTCCCTTATCAGTAACGATAGAGCATTGCGGTTTTCGCGACAGTGTGCTACTTTTTTATGAAATTAATAATGGCGCAAGCAGAATTGTGATAGCTCTTCCGGTTGTCGAGATACAGGGTGGAATTGAAAAATATCACTTTTCAGGCACCCTCCGTGTCTCAGTTATCTTTGAACTTATCGAAGAAGTTAAAACTTGTTTTTATAGAGTTTTTCTCGTAGAATCCAGTGGCGTAGTTATTTTTTTGCTAGCACCTTTTGTTTTTTAGTTATGGAGCAAACATATGTTTTTTTAGATGGAACACCCTGTATATTATTCCATATATTCACTAAGCATGAAGTGGGCTTTCCAAAAATATATAACTGTACGCGCTATTGTCAGTTTCTGATTATTAGTGAAATATTATTGCTGTTTCGGTATTTCTAATTCCCGATACAAAATATTTAATTCATTTTACAACACTTTGGCGGTTTACGATGATAATGAAAAGTATGATATTTTGGTTTGTTTTATACAATCTAATGAAAATCCGCAAGAAGCTTCGGAATTATATTTACAAAGGTAACATATTCTGCAACTGGTAGATCCAAGTCTGATAAATAAAAAATAAAAGGTGCTAGCAAAAAAATAACTACGCCACTGGATTCTACGAGGAAAACTCTATAAGGCCAAGTTTTAACTTCTTCGATGAGTTCAAAGGTAACTGAGACACGGGGGGTGCCTGAAGAGTGATATTTGTCAGTTCCACCTTGTATCTCCACAACCGGAAGAGATATCACAATTCTGCTTGTGCCATTATCAATTTCATATAAAAGTAGCAAACTGTCGTGAAAATCGCAATGCTCTATCTTTTTTGATAAGGGAGATACCCCGCAAAGGTGCCCAAATTAAAATGGAATCCCCTCTTAACCCTCTCGTTTTCAGAGATATGAAAAAATGTTGAATGAAAAAGTTAGGTGAATCGACCCTAACTTTCATTTTGTGAAGTTGTTTCATATACAGGGTCATTCGTTTTTCCAGAAAGGACATCAACTTTGATTTTTTCAACGGAACACCCTATATATAATTTACGACATGCCCATAGAGCTTTTTTTTTTCTTATTTCAAAAATATATATGAGTTGCATATTTGGATGAAACATAGTTGAGCTATTGATGATTGGAATTTACAATAATACCATAATTATGACCCTTCACTGCATTTCATCTAATGTAAGTTGAATATAGTGGGCTTTCAAATAACGTTTATACATATATTGTTCAAGCTTCATGAAAATGTCATAGTATTGTTTGATATGGGATTGAAATCGTCCAATCTCAATACAAAAAATATGAATAGACGAAAGATTCCGTAAACTTTGATAGTCAATAACTCAATTATTTTCCAGCTCATATACAGGGGGTTCCATTTTACGAAGCGCACCCTGTACGACATTTAAATGAATAACATAATCTAGATATCATGAAATGACTGAAATACAGATAGAATAACATAATTATGACATTATACTGTAATAATATTCCCCTTGAAGGGGCTCTAGAAACATCAGCAGAAAGGCAGGAGTACAACAATCATCCTGTAACACGCATCCCAGATCGTTCTCCAACCTCCCAATGATTCCTACATGCACCAGCATATTTCCGAACACTCAATATATGCCGCGGTGACAAATAACGAAACAGAAGATTCTGGAATGTTCTGGAAACAATCGATGGAACAATCAGAGAGAGAGGTATTATTCTAAGAAGCTTCTAGAACAAAAAAGAAGGAGACGGAAGATCCTTCGAGAACGTTCTCGAACCAAAGCCTACCAATGGATCATATATAAAAACGGCCGGACAACTGCCGTCAGCCAGTCGACCAGCGAGTGTCAGAGAGACAGTTATATACCGCGTGATAAAAATCGCTTTACATAAATAGTAGTTTCGAGTTCGATATAAATTAGTGTTTCCTTAATATTCAAATAAATCAGTTCGAAAATAAATAGTGTTGTGCTCGCTTCTGCACCTGAATAACGTAATGATACTATTATTGCTGTGCTGTTATAAATTCATCTACAGAATAATAATAATATTAATTCAAAAATTGTTTACTTGAAGATATTTAGTAATTCCATTTAATCTACAGTATAAGACTTTATTTTCATTAATGATCCAGAAATTGTTTTCTTGAAGATATTCAGTGTTTTTATTTCTTGAACCTCAACTGGCAGCTTCACAAAAAAATCTTAAGCAATAGTATTTTGTACTTCTTTCTGTGAGTGTTAGTCTGTGTATTGGATAGTTATAAATAACTGATCTTGTACCATATTTATGTTTGCTGTGAAAGACAGTCATTGGAAGAATGTTTATTTTTAAAGAAGAATAGCAAACACTCTTGTATAAATATTGCAATAGCTCTTAGAATTCTTATTTGTCCAAATTTTCCTCTACAATTTTCCTTCGATTTGGCAAAAGAAAAGACTAATAGCAAGTTTGACTCGCCATTCCGCTTGTCAAACAAAATGTCACTTTTGATCCTTATTGAACAATCTACTACTATTTCCGTATTCCCGCAACTGAGACATTTTTAAATTCAGCAGTGTCAAAAACAGTCAAAACAATCTAATCACTAGAATAATGAAGTGTCCTGAATTTGCATTATCTATATGATATACTTAATATAGGTATGATTATTATTTAAAATCATTATAGAATTTTGTGACCATGGAAATAATCAACGTGTGACGTTAGTAGTAGAAATCAGTAAAAGTGAAATATCTCCTATCGTATTTTCTTCCTCTAAAGGAAATATGTTGACGTTTCATGACTCAATTTCTTGACATTGAAATTTGATTTTATAGCCAGCGGAGGAAAAGTGTAAAATTGTGCTATAGGTGTCTCTACCTATGTTTGTCTCACATGATGGTCGGCATGAGAAACAAGGTATAGTGTCATTGTTCCTTATCATTCGGAAAGTTCCATTTCATTATTGGAAATTAGATGAAAATTAGCATAATTATGTTGGAATATTCTTGGATCTGAACAAATTTTATGTATCTATCTGAGTATTTTTATCTACTATTGCACTGGTGAAGGTTTGTTCAACAACGCTCTTCTTCTCATAATTATGTATAATGAGAGCATGAACAGCTACAATCATTATTCAAAATTCGAAACTCAGTTTAGATTCATTTTCATAATTCCTACCGAAAAATATCAATAATCGATTCTGAGTAATAAAAAAGTGACAATCTACAAATAGTTTTTTATTATACAAGAGAAAAAAGTAGTAGATTTTAGCTCCAGGTTGTGTTGTCTCCCGACGCGTAGCAGAGGAAGACAAAAAACCGTGAGCTAAAATCTAATATTTTTCCCGTGTATAATACTCTTTTTTTTTGTGACAGAAGAAAGGACGAATCAATATTGAGAAGATATTACATTATTTTGGAATCTGAAAATTACCGACGTGAAATTTTACGTATTTAACAGTAGGGACACCTGCGATGTAGGCATCTTTATCATTCTTTTTAATTGATCAAATATCTGATGTCACTTCTGTCAGTCTAATTCTGTGATTTGATTTTAAACAATTGCGAATTTAGTGGTTGTTTAGTAATATACGTAACCGCGAAGTCGAATGGAAGTTAAAAGGACTTGCAGTTCTTTCTCGGAGACGGTAATATTGACTCATTTTTCGGAACTATAGCACAACAAAAGCCATAAACAGTGTATATATATGTGATGTATATACGAGGAAAAAAGTAATTTATGAAAAGTGACCTGCCAACAGAGATGATATGCCAAACTTTTTTCCCCTCACAGAAAAAATGAGTTCACTGTTACCTGATTTATAACTAACTTCTAAACACAGCTCCTGGACTGTTCAGACTTCCTGAATGATCCTAAAGACAAAGCAATTGTGGGTAGGCTACCACCTGGCAAGTAGGCCCTTATGGGCCGTTTCTGCCAACCCCTGCTCTCCACATATCTACACATCAGTCTTCTAGTTGTCCTTTCTGAACTTTTCTGACCTTCTGATAAAGGCCAGTCTGATGGGGAACCAACCTAGTTGAATTCAACGCCACCAGAACTCAAGCTTATATTTTCTCTAGAGAGGCGGAACTCAGTATGCCTAATATATCATTGTCTAGTACCTTCATTTCCACGAAGTCCACTGTATCGATGCTCGGTGTATCGTGTCAATTCCATTTATTCATAAAAACATTTTTACAATACAAGGTGTATAAACAAAAATCTTCTAAAGGGGACATTGGACATGTAGAACACTTAGATACGCCACAGAATTACCCTCCAAGGGAGCCTTCAGAGGCAGCCGATGCAGGCCTTGCCGATGATTTTTTTCTAACAACCCTGATGGCAGTCATGAGGGGTCAGATAGCCGTGCGGACAGAGTGTCCATATTCTAATCCGCATTCGCTTGCCGGTCTTGGGTTCGATTCCCGTCGACTGCAGAAATTGTTCTGTCGGCCCAAGAAAGTGTTTGGGATCACACGTTAAAAGGTAAGGCCCTCGTCATTCCTTGCTCGCACAAGACTCTCGAAGACTTCTGAGGGTTGCTCGTAAGGGGGCAACCGAATGACGGATAGACCAATTTTAGAACAATTTTTAGGGAGCTGACTCCTAGGAGTAAACCTTTAATCCAGCTCATGTCAGTGAGTTGCTCAGGGCAAAAAAGATTGATCGTCGATTGATACCTTTTTCTCTCTAATTTAGCATTTTTTGTGTTGGAAAATAAAAATAAAAAACCAACTCTTGAAATTTCTCTGTGAAAGACACTATGAGGGATGAGGGGTGAGATAGGTGTGGGAGAGTGATTGGGATCTAATGATTTTGATCTAATAGACTGATTTCGTATCGGCAAATATACTAGTTTTGTTAGCCGATAGGCGTGCTATCTCCAAACAAAACAAAAAATTATTCGGAAGCCGCAATCTGGAATTTATAAATTTTAACTGAAAAATCATGATATCTGGCCTCAAAAACCCCCACTTACCAATTTTGAATGGAATCGGACCAAATCTTGTCCGACATCTTGGAGCAGCCATTTTTTTTAATTTCAACAAAAATTCCATTACTCCGATTTACTTGAAATTTGGCAAGTGTTCATAATTTCGGTAACAATACATTATGTTGAAATTTATAAATTCAAGATGGCGACTTCCGAATAATTTTTTGTTTTTTTATAAATGACGATAACTCCGTTGTTATCAACACAAAACTATTACTGCGACATATCATCTGTAAGAGAAAAAAAAGTTATTTGTAACCAAGTCATAGTGAGCTATGACCTACATTTGAAATACTGAAGTTGGTGCTGATATCTCAAATTCTAGAAAACTTGGTATAAATTTCATATTTTTTTCGAAATCACTTTGAAAAACTGCCATGAGAATGTGAAATTTTTATTTGAATATAACAAATTACCAGATAATATAAAAAATTGCAGAAATACAATAAAATTCAAATACCATCTTAAAAAATTTATCATTTCTGAACGAAATAGATGACTTACTTTTGATTCATATTGAAATTGATTTTTGCTCAGCAATATGAAATGATTTGTCAAAATTTAATAATTAATGTTTTCAAATATTTTATTGTTCATCAGTTTATTATAATTGTATAGTTTTAGGTATTATTGTTAACTATACTTCCTTATACCAGAACTTGATTCTGACTGGAAGTAACATTTTCAATAAATAAATAAATAAATAAATAAATAAATGATCAGAATCTGTTTTTTGCGTATAAAACAAAAACGAATAGATTTTATCAACATATTTTTTCACATTATAGTTGGCCTTGACAAACTCCACATTTGGTGTCATTTAACCGACCTCGTATCTCTCACCATTAAAAAGATACCCATGGTGAGCATGGTAAGTGGGACAACCTGTATACCGAACGAGTTTCGCAATTATATATCGATTCGATTCAAAATTTGTAAGTGGGCGTTTTCGAAATAGAAAATTATCATTCCTTCGTCAAAATTAGGGAATTCAAGATGGTAGATCCAAAATTGCAGACGAATTTTGTGATTATGTTCCGATTCTATTCGAAATTTTCATCTGGGGTTTTAGGAGTCGGATATTATGAATCTTTCGTCAAAATTGGGAAATTCAAGTGAACTCAAAAGAAGTTGAAAAAAATGGTAGTTTGAAAAACAGAAGAAACACGCTTTTATAGACAGCGAAACTGAAAAAAAATAGAAAATAAAATAATAATAGTGTCTTGATGAATATGGAACTGAAAAAATATATTATAGAAATAAAGTATATAGCAAAACGACGTTTGCGAGGTCTGTTAGTTCTGAAATACATCGATCAACACTATACCACAACTCGTTCGTCTAAGAACCGGCAAATCTTTGGAATCCTTTGCCAATGGAAGTATTCCCAATAAGAACTTATAACCTACAAGAGTTCAAAAAAAATTGAACATCTACCTACTTTCCAAGTCCTCTAGGTACACACGATGTTCTTCTTCGAACAGGACTTTCCTTTCGTGCGCGCCAAAAGTTAAAAAATATACAATACAATAGAAATCCAGACTACTCCATAACGTTCCTAGTTAAATAGAATTCAACTCGATTAAATGGTCAATAATCACCTGTAGACCACCGTTTTTAGCATCTTCAAATCCTCACTCAGCTCGACATCCTTCTCCTTCAGCAAACCGTTCTCTTTACTGCGCATCTCCACCTCCTCCTTCAGACTTTCGCAGCCCTTGCAACACTTGCTCAGCTCCAGCAGCCGGTTGGCCTCCTCGTACTGCCCCAGCAGCTGCCGATTGACCTCCTTCTGCTGCCCCAGCAGCCGGTTGGCTTCCTCGTGCTGCTCCAACAGCTCGTCCAGGTGTCGCCTCACCTCGCAGTTTTCCTTTTCGAGGCTGGCGTTGATCGCTTGCAGCGCAGTCACTTTATCGCGCAGCTTCACTATTTTCTTCACCGAGAGCTCTTCCAGCTCATGAAACCTGGCTAGCACCTGGAAGAATGACATTCAGAAATTGATAAAGGAGTTATGTCGGGATAGCCAAAACTCAGTTTTAATCTTCTCCTGAAGATGCTAACATAGTTAGCGAAACACGTGTCGAGGCGTTAAAAAATCGGTTTGGTTAGTGGTAAGACAGTGTAGTGTATTATCGTGCCAAAGGTTCCAGTCTTCGATATATTGGTAAAGTAGGTTCTCTAAAATGGGAAAAATCACAAGAAAGAATAGAATAAAGAATTAATATATGGTGGGTATTTTGTGTTGTATTTGTAATACAAAGTGATTTCAAAAAAATGGAGGGAGATATGTACTAGATAATGGCTTCAAAGAAAAATATTGGTAGGTGAGTCCTACCTATGATTATTGATGAAGTCAGATTGGATATCCCATTGTAAATTTCAAGACTACTTCAACGTATACCTGCAGGAAATAAGGTGAGATCATAACAAAGTCTCTAGTCAACCAAGCATAAATTTGGGATTGGTACAAGACAAAAATATCCCAAGAATTATCCGGAATGGTCCTCTGTCCAATTACCAGGACATACATTTTTGAAACACAACCTCACTTTTCTTATTTGTTTACAAAAGTGATTGAAATAGTTTTTCACAATCATTTTGGCATACAAATCGTATTTTTCGGCTATTCATTAATTCGCTTATGCCATCACATTGTGCTGTTGTGCAATGCACAAAAACTGCAGCAGAAGACGAAGGAATCCTGTTGGTACATTATGATTTAAAAGTAAGTAACTAATATAGTCACTTACATATAGTTTTCATTCTTGAAATTTGGTAATTTCTCTGATTTCTCATCGGAATTCCTTTTGCAATAGGAGCTTATAGAAATACACGTGAAATTTCTGCAAGATTGGATTCATGCAATCAAACGGGTGGACTGAGAAGACTGGTCGGACATGCTGACGAAATATGATCGTGTGTGTTGTAGACATTTTCAATCTATTAGCAGTATTAGCTCATATTGCAGAAGTGGCAGAAGGAATTTTGATAAGAAATGACAACATTTCATAATGATAACTATGTGAGATCAACCTGGAAAAATCATATTCCTTCGTCTCTCGCTGCATTTTTTGTGCATTGTACAACAGCACAATGCGAAGGCATGTTTGAATCAAAGAATAGCGCAAAAACATGATTCGTATGCCAAAATATTGTGAAAAAGTATGTCAATTCTTAGATTCCTCTGTAAACAAATAAATAAGTGAGGTTATGTTTCAATAATTCATAGAAGAGTGAGGTTGTGTTCCAATATTTTACCTCCAGGGTCGGTCATCGTGCACGCGAACTAGAAAAAGAAAACAAGTTCTAAATTTCAGCTGCTGTTTGACGTGACGTCACTGATGACATCACAGATCTGTAGTTTGATCAGTTTGATCAAATTGTTGGACCGTGAGACACATCCTGGGGAAATGACATTCAGAAATTGATAAAGCTGTCAGATGAGTGACAGTCCAAATAAGGATCAGAATTCAGATCACTCCAGAGAAGCTCGACGATGTAATGTTTTTATAATGCACTGTAGAGCAGCACAAGCAGAGTGCAGAATCTGTAAGGAAGAGGAAGAAACCTCCATCCACAACCTCTCAAACTGATTAGCTCTTCGCCCCGTCACTCGTAGGAGAAGGAAAGCTTTTGGCCTTCTTCGTAGACGAGAACAGGGATCGGAATAGCAATCTTCAGAGACCTGAACGAGAAGGGTCTTTGTTAAAATATATCTAACCACGGAGTCTTTCTGATCGGTTCTTAATTATTTGAGGAAATTTATAAATATACTTTTATATAAAGCTGACGTATATTTCAACTCAACACTCTGACATATTATATTATTACATAGTAACCCAAACAAAAACATCATATTATAACTACGTTATTTTGTGGATTCCAACACTTCCTCCCAAAATACACGTTGTTATAATTCGATTTTAATGACACCTAACATTCTTCTCATTTCCACAAATCTTGTAGAAGGCATTGGTTTCGTCATCACATCTGCGACTTGATTCGCACTACTGATGTGTTGGATCTGCATAACACCTTCTTGATACTTTTCACGAATGAAATGAAACCTGATTTCTATGTGCTTTGATCGTTTGTGAAATTCGGGGTTTTTCACTAACTTGATAGCACTGGCATTATCGATATACAGTGTTGTATTAACTTCTTGTCCAGTTATTTCTTCCAAGAGTCGCTTCACCCATACCAATTCTTTTGTTGCCTCACTTGCAGCGATATATTCGGCTTCAGTAGTTGAAAGAACAACACTATTTTGCTTTTGGCTGAACCAAGTTATGGCCGAATCAGAGAATTTACAAACTATCCCTATTCGCGAACGTCTAGTCTTTTGGTCACCTGCATAGTCGGCATCACTGAATACACTCAGTATTTCGGATTCAGGGTTCGCTTTATAAATCAGTCCAAAATTGATCGTTCCTCGTAAATACCTCAAAATACGCTTAACTGCGCGCCAATCTGAACATTTTGGTGAATTGCATTTTTCTGATACAACACTCACTGCGTACGCGATATCTGGACGTGAAATAACCATCAGATACATCAGACTACCAACAGCTTCACGATATGGTATCCGACTATCTATGTCCTCTTCATCGCTTTCAGTTGAAAAGTTAGTGTCACAAGGTATAGCTACTGCATTTGAGTCTGCCATATTGAAGCGGTCCAATATTTTATTCACATATGCACTCTGATTGATGAAGATATCGCCATTGATTGACCTTTTTATCTGCATACCCAGAAAACTGTTCAAAGAACCAACAGTAATTTTGAAGTTCTCATATAAATTTCTGATGAACAATTCAATTTCATTTTCATCACTACCTACGACTAGTCCGTCATCAACATAGATTGCAACTATGAGTTTTCGTTGATCACTAGTACGTATGAATAAACATGGATCAGCGCTGCTGACTGTCATCCCTTGTTTGTTGATAAAATCAACGAATCGTACATTCCAGCATCGAGAAGATTGCTTCAGCCCGTACAGACTACGATTTAGCTTGCATACTCGCCCTGTACCATCGTCAAAACCTTCAGGTTGCCTCATGTAGATTTCTTCGTGAAGTTTTCCATACAGAAAAACGGTTTTTACATCGAACTGTATCATTTTCAACTTTTCTGATGCAGCGACACTGAGTAAAGTCCTTACTGTATCAAAACGCGCTACAGGACTGAATGTTTCTTCATAGTCAATGCCAGCTCTTTGACTATAGCCTTTTGCTACTAGTCTGGCTTTGAATCGACTCACACTCCCATCTTCCTTTCTCTTCAATTTGAACACCCATTTATTCGGAATGATTTTCTTGCCTGGAGGTAAATCAACCAAATCCCATGTGCTATTTTCACCCAGAGATTCCATTTCTTCCCGCATGGCTCTTTTCCATTGGTCGATCTCAGAAGATTCAATCGCTGCATTGTAGCTTTCTGGTGCATCACATTCGGCAAGCAATATAAAGTCTTTCAGATGTGAGGGAATATGAATTCTTCGACCACTGCGTTGCGAAATAGGTTCACGATTGACATTACTTCCTCCTGGAATCTCAGGTTCATCACTTCTTCGACTGATCTCTATGTCTTCATTATTTTCTTCACATTCTCTTGGGATCTCAGGTTCGTCAATGCTAATCCCAGAATTTTCGCTGTTTTGCTGATTCACAAAATTCTTTGCATTTGTTTCAGAACTATGAGAAACATCAACACTGTCTTCCGTATTGATTTTCATTTCAAGTTCAATTTTCTTTTCGAAGACGTGTTCTGAGCTAAAAATGATATCTCTACTCGTTATCACTTTATTTTCGTTTGGTAACCAAACTCTATAGCCATCTTTCTCTCCGCAGTACCCTACAAAATGTCCTTGCTTACTTTTTTTGTCCCATTTACGTCTTCGCTGTGCAGGTACATGAACATAGCATTTAGTTCCAAAAACACGTAAATGGTCAATGTTGACAACTTTACCTTGCCATAATTCGATGGGTGTTTTGTCCTTCACATTCGTTGGACCTGTTCTATTCAGAACATATGAAGCTGTATTGACGCCTTCAGCCCACAAATTTATTGGCAAACTTTTTGTATGCATCATAGTTCTTGCAGATTCTACTAAGGTTCGATTTTCTCTTTCCGCCGCACCGTTCTGTTGTGGTGAGTAAGGCATCGTGACACGAAAATTGATACCATTAGCTTGGAGAAGAGCTCTAACTTCTGCATTATCAAACTCCTTTCCGCCATCGCTAAGAAACTCTATGATTTTATTGTTGCATACTTCAGCTTCCTTCAGGAATGTTCGTAGACATTGTACCACTTCATCCTTCGTTTTGATAAAGAACACTCGACGAAATTTCGAAAAATCGTCCTTAAAACAGAGGAAGTATCTGGAACCACCCAACGAGTTCTCTTGCATGGGTCCACAGACGTCGGCGTGGATTAATCCTCCTGGTTTAGTCGGTCTGTTCTCTCTGGATCTGAATGGCACCCTGTGTTGTTTTCCAAAAATACAACCCTCGCAGAAATTTTCGTCATTGTCCTGGACTATATTTACATCATGACGTTTCAAAACTTCTTTGACATGTTTCTTATTTTGATGACACAATCTTTCATGCCATAATTGAAGGCTTCCTGTCGAGGTTGCGATGTACACATTAGCGGAATATTCTGGAACACATACTTTCATATCCAGAGAATAAAGGCCTCTTGAAGTCCTAGTACCTTGCAATTTGACGATACCGTTCTTCATAATCGAACAGCCAGAGTGATCGGCTATGAACTCGAAACCCTTCTCAATGGTTTGTCCGACAGAAAACAAATTCTTGTTCGCTTCGGGTACGTACCACACGTTTTCTAAATGGTTTTTGTACCATTTTCCGGAAACTTTCATCTGGACATTTATTTCTCCACGACCGTATGCTTGAATAACAGCACCATTCCCAACAAGTATTTCTTTAGGAGAATGGAATGGTTCGTAAGTAAGGAAGTACTTTTTATTACTGGTCATGTGCGCGGAGGCGCCTGTATCTGCTATCCATTCATCATTTTGAGCAAAATCATTGAGATTCTCATTGAAAACACATGAGAAAGCATCTCCTTCAAGTTTATTTGGTTTACTTGAATTTGCTCCTCCCCTTTCTTGCGATTTCTTTGGACAGTTCCTGGAAAAATGTCCAATCTCGTGGCATTTAAAACATTTTCTCACTGGTTTAAATGGTCTGCTAACTTTCTTAGAATTCGCATTTTTCGGAGAAGATTTTGCAACAAACGCAGATGATTCAGTGTTTACAGGTTTCGCAGGTAATCTCATTTCGATCAGACGCAGACGTTCGGTGAGTTTGTTTATAGTTCTCTCTTCAACGGGTACGGACTCCCATACACTTTTGAATTCAAAGTATTCTGGTGGGAGCGTAGACATAACTCTACTCATGAGCAATAGATCTGGCAATTCAGTATGCACAAGTCGTTTCAATTCGTCGTTTAATTCTCTGAAATTTCTTTGGAAACGAGCTATGTGTGTTGCTATATCTTCAGTTGAATCCATTTGGCTACTGAAAAATTGCTCCATTAATCTATCAACACGTTGTCCAGAACTTTGTTCATAAACTGATAAAAGTTTATCCCAAATAGCATTCGCGTTATCACAAGTTGCTGTCAACTCCACGTTCGCGTCATTCATACTGCCTACAAGTATAAGTTGAGCTAGTGCATCACTTTTCTTGAACTTTCTCAATTCGATGTCATAACTCGCTTGAACATCTGCTGAGGCAGTTTCGGGTGGCTTCACAGGTATCGTGCTCTCACCTTTCACTATATCGATAGTTTCATGGTGACTTAGTAGCAACTCAATTTGCCTTCGCCATTTCATCCAGTTCGAAGCTCCTTCAAGTTTTTCAATCTGCGGCTTGAAATCCATATTGAAGATATGTTATGACCGTACACCGACCAAATAAAGAAATATAATAAGACTCTATTCTCCGTTCAGTTATCTCCCTTTTAGTAATTTGCGTCTTCTGAGCCCATAACCTGTTAAAATATATCTAACCACGGAGTCTTTCTGATCGGTTCTTAATTATTTGAGGAAATTTATAAATATACTTTTATATAAAGCTGACGTATATTTCAACTCAACACTCTGACATATTATATTATTACAGTCTTTCATATTGAAGTGGCCTTTAATATGCACCATGAGTCGTATGTGGTAAAATTTATAACGACATGTAGGTGAGATACAATGGGCCACTAGGTCTAAGTGTCGTCGGAGACATCGGTCAGACATCGGGGTGGAGTGTTTAGTGGGTACCATGGAGGGGACTCCCACACTAACATATGGGGGATTGGACCCATATGATGTCTATAAAAGATTTCAACCACCTCGGCGAAAAAAAAAACGTAAGGGTGCTCTGTCTAGGAGCATATGAGATCGAAGAAGGAGATTTACTCTCTTTGAACCATCCCATATCCCCAACTTTCTGAGGGGTATAGGACTATAGAAAAACAACTATGATTATTGAGAAGTCTTAGGACAGAAATAGCAAGAAGAGGGATACATACAATGCACTGTAGTAGGAACGATCATTTCAGCCATATTGCCAAAGATAGCAAAGTTTCTCAGGTTAGAAACACAATGAATGCATGATATTAGAATGTTCTGCAACTAGTAGATTATCATTTACCTCCTGGTTCTCTAGGCTCAACCTGAGATTCTCTTTACGTAGTTGCCTCTTGCCAGTCCTCGATCCTCTATCAGCGTCTGGTATTTCGACGATTATCTCCGTGTGGGCGGATTTTTCAGGGAAACTGGCGGCGTTGAAGTTGGCGGAGAAAGTCCTCCTGTGCCCATTGTCATGGACAGGCACTTCGAGTTTTTTCCTTCTGGATTTGACGGGCAGTCCGTTCGCGTCTGTCGCTGACATTCCACGGCTCTGTCACGACAGCCAATTGGGATTCTGGAAGGCTTGGTGGAAGATTTTCGTTATTTTTGGATCAGATTTGGCGTTTTCCATTGGTAAAGTCAGGGCCCCACTTTTCAAATTTGAGCTAGTTTTCCGACAAATGTCTTGCTTCTATCCTCTTCGAGTTGGTATCTAAAATACCGAAAAAATTCAAGGGGTGATTCATTGTGATATTTTAGGAAATAAAGTTCATATGAACATGTATCCTAACTTGCTTTCTTTTCGAGATGATATAGTTGAAACGATATCAATCAATTTGGGTAATAGATATGTTTTTCAACACATTTTACAACCAATATTCCTCCAATATTGAAGCTGATAATCCATATTCAGCTCAGGTTGAACAAATATTCCACCAATATTATCATTTCGATATTGTATGGCCAATATAATGTCATATTTGACATACAGTGTGACCCATTTAAGATGGAAGCACCCTTATAAAACTTACATTTTTCAACCGATTGGAATGATTTTTTTTTGTTAGGTAGATATTCAAAAAGTCTATTAGGACACCAAATATCATGGATAAATCTCCATTTCCAGGGCCAACTAATCTGATTTTTCAAGGTCAAAAATCTAAAAAAATTACTAGCGATTTTTTTAGAAAAAATCTGACTACACCACTGGATTTGTGACATTTTCAAATGGGTAACATGTAAATTACGTTGAAATGCGTCAATCAATAAAAAAGTTATGAAGGAATGAAATTTGAAAAATATGCCGTTTAATTAACCCACCAATTCATGTTCAGGAATTTTATGAAAATTCTGTATACTCCACTGGATTCAGGATGTCTTGAAATATTACTGATCACAGTTTCATCGAAATCTGTTCAGTAATAAAAATTGATGGGTTGATTAAACGGCATATTTTTAATTTCATTCCTTTATAACTTTTTTATTGATTGACGCATTTTAACGCATTTTTTTAGAAAAAATCTGACTACACCACTGGATTTGTGACATTTTCAAATGGGTAACATGTAAATTACGTTGAATTGCGTCAATCAATAAAAAAGTTATAAAGGAATGAAATTTGAAAAATATGCCGTTTAATTAACCCACCAATTCATGTTCAGGAATTTTATGAAAATTCTGTATACTCCACTGGATTCAGGATGTCTTGAAATATTACTGATCACAGTTTCATCGAAATCTGTTCAGTAATAAAAATTGATGGGTTGATTAAACGGCATATTTTTAATTTCATTCCTTTATAACTTTTTTATTGATTGACGCATTTCAACGTAATTTACATGTCACAAATCCAGTGGTGTTGTCAGATTTTTTTCTAAAAAAATTGGTAGTAATTTTTTTAGATTTTTGACCTTGAAAAATCAGATTAGTTGGCCCTGGAAATGGAGATTTATTCATGATATTTGGTGTTCTAATAGACTTTTTGAATATCTACCTAACAAAAAAAAAATCATTCCAATCGGTTGAAAAATGTAAGTTTTATAAGGGTGCTTCCATCTTAAATGGGTCACACTGTATATTATTTCTCACATGTACGATATATATATTTCGGCCCAATATGAAATCGGGTTCCAGCCAATATGATGTGCTAATTCACTTTAGGCCAAGAAATGATCAAATGAAAGTTATTGTCTCATTTTGAAGGAAACACAAGACATTCTTCAATCTTTGAAGTGCTACATTTAATCAACATGGAGAAAGAGATTAATTACATTTTTATTGAATACAAACAATTCGATTTTCGATTCCCAATGTGCAAAATACGAAATAATCAATCCATAACTGTCCTGTAGGTTAGGTTAGGTTACTTGTTGATTTTTTAACATTGTCAATTTATTGGTTATGACAATAACGTTATATGAATATGTTTTAATAACATGAATTCAACGATTCGTTGATTTTGTTGAAAATACGTAGTTTTCAACTTCAACATAACTTCTGATTGAAGGAAACCGTAATTTCTCGCATAATTTTTACCGGTATTCAACGGATGGTCACTCAACCATTTATCAACGTTTATTCGACGTATCTAAATAGGTTGCTATCGCGAATAATAGGGATGGATCCTTCGAATAGTGTAAGGTGCAATGAACGGTGACCTAGTTTTCTATCAAATTCCCCCTATGAAATTCCAATATTCACTTAACTGACATTCAGTGCGCAAGAGTTTTAGTGGTTTTACCAATAGAAAACACTCGTCATGTAAGTGGAAGTTTTCCAGTCCAGTAGTCTAGTTCCCTTTGTCATTATCCTGATATCCTTGCAGAACAACCGAAATATAACACTGGGCACTCGTCACTAGTCAATTCGCTCATTTTTTCGATGTATCAAGAAATCAGTATCTTTTCGAACTAATTTTGACAGTAATTAACGCGTTATATGGTACACAGTTGATAGTAAACATCGTGGATACTTTGATATATTGTTTTGAATGGTTGCTATAGCGACGTAAACCTACGGGTAGGGTACATGGTGCATGGTGGGTGTATGATATGCCCCTTTGTTTGTATCGAACTCCAATACAATTGTATCGAAGGATCCTAAAGAAAAAAAAAAGATTTTTGGGAAATCAAAAGTAGAAGTTACTTGTTGGCAACCGTTATTACCACATAGAAGAAGATTGAATATACCCTGCTTAGTTGTACGATGAATTTATGTTCATTCTGAATTCTGAATTTAGGAAACCCAATCACGAATATGTGATTAGAGGTCTGTAAAAACAAATTTCCATCGTTCAAGTTTGAACCCCTTCATTGGGTATGGAAGTACTGAGTATATAATATTATGAACATAAAAAAAAATTGATACATATAAAGAAATATACAGGGTGGGCCACCAGTAACGCCTCGGTCTCTAGAAGGCTAACCACTTATCTTCTTGGAATTCTTCCTCTCTAGAAAGTTGCATGTCAACATAGGCTACCATTTGAAATTATTTTGAAACATACAGGATGTCCCCAAAAATCACAAAACACTGAATTTGAACTTTTTTCAAGCGAACACCCTATATATTATTTCATTTTGAGATTCTTCCTGGTGAGCTGATTTCAACAATCCATCATACTTGGGGGTCTAGCAGTTATAATTACTGAGATATAGGGTGTGAGAAATCGAGATTTTCCAAGTTCAAGAATTTTTTGTGTCTAAATCATTCATAATTGGTCAAAACGGCTCACATGTCCCTATCTCAATTTTTGATCAACTATCTACTGACATTTAATTGAAACAAAAACAGGGTGGTACAGAATTCAGAATCTTGATCACCCGGTATATGTCCCAATTAAATATCAGTAGATAGTTAATCAAAAGTTGAGATAGGGACATGAGAAGCCGTTTTGACCAGTTATGAATAGTTTCGACACAAAAAATTCTTGAACTTGGAAAATCTCGATTTTTCGCACCCTATATTTCAGTAATTATAACTACTAGACCCCAAGTATGATGGGTCGTTGAAATCAGCTCATCAGGGAGAATCTCAGAATGAAATAATATATAGGGTGTTCGATAGGAAAAAGTTTAACTTCAGTGTTTTATGGTTTTTGGGGACACCCTGTATGTTTCGAAATAATTATAAATGGTAGCCTATGTTGACATGCAACTTTCTAGAGAGGAAGAATTCCAAGAAGATAAGTGGTTAGCCTTCTAGAGACCGAGGCGTTACTGGTGGCCCACCCTGTATTGAGAGTTCGCATTTTCTATCTGTTGAAAATATTAATTCTTCCTCAGTATATTCAACAGAAAAAAAACATACTTTCCTGGCTATATGCCACGACGATTGAATCCGATCTATTGAACACACACAATAAGAACTTGAAAATGAAGTCTTCTGAAGTTGAGAATGTGCCATATGTACTAATTTTTTTTTTTCATATCCATAATATATCTGATATTGTAAACCCTATTCAACCATATTCAGCCATTCGCCTGATGAGTGATGCCACACTCACTAATCCTTTGAACACCTTAGAAAAGTCGGCGACCTCTTATTTAACCATATTTGTCCATTCGCCTGGTGGGTGATGCCACACTCACTAATCATTTGAGCACCTTAGCAAAGTCGGCGACATTATTTTACTCTTCTATAGATACTTCCACGGGAAATGTTCCTCAGAAATGGCTGCTATAATTAAATCACTAGCAATATCAGTTACAGTCAGACGAACTCGACGAGTCCAGTCAGCACATCCTCGTTGTCAACCTTGATATATTTCGAACAATACTTTACCAAAACTCGTTCGTCTATTATAAAACGGCAAAGCTTCGAGATTTCGAGCCAATGGAAGTATTGAAATAATCATAATAGGGATGCGAACCTACATACCGAACACTGCAAAGAGAACATCTTCCGATGAGGCGTGGTTCAGTAGAAACTGCTCTAGAGCTGTCGCATCCAAACAGGCAGCATTCCATCGATGGCAGAAAAATCCAGGCCCTGAGACTATAGCAGAATATGTCGAGGCTAGAGGCATATGCATTATGCAATGAGACAATTCGATCATAAAAGGATGCTCATAATACCAAAATAAGATCAAAACTTGTTGAATGTCCTAACGGATCCCGTATATTTTGGTCTTTCGCCAAAGCTGTAGAAAGAAACGTACTATAAGGAAGATTTTATTGGGTCTCAACACCAAGAAAGCTTGTGGCTCCGACGGAATCCCACCGATTCTTCTCAAGAAATGTGCTCCCGAACTAACACCTGTTCCCTGCAAGTTGTTCAACTACTATCATGGAGAAAGCTATCAACATCGAGCCTAATGAAGTACCTGGAACATCCAGGTATTATCAACGATAGGCAATATGGTTTCCGTCATCAGAGATCAACTGGGGATCTGCTCGCTTACGTTTCACATATATGGCAGCAATCTATTGAAAAATATGGTGAAACCTTAGCCGTGGCACTTGATATCTCCAAGGCATTCGATCGAGTCTTGCACCACGGATTCCTCGCCAAGCTTCCATCTTATGGCTTGCCTCCTCAGCTATGTTCTCTGCTAGCTAGTTTTGCCTTAAACAGGTCTCTCCATGTAGTGGTCGACGGAGTTTCATCTGACTCTCTTATCATAAATGCCGGTATTCCACAAGGATCAATTCTATCACCAACAGTATTTCAACTCCATATCAACGATTTGTAGGAAGCAACTGCATGTCCAGTACACATCTTCGCGGATGATAGTACCCTCCATACCGCCTTCTCTTCCAGGGCTCCAATACCAGCCAGGCAAATCAGAAACGAACGAGGGAGAAATGTTAACAACATAAATATGGACTTTGTAACAATTCTCGAACCTTTCGTCCGCTCCAAGAGATGGATGTAATCTATGATAATAGTGATGTACGCAACAAGTCCGGAAAATATTGTTTTTTTGGACGAATAGACAAAATTCTAGGCCGAGCCGTAGGCGTAGCGGAAAAATGCTACTCTCTCAAAGGAAGAACTCACTTCCCGGACGGTTGCCGAAAAAATTTTTTACAGTAACTGTAACTATGAAGGTATCCGAACTTAAAAACACCATAAAGGTATAGTGATAACCTGATAGGTAGGTATTTATTATTGAATCAGGATAAACGGATATTTCAATAATTTACCAATTTGAAAAATATAATCATACCCACAGCAGAACTTCAATTCAAATCTTTTTTCCTATAGAAAATATAACGATAGATAGATAGATACTGGGTGATTTATAATGAATAACCATGTACAAAAAAAATCAGTAGGTAATTTAAATTTCATATAACCTACTTTGGACATATTCCGATCGTTCGACTTGACATATTTATCATGAACATGATTCCATATCATAACTTTGTTTTCGAAAATTGGTCACACTACATGGATTTTCGCACTGTTTATATCAGGGTGATATTGAAACTCAGATTATCGTTACTCGTGAGTACCTATAGATACGTTGAAGAAAGTGCGAGGTATTTTCAATGACTTTCTGGGTATGCTCAAATCAAAACTGAAAGGTGAGCATTTTTCGACAATTTATTATGCTCATGGCTGAATATTTCACGAAATTGAATATTATATTGTCTAGAATAATGCATACAAAAATAGTGGATAGTGGAAAAATAAACAAAACGGAATCAAAAAATTTATGTATTTGCTTTACTAATATTTACTCAGAAGTACAGAGGAGCCCTAATTACTGGTACTTCGAAATATTCATTTGGATATGTGATAGTGAAGAACTCATACAAATGGTGCGACGCTGCCCATCACATACAAAAAAAATTTACAACTAGAATAACAAATATCATGAAGAAAGCTTTCAACATCGAGCTCATTAAATACGTGGAACATTCAGGTATTATCAACGATAGGCAATATGGCTTCTGGCATGAGAGATCAACTGGTGACCTGGTCGCTTAAGACTCACATATATGATATCAATCTATTGAAAAATATGGTGTAACCTTAGCCGTGGCACTTGATATCTCCAAGGCATTCGATCGAGTCTGGCACCACGGACTCCTCGCCAAGCTTCCATCTTATGCCTTGCCTTCTCAGCTATGTTCTCTGCTAGCTAGTTTTCTCTCAAACAAGTATCTCCATGTAGTGATCGACGGAGTTTCATCTGACTCTCTTATCATAAATGTTGGTGTTCCGCAAGGATCAATTCTAGCACCAACACTATTTCTACTCCATATCAACGATTTGTTGGAAGCGACTTCATATCAAGTACAAAGCTTCGCGGATGGTAGTACCCTCCATATCGCCTTCTCTTCCAGGGCTATATTATCAGCCAGTCAAATCAGAAACGAACGAGGGAGAAATGTTGACAACATAAATATGGACTTGGCAACAATTCTCGAATGGGGATCCAATAACTTGGTAGATTTCAATACAAACAAAACACGAGCATGCCTTTTCTATAGAAAATCCGATCTCACTGTGCCCAACATGAGCTTGTCAGGAGTAACCATACCTTTGAAGACATTCATTTCGATGATTGGTATTACTATCAGCAATAACCTTTCTTGGGAAAATCACGGGAATCAATTGTAGAAAGTGCATACCAAAAACTTGGTTTTCTGTTTCGGGCCAGGAGCAATTTTACTTCCAGTGATCTATATGATATGATCTGTAAGGCACAGATACGACCTGTCCTGGAATACTGTTCCCATAATTTGGAGTGCAGCACCGAATTATACCCTGTAACTATTAGATTCTGTCCAAAAAAGGGCAATTCGTCTCGTGGCGGGTGATGTCTCGCTCACAAACTCACTCACTTCTCTGGAACACTGTAGAAAAGTTGGCGACCTGGCTCTATTTTATAGATATTTTCATGGACAATGCTCTTCTGGAATATCAACAATCGTTCCTTCCTTGGCAGTCCCCGCGAGATTAACCCGTCGAGTTGAGGCTTCGCACCCCTTCTTGGTCACTCTGAAAACCTGCAGAACATCTCTTTCTAAAGACTGGTTCATCCAACGAACAGCTAGGGTCTGGAACACATTGCCAAGGAAGGTGTTCACCGAGGCATATAACCTCCAGAAATTTGAGAAGAACTCCAATTCCTAACTTATTTCCTTAGGTTCTCACGATGTTTTCTGAACATTACAGGATATCCCCTTTCGTGGAAACCAGAACATAAAAAAAACAGAGACGGAGATAAGAAGACGCTGCCGAGCATGTTTTCGTGATAGATGTCTCATTCTGAAAAGGAATTGTGGAAAGAAAATTCTGATAGTAGAAGTTTTTCAAGTACGTTTCCACTATTCAATTAAAATAACAAACCCGTATCAAGCTTTTATATTATCATTTATATCCAGTTAGATAGCTATTGCATTAAGGAAGTTTTAATTTATTTTTGACAAATGTGGCTTAGAGATTTTTCTAGGAATAACCGTCCGGAAGTGTTGGAATCCACAATTCACAAACAAAATAACCGAATTTGTATTTACAATTCATCAATGATCTAAATTATTCCTGGAATTTTTTCATCCCAAACATAAAGACCATATAGTGTTGATCGTGTATTCTAGTTGAGAGATTGAAAAAATGTTCAGCAGATTTTCATGAAACTACCTTTTGAACCCTTGAAGTCCTCCACCTTATGGAGATAAACAGAAAAAATATAATATCTCAAAAACTATCAACTTTTGCATAATCCATATTAGTGTGTAATTCACTGCCTACCACCTCTCCTATCACATCACCAAAGGAATGTATCGAATTACCAGTAAACCTGTATATCAAATGCATGTTTTTTTCTATAAGGGAAGCCTTCTACTTTGTTATTATTATTATTCTCATTAGGACTGTTCATTTAGATAACGATAAATAAGTGTGGTTGATAATGCATATTGTTTATTTTTAATTGATTTTTGGAAAAAAAAGTTAATTATTATCTATATTTTCATGATCATAAACATTGATACAATAATATAATAATGTGAATTCGATAGTTATAACTATTTTGGACATTCAACTGTGTCGACAATCTTAGAAATATACAGTGTGTCTGACTTAGTATATCCTATTCCCCCTTCATCTCTGTTTTCTGTTATTACTTTGGCGATTTCAAGCAAATTTTGGGGTGATACCACAGATTAACAAACTTGTCAATCTGTGGTAATACCTCAGGTCAAATCAATTTTTGATTCTAAAAAATGCAAAGTACTATCCAAATTGATGATTGTCGATATTGATGGTTTCTAATATCAGTCCAAATTTGGTTGGAACTCTGACTAATAACGGGGGAAAGATGTGACATTAAGGTGTGCCAATATAACATTAGTTTATTTCAGGAGAAATTTTACTGTTATAAATTATTAGATATCATTAGATTATTGTGGGGCCTTCAGGCTATTTCCACACTCTTGAATTTTTTGTGTTACAAACCGAAACACCCTGCATATCTAGACGCACCATTGACTGTCACGTGATTCGTATTTTGACGTTTCACATAAAGGACCCCGCACTTTTAGTGCGTAAAATGGTTCTCGTTGAAATTTTCTGAATTTTCACTGTGTTGTTGAGATCGATGAACTGATTGAACCTGCAGAATCGTAACGTTCTTTGATAAATAGATTCTGAAATACAGGGTGTTGAAGTTACAAATCGGTAATTTTTATTTAATTATTTTCTCAAAATTCCAAGATGCCAAGTGCAATTTTTTTCGATAATATCATTAACGTACCTCCATATTACTCAACATGATTCAGATGGTTCTGATCATGTAATTTATTACAGAGTGAAACATAAGAACATTTTAGTGATGTCTGAAAATTCGATGTAATAATGAAATATCGATGAAATTATTTAGGCATGTAATATACTAGCTAGAGTCCAACCAATCCCCAAAAAAGGGAACAAGAACCTGCCCAACAACTACAGGCCCATTGCCCTGTTATCATTAATCTCCAAAGTGATGGAGAAAGCCATCAATATTGAGCTTATCAAATATCTGGAGAGCTCAGGAATCATCAATGATAGACAATACTGCTTTCGCCTCCGAAGATCTACTGGAGATCTACTTGCCTACGTCACCCATTTATGGAAAGCTTCATTAGAAAAACACTGGGAATCTCTAGCTGTCGCGTTGGACATATCGAAAGCATTTGACCGTGTTTGGCACGAAGGACTCCTCCACAAACTACCATCATACGGCATACCACCTCAGCTATGTCATCTCTTATCAAGTTTTCTTTCAGGCAGATCGCTTCATGTGGTGGTGGACGGTGTATCGTCTGATACCATTGGCATCAATTCCGGCGTTCCACAAGGATCGATTCTGGCACCAACATTATTCCTTCTTCATATCAATGATCTGTTGGGAGTAACAACTTGCTCCATCCACAGCTTTGCAGATGATAGTACCCTCCATACTGCGTTCTCTTCCAGAATTCCCATTTCTTCCCAGGAAACTAAGAACTCACGGCGCAGGCAGGTCAATGCTGTCAATGAATACCTTGCTGAAATCACAGCATGGGGAACCAACAACCTAGTTGAATTCAACGCCATCAAAACTCAAGCCTGTATTTTCTCTAGAAAGGCGGAACTCAGTATGCCCGACATTGTAATGTCTGGCACCACCATCCCCACCAAGCCCACCATATCTATGCTCGGTATTTTCATCAGCAACACTCTTTCATGGGATAATCATGTCAGATCCATCGCAAAAGCTGCTTCACAAAAACTCGGATTCTTGTTCCGTGCGAAAAGCTACTTTACATACCTCAACAGCTTCTCATGATCTACAAAGCGCATATACGGCCTGTTCTAGAATACTGTTCCCATATATGGAGTTCAGCACCAAAACATAAGCTGATGCTCTTAGATTCCATCCAGAGAAGAGCCATGCCGCCTGGTGGGTGACGCCACACTCAATCACTCTTTGACATCATTGGAACACCGTAAAAAGGTCGGCGACCTTTCACTTTTCTACCGATACTTCCACGGGAAATGTTCTTCGGAAATCTCTGCTATCATCTCTCCACTAGCAATACCAGTCAGACGAACTAGACAAGCCCAGTCAGCACATCCTTTCATTGTCAACCTCGAAAGATGTCGAACAGCACTTTATCAAAACTCCTTCATCCATAGAACGGCTAGGCTCTGGAATTCATTTCCAATACCTACCTCCTATCCCTATCCTCCCTAGGAACGCACGATGTTGTTTGAACATTATAGGGATTCCCTTTCGTGCGCTCCAAGCGATACAAAAAAGTCTCATTCCATCATGAATCACAAATCATACGTTTCATACAGGGTGATTTGAAAAACTAACTACGACCAAAGAGTCACTTCTATTCTTACCAGCTTTGCTGTCAATTTGAAGTCTGATAAAGAGAAAGGGAATCCGATGTGGTGGTATTCTATAAAAATGACCCTTCAACAGCTCACCCTGTATAGGCGTGATCAGTTTTTTATCAATGTTGTAAATATTGTAGGACAGATTATCTAAGAACTCCCAGAGTTGTAATAAATTGAATTTCATTTGAAACTTATAGGATCACTATAAAAAAATTCGGAGCAATAAAAGATTTAAGATAAGCATAGATGTATTGAATAACCTTTATCTATTCAATATACTTACATTACTTTCGTTAAGACGGTAACCACTCGCAAGAAAGATATATCTAATTTCAATATACCAGGTGACAATGAAATTATTTGCCAGGCGATATTGAGTTGTTCTTCATGTTAGACTAAAGCCATATTATGATATAAAATATAGTTCCTTGAAGCCCAGAATTTCCATGTAAAAACGATTGAAAATCACTTCCGGTTTGACAGGAAATCGACCTAGGTCGAAAATTTTGAGTTCAACTCTGAGCATATTTCTACGCCATTCGATAGACCTTCAAAATGGCATCTCACAAGTGAACATTCCATTCCAAAATGGCGACGCAAGAGACATTTTCACATTTTTTCGAGCTCATGGATATTTTGAAAATTATTCCGAGTCGAAGATTAGCAAGTAGGTCCCAGTGAGCTTTTTTTGCCGACCCCTGCTGCACACGTCATGTGCACACGTTCACCTTACTATTTTGATCTTCCTGTTGAAGCGTATCAGTACCAGAGATTTCGAATATTAGCCTTCCATAACGCCTTACACTGGCCCAGGTAGTGGTATGACAGTCTATATGGATGATAGATGCAAATATAGGGCATCAATGGATTCTTAGCCTATTATTTGTTGATTTCTACCCAATTGAATTGTATTCCAGTCATTATATCCAAATAACGGACCTTACCCGTGAATAATTTTTTAGTGTTTTTTTTTCATAGGTGTCTCGGGGGGGTCACTGGGAGTATAAATTCAAAATGGCGACCAAATCAAGCTTTTTTTTTTTTGTTAAAAAACGGTTTTTCTTGAATAACTGGGCCATTTTTGATTCTACAAAAAAAGTTTGGGGACAAAAATTGTAGTAAATCTAGTTCTCTACAAGTTCGGTTCCTACAATTTTTCTGATAAGATCGATATTTTGTAAATTAAACCTGAAAAAAGCGACAAATTCGAAATATTTTCATTATCTCGTTTATTTTCAACTTTACGGCATAAATGAACAGTAACAAACTTGTAGAGAATCAAATTTTGGACAAATTTTGTCTCTACTTGTTTTTTCGAAAATCGATATTTTCGGAATTAAACCTAAAAAAAACGACTCATTCGAAATATCATCATTATCTCGTTTATTCTCAACTTTACACCGTAAATGAGAAGAAACAAACTTGTAGAGAATCAAATTGTGGACAAATTTGGTAAAAAAAATAGTTCCGGAACCATTTTTTCACACCGACATGACAGACAAGCTACCTGCGCGGAATAACCTCTTCATTTATGCCGTAAAATGCGAAGCATTGGAGATAATGAAAATCTCTTTTGAATTTGTCGCGTTTTTCAGGTTTAATTCCCAAAATATCGATTTTTGGAACAAAAACGTGGTGACCAAAATTGTTTAGAATTTGATTCTCCACAAGTTTAGTCTTTTTTATTTATGCCGTAAAG
Organism: Phaedon cochleariae; assembly: GCA_918026855.4. NCBI lineage: Eukaryota > Metazoa > Arthropoda > Insecta > Coleoptera > Chrysomelidae > Phaedon > Phaedon cochleariae. The sequence goes on along the minus strand of OU896710.1, from coordinate 3,339,350 downwards.
TTGAAAATAAACGAGATAATGAAAATATTTCGAATTTGTCGCTTTTTTCAGGTTTAATTTACAAAATATCGATCCTATCAGAAAAATTGTGAAGACCAAACTTGTAGAGGACCAAATTAACTACAATTTTTGTCCCCAAACTTTTTCTGTAGAATCAAAAATGGCCGAGTTATTCAAGAAAAACCGTTTTTTAACATACGCAAAAGCTTGATTTGGTCGCCATTTTGAATTTACACTCCCAGTGGTCCCCCCGAGACACCTATGCAAAAAAAAACACTAAAAAATTATTCACGGGTCAAAGTCTATAATGACTGGACAGCACAAAATCACTATTTTAGGACGGCAAAATATTATTCTGCCATTAAAACGTCATGAAAAAATTTCCGATTCCATACGCTGGTGGGTATCCTCGAGAAAAAAAAATTCCACTGAAATACATACGTTGCTATGGTAATTTGTCATGAAACCCAATTCAACTGTATAAAAATCACTGGTGTGGAATTTTCAACAGTAATTACACAAGTGGTGGTAATTTTTTGATAATTTTAACTAGATGCACGAATCTTTGTTGCTATAGAAATTTCACGAGTGGACGAAGTCCACGAGTGGGATTTCTCAATAGCAACAAAGACGAGTGCTAAATCTAGTTAAAATTATTTAAAAAAATAACCAACACGAATGTAATTCGGCGTGATTATTTTTTTTACTATTTCGCAAAATGCCCCAGAATATGTTTATTAAACAATTATTTATTGAACAATCATTTATCATACAATTATATATCAAACAATTATATATCAAACAATTATATATCAAACAATTATATATCAAATAATTATATATCAAACAATCAAGAATGTTTACAATTTACGTTTGTAATGGTGCAATTATTGTATGTTATTGTACAATTTCCTTGAGATGAAGAGGTCGAAACAGTGTTTCCTCTCAAGTTGTTTATCATGCTTGCGTGATGCTCTTTGTCAAGTTGAAGATAGGGTTTGATGGAGCTTGCAGATGAATGTCCAGTTATCTTCAACAACTGCTGCTCACTTACTCCACTTTTAGCGAGTTGTGTCACAGCAGAAGAACGATGTGAATGGTTTGTAACCTTGATTTTGCTAGGATCCAAGCCAATCTTTCGGGCCGCTTGTTTTGTCCATTTTGCTATTTCATTTTGTCCTACCGGAAGATTTTTGTACCACCCCTTAGACAAAGGTTGCTGCCAATTTGGATTAGGTGTTAAAAATAAACGATCAATTTGAATATTTGCACTTCTTTTCGACATTAACTTCCGAAAGAGACGTACTGGACATTTTTCAGTCTCATTTTCATTTGGCGTTAAAAATTTGCTATCAGATAACCTGTGCGATCCTCCTTGTGCTGTTTTAGAAATTATTGGATTATATTCTATCCTTCCAGTTTGATTTCCATAATGATCCATTTCTTCTCTAAAATACTGTACTAATGCTTTTGTCGCTTCTCCGCCTCTCCAAGCCAATTCGTAGCTAGCAGTATGATAAAACTTCCTTTGTAAGCCATTTGGAGTATTTTCGTCCCATGCTGCTATCATTTTTTCTATTTCTTCTTTCTTGAGAGCAACAGAAGATGCTTTTCTTTTTTCAGGAATATGTTGAAGTTCTCGACGTTTGCAATTCCGCGCATCTCGCGCGGTCTTAAATTCAATATCAGTGAACGGATCAATGTTTCTATTATACTCCCTGAAATATTTTTCCTGGATAAGTTTTGCGGTGACATTCCACAAAGTTTTGACAACAGATTCTTTGTAGTTTTCTCCATTTTTTTTTCGCATGTTATATGCCCAGTCCTCCATAATTGATGCGATTTGTTTCATCTCGGTTGTTGCAGTCAACTCATAATTACGTTCAAGGCAGAACTCCAAAAACTGTTTCCATATCGTATTCTTGCTTTTTGTGGTGTTGATTGGTGTTGCTTGTTCGACAGCTAAATGTATTGAATCAGCCGAGCTTTGACCAAATCTCGTGCTCATGTCGGTTTCTGTTAATGACTAATAATAATTGTAAAGTTTTTCCGAACCTATACCAACTCGTTTAAACGTTAGAGAAAATCACAAAATACGAAGTCTGACTGATACTTAACAATGGCGTCGGTTCTGAATTCGAAATGTTTACATTGAGACAAATAGCTGCGTTACCTTGACAACCAAGTCAAGTCAATGCTAATTCTCTAAAGGTGCCCCATAGACTGCGTTGTTGGTAGGCCGTTTTGTTCGTCGAACAAGTCTGTTCGAACAAAAAAGACACAAAACTAAAGTGTGTGGCCAGCGAAAACGAACATTTTACAGCCACACACTTCGGTTGTGCGCAATTTTTGTTCGAACAGACTTGTTAGTCGAACAAAACAGCCTATCAACATCGCAGTCTATGGGTCCCTTTTTGTATCCATTTGAAGGAAGATCCAAACGTGAATAAGTCATCGCGGTAATTTGATACTAACAAATTATCAGTATGATTCCGAATGATTGGCTAGAATCACGCATTGATATTGGTTGAAACAAGGAAAACGTCACATTTTGACATGTAAAAAAAATAATCACTGAAATTAATATGGCTACGTACTGTCATCAATAAGCAACAGTGGGTGTGATGATTTCAATTGAAAATAAAAAGAAGAGTCGTAATGTTTCAATACTTCATTGATGGTAATTTGAAAAAGTAGACCATTTAATATTCAAAATTTTTTGGAAAAAATTCGAGTGGAAGGAAGTTATTTCAGAGAATTACTGAAAGAAATCCTGATTGAATGGCGATGAATCAAAATTTTTGTATGGTTCATCAAAAACTAATCAAAGTAAAGTGCTTTGTTCATTTGCTAATTCAGTATAGGATGCTTGAGGAAATTTCGATCGAAAATTCCAAAACTAACATTTTCGACTAATTAGCTATTTAGCAACTTGACAAATTTCCGGAAATTTGTTCCTCCTCCTTGGGAAAAGGAGCATGGAGTTACACTGGAATTTTCTTGCTGTTTATTGGTCAAATGTACGAAAGCGCTGAACGAACATGATACTTTTTTTTTCATAATTGCCAGTTTGAACTGGCAATTAGCCATAATTGTCAGTTCAAAAAATTATAATACCAGAAACTGTCATAATATTCAACAGCCAATACCAAAATCGACGCTAACTAAAAATTCGCTCATTTGCAGAAGCTTGAAGATTTACAATCATTTATCAAATTACCTCAAGGAGATGCAAAACGACAAAAGAATTACTACTTACTTCAATTTAACTGAATTTTACTGTGATCACCTATGAGAGATCTTCATCTACACCTTTTGTGTTTCATATATTTTGTGTTTGTTCATATAAAATATATGTTCTTTCGTATTTTCATTTCAGTATTGACTTGTACGATTCAACTTCAACATTATTCATACATTTTTTATTTGATTTCGATTTTACTACTGTAGTTTCCTCATGTGGCTTCGTCAATAAGATTCCTTTTTCTTGGACAATAAAACATAGTTTGATTCGATTTGATTTGATAGGGCGTCTCATGAAAATGGAATTTCTCAAATACAAGAAACGTAAAAGGCTCCGTTTGCGATATACACGGTGTTAAAGTTGTAAATATTTTATAGATTTGTTTTCATGAACACCCTGTATGGCTTATCGTGGTGGCCGAATTTAGTCCGTTATGTAACTGGCATAGTGCCACAACTACAGAATGATAACTATCATGGTTATATAGTATTCTGAACAGATGTCTTGAATGGACTATCCGACATCCTCGGACATGTACATACATCAACTTTTGGAGGTGAATTTGGTTATTCGGATATTCTCGAAAACTATGTATCTCTCACTTGGTACTTTTTTTCTACAAAATTGCACTCCGGTAGTGAGTTATGCAGCAGAATGTCAAGAATTTGTGTGTGGCATTTATCTAGAGATTCGATAAAACATATTTTTCATTTCCAACTTTGACACTCTGTATCTCGCAAACGGAGTATTCTACGACTTTTGCTCATGAAAACATTTTTATTTTTTTTAGACGCTCTATTACCTCTCGAAGTGCGTCCCACATATTACGAAACAGTGGAATATTTGAAAATTGCATCATGAACAAAAATAAAATGGCGGATTCTACCAAAATATTGTCATTTACAAAAACCGCTGGGGAGAAAGAAAATCAGATTTTTTCCAACCTGTACCGATGTCATCTTAGGCAATTCATTTCTGAAGAAAATGAGTACTCGAACATCGAAATCGAACAATTAGTCCAGTGGACACACTCATTTCTTTGCAATCTGTTATGGAGTGAATGTGCTAATCTTGTATAAACGATTATTATTATTTTGCTTCAGGCTTCAGGCTTCATGAACATTCAATCGGATTTGGATTTCTTAGAGTTATTTCAAAGATAAAGAACTGTAGTACACAATGGAACATTTCAAAATCTAATAATTGAAAAAAACAAAATGGTGGAGAATCCAGAATTTTTGTGATTTTCAAAAATCTCTGGCGTATAAAAAAATGTTTATTCTTTCAATTAGGACCGATACAATTTTAGATCATCGATTTTTAAAGAGAATGAACACTCGAACATCTGAATCGAACAATTAGTCCAGGAGAAACACGTTCTTTTTGGCAAAGTGTTAAGGAGTTAATGTGCCAATCCCGTGATATGAATTACTTTCAGTTTGCTTCTGGCTTTATGAGAATTTAATCGAATTTGTATTTCTTAATGCCATTCCACAGCTGAATAGCAAAATGTCCTGCGTTTCCACAAATACACGATTCGATATTTTTTTTATGAAAGCATTATTTGTCTCAACGGTTGTGGATCAGCTGTAAGGTCATCTGAGTGAAGTTCAATTCTGACTTGGAACTCCAGACGTGAATTTACCTCTGTAACACTTTTTGCTTGATACAACGAAACTGTGTAATCCATGATTTTAGTAAAGCTTGTTTCGATGTTATTCTAATGAATCATTGGTGAATCGAAAAGCTTAGCATTAGAAATGTATTATTTTTTTCGGTTTGCAATAAATAGGTGATGATTTTTTATAATTCTCACTCTCACACATAGCATTATACCAGCAACAGTTATCACTTAATCATTTTCAAATCGGAATATTTGGACAACAGAACACAGTATCGAGTTTCACCAAGAGTACCTTTTTGATGTGAAATTGAATGATGTTCAAGTTCGCATCAAATTCGGATTGAAAAATCCAACCTCAAAAAAGTTATGTTCAAAACTACTAAAAAAATTCATGCCATATGTCAGATTCCAAGAAACATCTTTACAGAATGTCATTACAATGTTGCCAGTAGTTTCGGTATAATCGTAAAAAATGTGTAAAAAATAATTTTATCAACACCTTGTATCTTGAGAACGGATGCCGTTACGACATTTCTTCACTGAGTAAATTCAACTAATTTTGCAGTCTTCTACCTACCCTAGCAAGGGGTAATTACCCACCGATAAACTTGAGTTTTTGATGACATGCTATATACGTACCCAATCTAACGTCGTTTTTTGGAGGTACCATCATGAATCGCAGTTCAATTTCCAGAGAAATGCGAATCTATAGTTTCAATTTCGAATTGATCATCTACAAGTTCAAAGAGGTCAGTATCAATTGTATATTTGTGCAAAGAGGTATTTGATGTGAAATTGGAAAACGCGCTGTAGAACATTTACAATTTTCACAATTTAGTATTGTCTTTCGCCAATAAAGATAAAAAGTATTAAGTATAGCCTTTAATGGGATATATTCAATATTATCGTTTATATATTTGTTGGCGTGTCTGGAAAATTGTTTTTTTATCAAAAATAAAAAACACAAGTTGAGGCTATCCACTCCATATCTCTGTGTGTGAAGTTAGTGGAAAAGTCCGAACAATGAATGGTAAGATATTTTCGCAAGCGGGAATTTCATCTATATATTCAAAACAGCAAATTTAAAATTGTGCCTTGATATGGTTTATATTATATGGTATTGGTGTAATCTCATGGGTAATATCACGATATTCTGAATATTCAACAATAAAAGACAGAATTCTGAGGAGATATTCCGAACAGAGTGGTATTTTGCTAGACTATTTCACGAAGCGAAGAAAGCATTCATTATACACATGAACATTCCATTATAACCATATACTATTTCCCGTGAAATGGGAATGAATTGGCTTCAGCATGCATCCTTTGGCGTCAATATACCTATAAAAAGTGTGCAATTAAAGTAATCAGTTTCTTTATCACTATTAGAAAACAAAAAATAATAATATCCTTCTTGAATTCCAAGAGCCATTCGCCTGGTGGGTGACGCCACACTCACTAACTCTTTGACATCATTGGAACACCGTAGAAAGGTCGGCGACCTTTCACTTTTCTATCGATACTTCCACGGGAAATGTTCTTCGGGAATCTCTGCTATCATCCCTTCATTAGCAATACCAGTCAGACGAACAAGACAAGCCCAGTCAGCACATTCTTCTTTTGTCAACCTCGAAAGATGTCGAACAGCACTTTATCAAAACTCCTTCATCCATAGAACGGCTAGGCTCTGGAATTCATTGCCTGAGGAAGTATTCCCAACAACATATAATCTCCAGAAGTTCGAAAAAACTTCCAATACCTACCTCCTGTCCATATCCTCCCTAGGAACGCACGATGTTTTTTGAACATTATAGGGGTTTCCCTTCGTGCGCATGGAAGGAAATGGATACCTGTTCTCCCTTGATATATAAATAGCTGTCAATGTACTCTGTCAGCATTTCCTTCATATCTGAAAATTCCATCGAATCACTAACATGGATGTTGAAATGTCTTGAAATTTTTATGATCTTGCCTTCGCTCAACTGCTCCATAAAATCACGTCGGGGTCACCAAATTGTGGATACAATTGATGCAAATTATATGGGTTGTAATTATATTATAATAATGTCACATCAATGTCACACTATCAAATCATAATAGTCGCGTTTTTTTGTGATTCTCCGGTGTAGGAATTGTGTGGAAATGAATAAAACGGCAAAGAATGAAGAATGACATTGATGTGTTTAATACCGTGTGACAACCACAAACAATAATCAAACCGACATACCTAATCATCAATAAAGATATCAATATTCAATTTGGATCCTTGGATTGGATTGATTATACATATCAAATAATAATTCTGGTACATGGGCTGTGGGGTACATGAGTATTTCAACTATAACTGATCAATAATCAATAATCATTCCCTAGAAATTGGTGTTATTCGATATTTCATAGTATCAATGGAGCCAGCAATAGAGAATATTGTAGTAAGTCATGCAGTAAGCACTATATTGAATATGGAAATGGAAAGTGCATTGAAATTAAGATTGAAATGTATATTTGTTGGAGAAGATGATAGCGACATTCATCATGAAATAATGGATTCGTAAGATGACATAGTTAAATCCAGGATGATGAATGATTTTTTTCAGAATGTGTGAAGAAGAAGTCGCGAAAAGTGAAAATTTTCATGAAATTGTTTAATTGTTATACCAAGATTCAATACAAAAACCTTCCAGAGCCATTCCAGAATGACTCCTGAATGTTTCCATTTCATTCTCAACAAACTTGAGAATACTGATGAGTTTCGGAAAACAGAACATGAACAGTTTGGAGTAGAGAAATAATCAATCCTGAGAAAACTTTCTTGGTAGCAGTCTGGTGTCTAGTCAACCCATAATCATATAGGTCAGTTGGAGATTGCTTCAATATTACCATTGAGTGATGGTTCATCTTTTCATCAGTAGAAGTAGCTATTCCTTATCGTATCACTTTTTCTAAAAGATTTTGATCACAACAAAATTATTCTGATGTCTGTCATATATCTTTTTTTGTCAAACATTCCAATCATTCCACCACACATTCGATGTTCTGAGTCCGAATTGCCAGTGTCACCAGTATGATGAAAAATTCCACAGAATAGTCAATAAAATGGCCATTCTGGTGACACTTGCAATGTCAATAAAACGCAAATAATATACCAAGTATATAACATAATTAGTCACCATAAGTATACTCTGGTTAGTTCACTTTGTGAATCTTCTGTTCGGTTCGTATGGACAAGATGGTTTTCTCCGATTAAGTGGCAAGTATCAAATACTGCTTCTCTGATCTGCAACAGAACATCACATATCAATCGAAGTACATTCATATCAGAAAATAAATATCATTAGATGAATTACATGCATGTTGAATCTGAGACATACCTGAATAATATATTCAACATCCGTAACTGGATTGCTACATATCCGCTTTCTTTCCGAATAGTGTTTTTTCCAGTAGACATCTTCCACATTTTCAATTACGTACGTGGGTTATATTGAGGACCTTGAAGGCCAAACGATGTGCTGGTCGGATCTAAAACTAAGGATCAATTTCAAATTTGAATCGTGAGACCTACATAGAATATTGGATATTGTTTTCAATATTCTTAACTGGAACGCGATATATTTTTGTAATTCATCAATTCATTAACTATCTCAATGAAGACGAGACAGGCAGATAAACAACAATTTTCTCTGCAATGAAGAACACTGTATATACCGAACCCACTATGCGTCTACCTCCTTTGCAGAGAGGGTTTATGAACGCCAAGTTGATACTCTCCCCTCGTAAGGGTACCTGTCGTGTTTCCATAGAGACATAAAGCTGAATATCTGTCTATCTGTCTGGTTGAGAATCTGGAAAGGTAATCAATATATCGCTTTCCGTACGAATTAAAGGATCTGAATTCTGTAAAGTATTCTCTTGTCAGTTCTCTTTGCGGATCTTCTGTTCGGTCCGTATTTACTGGATGGTTTTCTCCGATTAAGTGGCAAGTATCAAACACTGCTTCTTGGATCTGCAACTAAACATCACATTCAAATCGAAGTACATTTGAATCAGAAAATATCATTACAGGAAATACATAGATGTTGAATCTGGGACATACCTGAATAATATTGTAAAGGTCCGTAAATAGATTGCTACATATTCGCTTTCTTTCCGTATAGTGATTTTTCCAGTAGGCATCTTCCACATGTTCAATTACGAGGGTTATATTAAGAACCTTGAAGGCCAAACATTGTGCTGCTCAGATCTGAAACTAAGTACCAATTTAAAATTGTATTCGTGAGACCTTCATAGAATATGAACCTATGAAAAGTCTGGACATTGTTTTCAACATGCATAACTGGAACGCGATATATTTTTGTAATTCATCAACTATCTCAATGAAGACGAGACAGACAGATAAACAACAATTTTCTCTGCAATGAAGAACACTGTATATACCTAACCCACCATGCGCCTACCTCCTTTGCAGAGAGGGTTTATGAACGCCGAGTTGATACTCTCCCCTCGTAAGGGTACCTGTCGTGTTTCCATAGAGACATATAGGTGAATATCTGTCTTATCTGTGTTCTTGAGAATCTAGGAAGGATATCAATATATCGCCTTCCGTACGAACATAAGGATCTGATTTCTGTGAAGTATTCTCTCGCCATTTTTCTTCGCGGATTCTTTATTCGATTCGTCGTGAATGGATGGTTTTCTCCGATTCATAGTGACAAGTATCAACACTTTGCTTCTCAGATCTGCAAATGAACATGACATCAAATATCGAAGTTTATAAAAGTCAATACTGATTTTCATGAGAGGCGGAAAATGGATGTTGAATCCGAAACATACCTGAATAATATTTTCAACATTCGTAACTGGAACGCGATATATTTTTGTAATTCATCAATTCATCAACTATCTCAATGAATACGAGGCAGGCAGATGAACAACACTTTTTTCTGCAATGATACTGCAAAAATAATCTTGTCAACGTTGTCAACTCACCAATTATAATCAATTTATCATGAAGATTAGAGTCCTGTCGTTGGATAAGACACGAGATAAAACATAATAAGAGTAAGCCATGATATTATAGATCAATCTTGAATGTTTCGAGCAACCAGCATGTATCTGTATATCTCTTGTACCCTATAACAAAATAACATGTTGATGTTGAAGACTAGGCAACAATGTGCTGAATGCTGAGAACTGACAAGGCACTGCCCACAATTCGTGCGTCGGGTTGTCACGTTCATCCACAAATATCCTCTAGTGTGAATGAATATAATAATAATTATATTACCTCAAATGTATTATAAACAATAAGCCACAACAGATGAGGGAAGTATATATCTACCGTTCCTGCAAATTTCAGAATCCTAACTAAACAAATACTAAAGATACAGGGATGCTTCCATTAAAAGTGATTTACACTGTGCAATGTTCATCTTGAGTCAATTCTGATCTTCATATCTCTTCATCTTCAAATTGAGCCTGAGATTTTAAGAATCGGTTGGGAAGGAAAAAAGTTATGACTGCAAAGCCTAAAAGTTCATTTTCCGATATCACTCTGTAATGTACTTAGTAGAATGAAAAAATAGTATATCACACACCGAGGTGGGAAGTGATTCATTCCTGTCGTGAGATTATTTAGTTAACCGAGACGCAAAGCGTCGAGGTTAGCTATAATTTCGAGACAGGAATGAAACTTCCTACCGAGGTTTGTGTACTATTTTATTCACAACCATCATATTTGGATCGAAATTAATGAATCTATGTTTCGTTCTGAACATACCTGAATTATTACATGAGTGAGGGCGGGAAGACGTGAGGGGCGGGAAGTGGGGGCGGGAAGTGGGGGCGGGAAGTGGAGGTGTGTAATGTGACACTTCCCAACCTTTAATGACGTTAGTAATGACAACATTACATATATGGTTGTAAATAAAACACATTACTATCACTTATTCTTTAGGTAACACTCCGTTTGGAACGATAAATGATTCCTTTCGCGTATTTTTCAATGTCGATCACAAAATTCGACCGTACGTGATGACACCTGATATAAAACGGTCTTGATTTACCACCTGGTTCCGAATGAATGACAAATGAGTTGAATCATGCTGCTAACCGATTAAATTTCCGAACAAATGATTTATGCGTTTGACGAGCTATTATTGAAAATACTAAGAATTATGATTTTGGAATATAAAACTTAGTAGGTACAAAAATTCAAGAGTGTAAAATATTTATATACAAAACTAGCTGACCCGGCAAACGTTGTTCTGCCATAAACATTATTTCTAGAAAAAAAATTTCAGATAAACATTTACCGAAAAACTTCTATTATTTTATTTCTACTTCTTTTCAGTTTGTCAATCAATAAAAACGGTATTCTTCAGTTTTTCAAACTACTCTATTTAATTTCTACTTCTTTTTCAGTTCGGTACTCTATACCTCTTCAATTTTTCAAACTACTCTTCATTTTCTACTTTTTAGCTTGGCTATCTATAAAAAGGTGTTTCGTTAGTTTTTAAAACTAATATTTATTACATTAGCTGATACCCGGCATACGTTGTTTTGCTATATACAATTATTTCTAGAAAATATTTTTTCAGTTAAATATATCAACATACTTTTATTATTTCGTTTTCTAATTCTTCTCCGACCCCAAAAACACCCAGATGAAAATTTTCATAATTTTCATCATGATTACAAAACTCAGTTGCTATATTGTATCCTCCGAGGGAGCCTCCATTTTTAATTTCCTAATTTTGATGAAGAATCATAATCTCCGATCCCAAAATCCCCCAGATACAAATCTGGAATGGAATCGGATAATAGTTTGAAAACTCGTCCGCCATATTGGATCCGTCATTTTGAATTTGTTCATTTTGACAAATGATTCATATCTCCGCCCTCTAAAACCTCGAGATACCAATTTTGAATAGAATCTGACCATAATTATAAAACTCGTTCGCCATATTGGATCCGCCATTTTGAATTTATAAATTTCGACGAATGTACCATAATCTCCGACCACAAAAACCCTTAGATACCAATTTTGAATATAATTGGTTCATAATTACAAAACTCGTCCGCCATAATGGATCCGCCACTTTGAATTCCCTAACTTTGACAAAATATCATAATCTCTGACCTCGAGAACCCCAAGATACCAATTTTGAATGGAATCTGACCATAATTACAAAACTCGTCCGCCATATTGGATCCGCTATTTTGAGTTTCCTAATTTTGATGAAGAAATTATAATCTCCGACCTCGAAAACCCCCAGATACCAATTTTGAATGAAATCTGACCATAATTACAAAACTCGTCCGCCTTATTGGATCTTCTATTTTGAGTTTTATGATTTTGATAGAGAAATCATAATCTCCGACCTCAAAAAACTCCAGATACCAATTTTGAATGAAATCTGACCATAATTACAAAACTCGTCCGCCATATTGGATCCGCCATCCAGAATTTTCGAAATTTGACGAAGGAATCATATTCTCCGACCTCGAAAACCGCCAAATACCAATTTTGAATGAAGTCGGATAACAATACTCGTCCGCCATATTGGATCCGCCATCTTGAATTTTCGATTTAAAAAATAGATTACGACCGATTCTCATACCTACCGAATACGCTCAAAAAATTTCATACGAATCGGTCGAGCCGTTTCGTAGGAAATCGACCACTAACACCGTGACCGGGACAGGAGAATTTTATACAGGGTGTTTGAAAACTCAATATCAAGATTTTAGGGGCGTATTTTTCAGGTCAAAATAAGACGTTTTTGTCCATAAACATGTGTCCGCAAACGCTTCGTTACCGATCTACAGAGCGTTAAAGTTAAACAAATACACGATGAGACATACACCAACTTTCAAATAATGTCAAATGCTTCAAAACAAACCTAAACGTCAAAATGAAAATAGCAGTCAAAGCCCACTAATTCGCTTTTTCATTGTTCCGTTGAAAATTTTAATTAAATGTAGCGAATCACAAAAATTGATTTTACTTTTTTCTCGATAACGATCGCAGATGCGTGAAAATTACAAAAGACAAAAAAATTTATAAACAAAACAAAGAATTCATTTCGTATCTCAGAATTCACCAGCGGCGCACCACAAAAAAGTTTATGGGGTAAAAAAGGGCTTGACCCCTGAAAAAATATCTCCCTGTAGATTCTCACAATCACTCGGCATGCTGGATGATGTAAGCCCTAGAACGTAACCTACATTCCAAATTTGATCTTAATATCTCAAAAATTGAAAGAGCTATGAAGAAAAAAATAAAAAAATCTTGAAACTTTAACGCTCTGTAGATCGGTAACGAAGCGTTTGCGGACACATGTTTATGGACAAAAACGTCTTATTTTGACCTGAAAAATACGCCCCTAAAATCTTGATACTGAATTTTGAAACACCCTGTATATTAGATAATCAAAATGGATAGATTTAAAAATAAATGAAATGAAAGAACTCCGGTGTTGAATAATCACATAAACTTCGGAGACGTATAATATATGTACAGGGCGAGTCAATAGTGTGTTCTCCTTCGATATTTGCCAAACCGTCAGGTATATGAAAAATATTCGAATACAACAGTTATAGGATTTTATGAGAGCTATCACCTAAAATTATTTTCATATCTATAGGATGTTCGAATTCCAAGATATCGGCTCATGATGGATGTTTTTAAATTGGACACCCTGTATAATATTGCATTTTCAAATTTTTCCTGAAGAGCTTATTTCATCAATGTATCACACTTGGGGTCTAGCGGAAATGATTACAGAGATATATGGGGTGTTCAGAATCGAAAATTTTCAAATTTGGGATTTTTTTGTGTCAGAACTATTATTGGTCGAAACGGCTTTCATGTTCCTATCTCAACGTTTGATTTACTATCTACTGAAATTCAATTGGAATAGATACAGGGTGATCAGAAATCTTCAATTTTGAACGACCCTGTATTTGTTTCAATTAAGTGTCAGTAGATGGTGGATCAGAAGTTGAGATATGGACATGTGAGCCGTTTCGACCAATAATAAATAGTTTTAACATAAAAAAATCACATAATTGAAAAATATAGATTTTGAACACCCTATATCTCTATAAACATTTCAGCTAGTCCCCAAGTGCGATACATAGATGAAATCGGCTCTCAAGGGTGAATCTAAAAATGTAATAATGTACAGGGTGTCTCATTTGAAAACACCCAGTATCATTCGATATCTTATAATTCGAACACCCTATAGATTTGAAAATAATTTTTGGTGATAGTTCCCAAGAAACCCTATAACTGTTGTAATTGAATTTTTTCTATATATCTGACGGTTTGGCTAATATAGAAGGAGAACACACTAATGGCTCATCTTGTATATGTATATAAAATTACTGACTAATACTAAAATAAATGATTTCGGAATATAAATCTACGTAGAAAAGTTGAAGAGTGTTGAATACTTAATTAATTTGTGTGTGTGAAAATGTAATGAGCACTCGAAAATATCTAAAATAATTGACTAATTATTCTATGGAACGAAATCCATCGATACTTTTTCTAATTCGGCTCTAATTGAGTTGAAATTTGACGACTGGTTATTTTTTTGTAATAAAATTGGATTTTCTGAATAACGAGTTCAATAAAAATATTGTTTTTCAAATTGGATGCGAAAAGAAGTTTTTTGTTTTGCCTGAAACGGATCTGGATTCAAAATTCGATTCATATTTAGTTTTGATGAGAAATATGAGTTGAATATACCTACCAAGTATGAATCGATTATACACAGTGGTTCAAAAGTTATGACCTGACCATAGTTGAAGATTTTGCCAAAATCAAGATTACGTTCTGTATCACAGTTATTGAAGATGATAAATTCTTAAAAGATACAGTTTCGAACAGGAAGCACGAAAATCAAAAGAAAGTATTTCTTGATTGGAGAAAATACAACAAACGGTACGAAACATACAGGGTACCTATGTAACGACGAGCTTACACTATCTCTATATCGAGAATCAGTCGGGAGAAATTCATGAAAATATGCAAGTGATCAGAATTCTGAATCTTTAACCACCCTGTATCTGTTCCGATTAGATATTAGTAAATAGTGAAACAAAAGTAGAGATAATGACATGTGAGCCGTTGTGACCGATAATGAATATTTTCGATACAAAAAAATCCTAAAAATATCGATTTTAATCACCCTATATCTCTGTAATCATTTTCGATGAACCCCAAGTATGATATATCGATGAAATAAGCTCTTCGTTCGAAATATCAATGTTGCTACTACTTGCTAGTAGAAGCGGCAACACTGCATTGTCGAACATATCTTAAATGAGCATGCACATTTTCATGGATTTCTCCCGACTGATTCTCGATTTAAAGATAGTGTAAGCTCGTCTTGACATACCCTGTATAGGATAATGAAGTTGAATGTACAGAGAAATATGAGGAAAAATTGAGAGAATTTATGTGCACTCACCAGCGTGAAAAAAGTGAGACTTTGATGAAACAACACGAAACACTAGAACAACACCCGATCCCGATATTATTATTATTGAATCGAATGAGGAATACAAAAACACTATATACGAATCAATACGATCACTCAGTTCTTAGGGAACACTCAGTTTGGAACGATAAATAATTCCTTTCGCGTATTTTTCGATGTCGATCACAAAATCCGTCCGTACGTGATGACATCTAATATGAGACTGTCTTGATTTACCACCTGGTCCCGAATGAATGACTAATAAGTTGAATCATGCTAACCGATTAATTTCCGAACAAAACACGATTTATCTATGACTAATGATGATAATTAAATTGAACGGAGGGGAAGGGGGGGTGGGGAGGGGGAGATATTTTGTATACAGGTGCTATTTTTTTTCGAAAATCACTAACGATATGGAAGAATTTTACATAGGCTGAAAATATTTTTTTTCAAGAAATCTCGTGATTATGGAAGAACTTTACATACAATATGTAGTGAGGAGATCGAACCCATTCCATTACCAAGGAATAATTTACTACAGTGACATTCAGGCAAACAATTTTTGTTTTGAAAATATTGGCCACACGTAGTGGAAATAAATCAAAAGAGTAGCTACTCTGAGATTTCTAGATGTATCGAGTGGTATCGGCTCAAAATACCTATCAGATTTTTGACATTTGTTGTTTTTTAGGTTATGTTGAGGTCATTGGCGTATCATACGTAAATTCCATATGGAATTCCTGATTCAACTATTCCAAGATATAGTTGACCAATCCTCTAGTTCTAGAGTTATAAATGAAAGCAATTAATACTTTCAACTTCAACATCCTGTATCTCAAAAACGGAGCAAGTTTATATAAACTTTATTTGTTATATAGAGTAATAATTATATAAACTACTGGTAAAAGTGCAGTTTTGAGCAGTGGTTATTTGAATACCACTAGTATGGAGGGAGATCTGGAGCCAATGCAGGTTTCGTGATATTTTCATAAAAATCTTCAGTGATCCACAATTTGGTTCGAAATATTTTGCTGTTTTGTGAGAGATTGCTGCACATACCCTTCAGCGATAGTAAACTTGTCGAGGTTCTTCTGAAACTATGCCCGGTATAATTTATGACATCAGGTAGTTTCAAAAATCCTGCAATTTATTTCATGAATTTCAGCAATAGAATTTTTTCCAATCATTTGGTATATACATTTTCCTGCTCTTAATAGCAGACAAATGAACGTATCTGGTATATTTACTATTAAATACCATATGTACTTTTCCTCCCTAGGGAGGAAAAGTACGGCGTTGCTCCATACATTATGACAAGGAATTGTTTACTTTGGATAGAGGTAGGCGGAAGAAGTTTTTTCCGCACTAGTGCATCTGAAAATTTGAAGGGTGATAAGCACAATGAAAAAGTATACCTGATATTTTATCATTTTTACCACGCATATATTGCTCAATTTACCGATTTTCCAGTTCGGTCTCTTCATGTTTACTTGCCATGTTTTAAGTTTATCTTCATTTGTTGGAAAGCTTACAAATTGAAATTTGCCATCTAACTGATTGGCACAGCATAACACAGCACATTTCGCAGAACATCTCATCCCAAATACTAGGTCATCCAACGAACAGCGAGGCTCTGGAACACATTGCCAAGGGAGGTGTTCCCCGAGGCATATAACCTCCAGAAATTCAAGAAGAACACCAATTCCTACCTTACTTCCCTCGGTTCTCACGGTGTTCTCTGAACATTACAGAATATCCCTTTTCGTGGGAACCAGAACATAAAAAAAGATGACGGTTGATTTCTACAGCCGGCTCTGTGTAATGTCGGAACAGCATTCCATTAGACTCACACCTTTCAACAGTTTCTTCGTCAGTAATAATAGTTCAGTCAACGGATGATTTGATTATATGTTTACGTTTGTGAAACCCTCACAGTTCGAAATACCTAATATACATTGACATTGTTTTTCTCAACTTTCGAGCCGTGGGCGATGAAATTTGGAACAATGTCATGAGCGAAATTAAATCAGCAAGCTGGATTATGTCAATCAACGAATATTTCCTGGGAAACTATTAACACGAGTTGTATCCGTCCCTATAGCACACAACGTCCAAGGGACGTCCCTATTTGTTACAATTCGAGTCCAAATGTCCCGGACCAAAAATAAGTGTCCTTGGGACGTCCCATCCCGTACATCTCATGTCCGAGCAAGGACGTCCCCGGAATGTCCCAGCTGGAACACCATTTGAAATGTCCTAGAAATAGCATCCCTTCGATGTCCCACGTGGTACATATTGTTGAATGTCCTTGCAAGGACGTCCTCGGCATGTCCCTGATGGGATATGATTTCGAACGTTCCTTTAGGGACATTCATCGGATGTCCCGAGTAGTACATATTCTGGTATGACTTCAGATCTTATATAATGTTCCTTCTGGACAACCATGAAATGTCCCTGATGGTACATTCCTTCAAATATCTCTGCACAGATGCCTTTGATATTTCCAGGATCGTATAACAATCGGAATGTCCCTTAGGGACATCCTTCGAATGTCCCTCAGGGATATCCATCGGATGTCCCAATTGGTACATGAACTGTACTTATTCAATGTCCTAGAAATAACGTCCTACGGACGTCCCAGTCGGTACTTTCAATATGTTGTCCCTGCGAGGACGTCAACTTACACCTCGCCGACGAATGATTGCTCGTAGGCTACAAATACTCCCCGTCAATGTCCTTCACGTAAGTCCATTGGACATCCTTGGGAAACTGTTTCAGGATCCATTGGGGACCTTCAACGGACCATCAACTCAATTGGATGTCCTGGTCCTAGAGGGACCCAGGAAAATTCAAATTCAAGAATTATTCGTAAGTCCCTGGGACATCCTATGGACATCCAATTGATATCCCTCAGCGTTGCCGATAGGTTGTTCTACGGAAGTCCTAAGGATGTCCTCCGTAGTGCTTGATGAGGAATACTGTAGAATTTAGGTACTTGATAGATGTCCCAGGGACATCTCTCATAAACGTCCCTAGTTGGTCCTCAAGTGGGACCTTTGTGCGTCCTACAGACGTCCAATGGACGTCCACGGTAACAAATTCGAACGTCCTATGGACGACCTGAATGTCCCGACAGGAGGTCCTAAGGATATCCATGGGACATAAGTGTGTTATTAGGGGTATGACTATTTCGTGTTTTAGGCGACAAACGAGCGCCTCGCGAGAGTTGCACACACTGCATCCGTCATCCTGGCTTCCAACATAATTGAAGTTATAAACGTCAAAAATATTATCGAGGAGATACGAGGTTGGTTGGTGACGACGTGTGGGTCAATTCGGCTCCTGTATTAGAAGAGCAAGTCCGATGAATTTCAGTAAACGAAAAAATATTGCTTCAATACAGGAAAAATCGTGAAAATGGTCGATTCTGATTAGTTCCCGAGAACAAGAGTGAAACAGTCGTGACAATATTCGACTTCAAAATTGGCTTCTCTCATTTTCGCAGGACTCCTCAGTCACACCGCCATGGCCTTGGCCGGAGTGCTCAACTTCCTGATGCCGGCCTCGTTGACCTTGAACCCGAACTGCGATTTCCGGCAGGACCTCATCCTCGGCCAGGAGTACTACATCTACAACACGCAGTACCCTGGCCAGTACCCGCCCTCCACCTCTTGCACGTGGTACGGTCGCAGCGAGCCAGGCACCAGGATCGTCCTGGCCTGCGAAGACATCGCTCTGCCCAGTGTAAGTAGGATTCAACAGTAATGTGCCCGCTTCACGTGCAGTTTTTCGTGACTCCCGGAGTGTCTCGCATCTGACTTGGCGCGAAACGTTCCAACCGTCTTGAATTGCTGGCGCGTGGTCATATACGTATAAATAACTATATGGATAACAAGATCTCATAGTTGATGCCAGAAATAAAAACAAAAGATAGTCCCCGGGGATTAATAGACTTATGCGCATGCGTCAATTCGAAATTAGAAACGACATGAGTTTGACGATTGCTATACGAATTTGATGCCCTCTTCAGTAAACGTATGATCATTATTGAAAATCGACAGAATTTAGTACATAACCTGAAATTCAATGTTTATATTTTGATATCTGAATCCATTCTGAATCTGAAGCCTCAGACAAGAAATCATGACCGAGACTTCACTGGAATTCATATTTGCGAAGTTTTGGTGGATCTGAGGAAGCAAACAGCTTCAATTCGCGGTTTTGGAACGAGTTTGCTGAAGTTTTTTATTGTCTCAGAATACTTTCAATAATGGCCAACAAGTGCAAGACATTATAAACATACAAATGTACAGCTTCCCAACATAATATGCAAAATTATACGAAGTGTGGCAGAACATTACAAAAATTGGGAAGCCCATTTACAAATATATGTGCCTGTCTGTAGCAGATACTTAAAAGATCAATTGACTTACCTGTTAAGGAAAATTGATCATAATTATATGAACATTTTCGTCGAAGAATTATAAAAATAACCACTTGTAGTCGTTCCTTTCGACTCTACTAGGTACGAAGTTCAAAGACAAATTTTCAACATCCACCCTGATACCTAACATTCCTGTGCCCAACCGATACCGCCTAGCAGCCGATAGTCATTTCTTGAAAGTATTGCTGGATCGTCAGGGAGGGATCGAATAGGGCGGGAATTTATAATTCTTCGACGAAAATGTTCATATAATTATGATCAATTTTCCTTAACAGGTAAGTCAATTGATCTTTTAATTATATTTCACATTTTCGTCTCGAATTATAAAAATAACCACTTGTAGTTGTTCAAAGAGGTCAGACGATCCAGCCTATGAACGTCTGAGATCAGTGGCTCACAATCTATTGAAATACATATCAAGTATTTATAGTGATAGTTATAGTGATTCGAAACAAAGTCTATAGAGAATATCAATAGGTCTGGTTAATGAAATATTGTAATTAACCATTCATACCTAATACTCGCTTGCTTCAATATTCCGTAAAAAAGGAAAACAATTTAAGGACAATAATATCAGTCTTTTAACCTCGACTTCTAACCCATAACTTAATCATCGTTAACCACTGAGCCAGAAAGAACTCGCAAGTGCTTGGGTTATATATCGAGTTATATGTCGTATCGTAATCGTATAGTAGTGGTGGCAAGACAAAGTTGAGGTTTCTCTTTCAAAAAAGGGCAATAATAACACTTGCTAATTTCTTGACCAGTCAGTAGTCTTGTCCACCCTATCATTTACCTGTATAATTCCTCTCAGTGTCAAGTTACAGTTACAATTTTTGTAATCAAATCTGAAAAAATTTCTAGAGATAAAGTCTCCAAAGGTTAATCAGTTATTTTGGTTGTGGAGGCCTTCTATTGCAACTCCCCTTGAAGAGGCTTTCGAGGAGCAGGCTATCGCTTTCGTTCAATCGAAGAATCAGAGATAAAGCCGACTTATATGAATTTTATCAGCGAGAATGATATATCTTGTTTATACTGCTGATTTAAGAATTCTAAAATTTTATTGCGAACCGGATCATAAAGATTCTGCTTGTTATCTTGACAATATCTGTATCAAATACTCCTCTGCCACCAGGGTAGTTCTTTTTCACAAGGAATGAGTTGATCTGATCCCTCTTGCTCTCTTTCTGATTTTGATTGTTTTGCTCAACATATAAAGTATAATCGCAAATGGAGGAAACCTAGAAGAAAAAGTGTTTCCTATTGTTGGTGAATATGCATCCACCTTCCAAGAATTAGGGTCTGTGGCTTCCATGACATAAACTTTCTACATTTTGTATTGACTGATGAATCGGTTGAGTATATTTCTGGAGAGCCTAGTTGTTTTGAAATAATATCAAAATATTTTCCTGACAATTCATATTCTGTTTCAATTGAAGTGCAGCGTGATTTGCTGACGGCCTCAGTATCTTGTTCCAAATTCATTTATGAGGCAAATATCCAAATCTGTCTATATTACTACCATTTGAGTAGTCCCCTAGCCAGTGAGAGATACGTCAGAAAAAATTCACAACATGAAAACTATTGTTTCTTATCGGCATTCTGTTTCTTGAAACAGATTCTGATCAACAATTGAAATCGACTAATATTCTAGTGTAAATGTTCATGACATCGTAGCCTCATGGTTGAAGTGTCAGTATTTTATCTGGATTGCCGGTAGATGGGTTCGATTTCCACCACGACCGCAAAAAAAATTTCTGATGGCCTAAGAGAGTGTTTGGGATCACACGTTAAAAGGTAAGACCCCCGTCCTTCCTTGCTCGTCCAAGTCTTTTGAAGACTTTTGAGGGTTGGTCGTAAAGAGGCAACGGAATTATGGATAAGAACTTTTTTTTTTTTTCTCGAACATTTCGTTGACTATAATCACCATTAGAATTATTGAAACAGGTATTCCAATATAATTTGCAAATTCCCTGATTTCACAAGTTTTGTTAATTTTCATTCTCTGTGTGAAATTTCTAATTTTGTCAATTCTTTCACCAGGTAGTGATATTTTCATGTCAGTAGTATCGAATGAAAATCCAAGAAAAGTACACCTCAGGCAAGGAGTGAGATGGTACACATTAGTTAAAATTAATTTTGATCCCAAAACACTAACAATCTTATAACTGTCCTAGAATTTTTCTGACACTCCATATATACTCTCTCTTGCAATCACTACTATTACTAGTATGTCATCTAGATAAATTATACATGTGACAGGTAGCAACTTTTTTAAATTTTTTCAAGACAGGATTCATCGACTCAGTAAACACATGTGGTACTATAGGACGATAGATTTATAGAATGTCAAAGTAAAGAGGCCAAAGAGGCCCATTGGGAGTCAATCAATTGATAATTTTTGTTTTCAAATTTTAAACAGATATTTTCGATCTATCTCTCTAAAGATACAGAGTATTGAGCATCTTTCAAGTCTATTTTTGTTATATAACAATTATTATGTAGGAGCTTCGTCACTACTGTTCGATAATCCTCTAGTATAAAGTATATAATTGTATTAAGGTTTTCCGGTCTAGTATAAACCAGTGAGTTATATTTGATTTCTTGGCGAGGAAATATGTGGAGAGAAAAGATTCTCCGATAAGGCCAATTATTGAAACTGTATCTATGCTCAGCAGCTTATCTATAGCCTTTCTCATCTCAGCCAAATTTCTTTCCTGTATGGAAGTTATTGGCCAAGACTGTTGGTAAGGTTTCTTCGCAAAATTCGTTTGATAACCCTGCACCTAACTCAAAATGGGAGGATAATTGGTTGAAGCTTTACAATTTCTGATTTCTACAGTAATGGATCCTGTACTGCTGCTCACCTCTGTCGAAATTGTTTCTCTGTTTTGTTTAAAACCTGAGATTTTGGCAGTTATTAAAGTAAGAGGAAATAACGGCTTCTTGAGCAGATGCGCTCCTATATTCTTCATATGTTGATTGTATTTTACTCATGTAGGCGTACGCCCCGAACAGTAGTTCGTCAATAGGCCCCTCCACGCATACTTTTTGGTGGTGAAGTTGAGATGAGGAATGATCAAATACCTCCGATGTAACGATATGAAGTGGGAGGCATCATCAGCCAAAAGTTTAGTCCCATTGACATATTTCTCAAAATTTCATTGGATTCGTTTGTATTGGCTGCGAATACAATTTATAATTGGGTCTAGCTACTGCAGAAAGACCCATTACTAGCTATTACTGTGAATTGATGAGGAACTCATTCAACAGACTTTTCTGGAAGAACGGATTGTATTTCATCAGGATTGAGCCTCGCGGAATCATTACCTAAAAATCTTTAATCGGAGGATCTCCGGTCCAAAAAGAGGACTCAGAATCAGAATTTTTTTTTCCTAGAGAAATAACTCTTCAGGAGGATGAGTTATGTTAATTCTCTATCTGAATCTCGCTGGGGATCCTCATCAGGAAGCTCGACTGGTCTATCCTCACTTTCGAAACAATTATATATGATGCGAGTGTGAGTTGCTCCAGCTACTGCCACTGGTCGTGGAGTCTAGTGCAGAAAAAAGAGACAAAAAAGTAATTAAGCTCTGTCTACAGTATATATACCTCATATATTGTGAATGTGAGGCTCGGATGAACGGAGGAGTGAGGTTCCCCTCTCCCCCCCCCCCCTTTTTTTAAAGTTTGACTCAATCAGGTATATATATATTAAGATGGCTACAAGGACATATATATATACCGATAAGAAAAATTTTTTCACCTGTCAACAATGACAAGATAAACCTGCCACGTAGTGACATTATAACAGAACCAAGAAACCCGCAAGAAACGGTTCATCAATCAGCTGTGCACATATCTAGCTCTTCTCAGGCCAGTCTTGGGCAACTCTATAGTAGCGGCGCCTCGTATGAGTGCCTGTATTGTATATATGTTAGCGATATCTCCTTATAGCTACGCCATTGTAGCTAGAATGTGGTAAAAAGATGCTTAGTCAGGAAATGTCAGCAGTCTGAAGTCGAACAGCGTTGAATTTTAAAAATACGAATAATAAAATAAAGACTTTGGAGTTAATTCCATTATTATTAGGAATGATTGCCTCTTGTAGTTTACATATTTTTCGTTCTATCCAGCGTTTGCCGGATGTCTATAACAAAAAAACCAAACCCTGCATTCAGTTGATAAACAAGGTCATAGTACCGTAGCGGCGCCTCGTATGAGTGCCTGTATAGTACATTTTTCATTTCATCCAGCGTGTGCCGAATGTCCATAATGAAAAAACCAAACCCTGCAGTCAGCTGATAAACAAGGCTATAGCACATTTGCTATAGTAGCGGCGCCTCGTATGAGTGCCGGTATAGTATACTTTTCATTATATCCAGCGTTTGCCGGGTGTCTATAACAAAAAAACCATACCCTGCATTCAGTTGATAAACAAGGTCATAGTACCGTAGCGGCGCCTCGTATGAGTGCCTGTATAGTACATTTTTCATTTTATCCAGCGTGTGCCGAATGTCCATAATGAAAAAACCAAACCCTGCAGTCAGCTGATAAACAAGGCTATAGCACATTTGCTATATAGTAGCGGCGCCTCGTATGAGTGCCTGTATAGTATATTTTTCATTCTATCCAGCGTGTGCCGGATGTCTATAATGGAAAATCCAAATGCTGTCGAATCAAAACTGAACATTCCTATCATGCTTTGTGTGTCTACCATTCCTCAATTTCCAGCTATGATGTAATTAAGTAATGTGTAGGTACTTACTCGATAAACTCTACTAAATATTTCTTGACACTCTAATTTTCTTTTTCAATTTGGGTATCTTTCTTATAATTTTTCGTTGATTTTCCACTTTCGCCCATGATAAGGTACACTTTTTATCACTTTACTAAAACTAAAACACCTCTAAATCAACACTTGTCTCTGAAACGTTCATACCCTAGCGGTACGAAAAGAACAATGACTATCGGCTGCTAGGCGGTATCGGTTGGGCACAGGAATGTTAGGTATCAGGGTGGATGTTGAAAATTTGTCTTTGAACTTCGTACCTAGTAGAGTCGAAAGGAACGACTACAAGTGGTTATTTTTATAATTCGAGACGAAAATGTGAAATATAATTATTCTCAGAAACAGATTATGAAGGTAATTTCTTTCATTTTGAGAAAAATATCTTTACAGTGTTCTATGTAATGTGCTTTTCTTTCAAGTTTCAAGGAATTCCAAATACAATTGCAGAAGTTGGTACATTTTCTGTGATGCAGATTACATACCTCCACAGAATTCACCAATTACAATGCATCAAAATGTAAAACCTGTGATCAATGGATATGAATGGGAAAGAGGAAGGTCACATACATAAAAAAATAGAATATGACTCTAATCCTTCTTCAGCTAAATCAACCAAATCATCCTCAGTAAGAGGATCAAATGAATCTGATAATGACAAAGATGCTGGAAGGATAGAACTTGCTTACCAGAGTGCTGATGCAACTTCCACCAGGACTGATCTTGTGGAAGTGGCTATGATGTTTCCATAGAAAAGACAAGTGCAATTTCAGTAGCCAATCTAATGAATTTTTTTTTCACTTTTTCTGTTATAATAAAAAATGTAATGAGTACCTACTCAATTTTGCTTTATTTCAACATATAAACCAGAATATGATTAACACTGTGAATAATTTAAAGCTTCTAATTCTATACAAGGAATAAGAATAAAATGATTATGAAATATCTCCATTATTCTCAATCTCAAGACCATGCTCAAGTGTGATTCTGATAGTAATGGAATCTTTTCAAATGTTGTTCTTCCTGCTTCATTGTAGAAATATAATTATGTAGGGCAGTTGATTTGTTATCTGGAAAATGAATATCAGTTACCTATTTATGGAAGTTAGATATTATATAAGACTTACAATTCACCAAGAATTCAGAATTATTCTTTTTCACCAACAGCATGATTAATTTTGTAGGAACAGTTTCTTCAATCTTTGTCTTCCTTTGATTGTAAAAGCTAGTTACATCACATCTATACCTGACTTTCTTCACCACTTGCTTGGGTGTGAGCTTCACAACTGAATTCTTCCAGTTCTGCAGTTCTTTATGACTACCTAAAAATGTAGTTGACATTTCAGTAAGCAAAAGGATCAATGGAGCATAATTGACTTCATGAGGCTTCAGCATACACAAACCAAGAGTTTCAAATCAGCAGAAGTTTCATCAGCTCAAAGATCTCAAGTTTCTGTATACTTTTCACTTCAACAAATTAACATTATTTCTTGCTTTGTATACCTGTTCGTCTTCCACCATCGGCCGATTTTCAAAAGCACTCAAATCGCTGAAATTTCGAAATAAAAATGATTGGAATCAAATGTGGAATGTGGCTCTCATTGTTTTCCCCATTCCACTGACAGCTTTGACATCAATATCAATGCTTTGATGTACTTTTTCTGCTATCTGAAACATTTTCGCGGAGGAATATTATTTTCAGAGGCATCGGAAAGAAACTTCAACAACATAATAATATATAAATAAAATTTAAATGAAATTCATCCTCCATTTTGACTCGTGAATTTGACAAATTTCGCGCATGCGCAAATAGGTATTTGCACCCGCAGACTGTCATTTGTTTCCTCAAAACTGGCTTCACTTTTGACCATTGGAAACATAGGATGTTATCCGTATATATTTAGTAGGTATATGCGCGTGGTGCTAAGTGGAGTCAACAAAAACCGAACGTGAAGGGATGATTCGCGTGCCGCTCCGACTCAAGAGAAGAACAGTTTAATCGATTAATCGCAAGTGGAACAGAGATAGTTGCATAGAGGAGTTTGAATGAGATTTTGTTCAGTTTGTAAACGGTTTGGGGTTTAAAATAATATTTTTCTTTTAAAACTTCATAGATCACTCTACATGTTTCTGAAATCAGGACTCTGAGAGTTGGATGAATACGTGTGGAACACTTCAAATATTCAAACGAGTTTCCTGTAGCTAAGTAACGTAAAGTCACAGCCAACCTTGCTTGTGGTGAAATTGCCTGACGCATTACTGTATTTTGTTCTTGTATAACACTTTTCACTAAATTCAGCAAATAATTGAATGTATCATTGTCCATTCGAAAATAATTCCTATAGTCTTCTGGATCACATTCGTTGATTTCTTTCAAGTGATTTAAGATGGTTCGATGCACTCCGGCGCAAGTACCATTTTTGGGACCAATACTTTTCCTTCTTTCTGCTGAACTGTTAATTTTCATGATCTAATAATATCAAACATACAATGTTTCTCTTCAAATGCAATGAACACATCGCGAAACCAGCGAAACCTTCATGAAATCGACGAACGGCGAAAGGAAATGGAACGTGCGTGTAGTTTAGCATGGCATTTCGCTCCAAGAGTGACGCGCTTGGAGTGCGCGCCAGGAATCTGTAAAAAACTGCACGTGAAGGGCCCACTAGAATAAGTTACGATCTTCACTTCTTCTTATCATAATAATAATAATAATAATGAAAATATATTTTTTCTGCAACCGACACAAAAATCGTCCATTTCAATAACAAAATTAGCTCTTGAATTGACGTTTCTATTAATGACACAAAAATAGGTATGTTGCTAGGCAACATATTTGGTTCCTAGGAGCTAAAGTTGAACTTTAGTTCAAAAAAGGATGTACTAGACGTCATCAAGAATAATAGTAGATTGTTTTATTAGGATCAAAAGTGACACTTTGTTTGACAACTGAATTTTGCATTTGCGAGGCGGAGCGTTTAGCGAAGCCGAGCGAAAGCTAAATTTGCGAGTCGAACAAAGTCACTTTTGATCCGAATGAAACATGCTATTTTTTCTGCAACCGAAACAATTAACTCAAATAAACATGTGAAGTAACCACCAATGCCGTGCCATATGTATGCAATGCAACAAATATTGACAAATAATCCATGTGGTGAGAATATTCTACCTGCATTAACAGTAGGTTAAGTTTTCTAGGATGTTAGAATTGTAGTTTCAATATAAATACAACCACAGAGTGACATATTTGTGTATGGACCAGGTGCTCTAATGGCAAATACCGCGCCAGTGCCAGCTATAGGAACAAGACGTAGAAAATGTTAGGTTAGTGAGCATATCAACAATGATAATAGTGATTATTTATTCCTCTCTATACTACACTGTGTTTGACTTGATAATCAAATGAAGCTAAACAATATCGTTGTTTGAGACAAAAAAAATATTGCTTGCCGTGATTGTTCAAAAACAAGTTATCCATCCCGAGAATAACAAATGAAATACAGATCAAGCAAGTATTTGAATATTGAAGGCTTCTCTGATCAAAACAAAAATACTCAACTGAGATGTTTATAATTCCAATACTAAACTATAATAAGGTGTATTTATATCTCCAGCATGGGTATGAAATGCCGAATCTGCAGAAATCGGAAACAAATCAGGTATGCGTCTCAACCCAAATAACCAACCGTCACAATGTTGTTTATTCTTGATGACGTCCAGTAGGTCCTTCTTAGTTCCTAGGAGCTAAAGTTCAACTTCAGCTCCTAGGAACTAAAATTCAACTTCAGGTCCTAGGAACTGAATATGTTGCCTAGCAATATACCTATTTTGGTGTCAGTAATAGAAACGTCAATTTAAGAGCTAATTTTGGTATCAAAATTGACGACTTTTGTGTCGGTTGCAGAAAAACAAACTTATTCGAACTCTGCTCCGCGTCGTTCCTAACTGTATTTGCGTGCGGAAAAGTAACACTTTGCGCACTTGTTAGGAGAATAACTATTTTGGTATTCAATTACTCCCCTGTGACGTTAGGGACCTAAATCAATTTTTTCAACACTTCTCACG
This sequence comes from Phaedon cochleariae, assembly GCA_918026855.4. Classification (NCBI taxonomy): domain Eukaryota; kingdom Metazoa; phylum Arthropoda; class Insecta; order Coleoptera; family Chrysomelidae; genus Phaedon; species Phaedon cochleariae. Next base: position 3,310,691 of record OU896710.1, on the reverse strand, counting down.
CTTTTTTATGTAAATAATAAGTCTATGCTTCTTCCATATGATTTCCCGTGATTAAACATTTTCATATGCTTCTACAGTAGTGCGGATTTTGTTTAGGTGGTTGGTGGTTATTGAAAAAATTTGTCCTTCTATTCAGAATAAAATGGTAGTCTATTTTTTTCAAAATGCGAATTGAAACCCTCTATAGCAGAAAAACTCTCCATTTTTTAGGATTGTCACCCGATGATTTTCTGATCAGAATCATATGAACTACATCATCAAAAATTCAGCGAAATTCAACAAATTTCGTTTCATTTGCACCCTCCATTGGGTAGGGAGTAATAATGCAAAAATGCGGTTTCCATAATTATCGGTGATGAAACATTTCCTATATCACTTTTGACGGTAAGATGGAATTCTTTTCATTTTCGGTTTTAAAAATAGGGGTTGGGGGTAATGATTCCCCCCAATTATAAACTAAAGAGAGGTAAAAGAAATAAGGAAAGTGTGTTGATAAATACACAAGAAAATATTAGCATCTCCGTAATCAGTGTATAGGTACTTTCTGTTGTGTATTTATCTCGGTATTTATCAACACACTTTGATCATTATATATTATTTTCTACCTCTTTCAAGTTTTTTAAACTATACTATTTATTTTCTTACTATCTTTCAGTTCGGCTAACTGCAAAAGCGTGTATTACAGTGTTCTTGTTATTTTAAGTACCCAATTTTGACGAAATAATCATAATCTCCTACCCCAAAATCCCCAGATACTAATTTTTGATAAAATCCGATCATGATTACCTAACTTGTCGGCCATACTGTATTCGTCTTATCGAATTATCCCATTTTGACGAAAGAATCACTAGTTGCGTTTTATTTATTCTCTTCTGGTAGCGGTGGTGGGAACAGAACGACGTTTACAAATAAAACGAAAAACTTCATTACCTTGCAAGAGATAATGTACATAAGAGGTCATATTAGTATATTGGAGGGAATCAAATAATTTGAAATTCACAATCTTGGAGTTGAGAATCCAGAAAATGAATCAACTTATATTTGGAGCAGTGATTGTGGTGATTGAATACACTTCTCTGAGATCGAAAGAAATCATTTCATCAGGAAAATGAACATATCAAACCTGTTTTAGTGAACTATAGTGAACCTCAAGATTATATTTTTTTTCATGAAGGATCTACTTTTAGAAGTAATTAAATGGAATAAAAAGTTTTCGAATATCGTTCATTTTCTCAGAAATAAATGGTCGATCAAAATGTGAATTCAAACCCCCCTGCCAAAAATACTGTCCATTTTTGAGGGTTGGCTCAATGAAAATATTTCATAGAACGACATGAACTACATCATACCAAAAATTGAGAAAAATCCACCGGGACCCAATTTACCTTAATAATTTGCGGGGCCCTCTAGAACCCCCAATATACGTTCGATTTAACTTACACTTCGTATAAATTGAGTAATTTTTTTTTAGTCGACAAATTGTAATGGAGACAAACTAGCCATATCACTCAGTGGAGATTTGAACTTTGCAGACGCAAGAAATTACTGTGGCAAAGGAACCTTGAGCTTAGTGACTAATACGAATAGCATCGCAGTCGGTGAGTACATCATGTGAATACAGGGTGTTATATACATAGGTGACCAATTATTTCAAAAGGATGTAGAAATCATTGAAATCCACCAAATATCGCTTCAATAAAAATTGCATAATAACGGAGACATTATGATTTGAAAATTTCATAAAGGCCCTGGCGTATTCCGAAAAGCGAACTTGATTGGGAAAACATTATGTCTGTATGAAAAAGGATACTACTAGACCTAACTCGGCCAAAATGATTTTTTTTTCGGAAAATTCTATTTTTTGAACCCCAGCCACCGCCGTGGTCACCGTCAATCCACCAGACAGAATTCAGATCTTCGAAGAAACAGCTCAATCACAGTTATTTCATTCAGTGCCTGCATCACTCCCTATTTTTTCGAAAAAATGAATAGCTTGGCAACGGCACATTGTGGCGGAAAAAAAATTCAGTGCTGAGTAGGCAACGAAGGGACCATATTAATGACAGAAAAATAAACGGGTTGTTCTATTTGAAGAATACAATTTTTTTTGTTATAACGGGAAAATGCGACACCCTGTGAATCAGGAACTATTTTCAAAATGTGGCTTTCGTGGTGCCATAAAACTTTTATATGAATGTTTTTTCCATATATTACAGCATTATCGAGATATCGAGCAAAAACTCGGATTCTTGTTCCGTGCGAAAAGCTACTTTACACCTCAACAGCTTCTCATGATCTACAAAGCGCAGATACGGCCTGTTCTAGAATACTGTTCCCACATATGGGGTTCAGCACCAAAACATACGCTGATGCTCTTAGATTCCATCCAGAGAAGAGCCATCCGCCTGGTGGGTGACGCCACACTCACTCACTCTTTGACATCATTGGAACACCGTAGAAAGGTCGGCGACCTTTCACTTTTCTATCGATACTTCCACAGGAAATGTGCTTCGGAAATCTCTGCTATCATCCCTTCACTAGCAATACCAATCAGACGAACTAGACAAGCCCAGTCAGCACATCCTTTCGTTGTCAACCTCGAAAGATGTCGAACAGCACTTTATCAAAACTCCTTCATCCATAGAACGGCTAGGCTCTGGAATTCATTGCCTGTGGAAATATTTCCAACATCATATAATCTCCAGAAGTTCAAAACTAATTCCAATACCTACCTCCTATCCCTATCCTCCCTAGGAACGCACGATGTTCTTCGAACATTATAGGGATTTCCTTTCGTGCGCTCCAAGCGATAAAAAAAATACACACTGTTGGGACACCCGGTATATCGTTATTCAAAGGCAACTAACTGTGTTTTGTTCAACAGGGTTATTCTCAACATGGAATTCTGTTGGTGGCAGATACATTTGCACAATGACAGCTATACGAGACGCAGAATCTTCTACTACGCAGTCTCCTCAAATTTGTGACTGTGGATGGAGGCAAGGGGTGAGTATACCAGGTGAAGGGTGAAGGGAAAAAACTAGGAATGTCACAATAACTTTGTTTTGAGATAATCGCATTTCATCAATTAAACACCGGATTACTTCCAAACTATTAATGTTAAAATAATGACATAATTCTATATATAAAGTAAAAGTATATTCTCATATATTTTATGGAAATTGGAACAAACAACTGTATTCGTCATTCAGAAGAAAATAATAAGTTCTCACAAGAACATATTAATTTGGAAAAAAACGAGGAATGTCAAACACTTTCTGGAGGAAATAAGAAGTTACCCAATGTTATCATTGATGAGGTAATTCTGTGAAGTAAATATGTGCTTCAGGTCCACAAAATCTCTTCAGAGTCATCAAATTTTTGAATTTTTCTGCTTGAACTGGCAATAAATCTCGAATAAAAATTCAGAATGCATAAAAAAGCGTTACTTGATATTAAAATTGAATTCACCTCTGTATGCTGACAATGGAAGTTTGAATTCACCTTCTCACAGATCATTGTTGACTTCAACGCGTTTTTTGGGAACTGTGATAGGCTTTTGCTCCCAGTTACCATGGTATGAAATTCACTAACTCATCAATCTCGAATGTTCCTTAGTTTTTTCGATTTCCCTGATAGTTTGTACTGGAAATGGACATTTTTTGACTCTTGTTTACTTCTGATGCGGACGTGACTGACGATTACATAGCAAAGACTGATTTGAATTGCGAAGAATTCGGGTTGTGTGTACCTGCTGATATTGACTCTCCCAGTTCTTTGAAATTTCCGGGCGGACATTCCCTGTTTTTAACCGTTCTACGATATTTCAAGGCATGTTTACTGATAGACTATACGAGTTTTTAGCGGGCTTATGGGTAGAGAATGTCAAGAACGAAACTGTCTTCGTAAAGCAATGCATATCTCAATTTCTGTAAAAATATGACATTCCTTGTTTTTTCCCTCCAGGTGACACAGGGTATAGGGCCACCCCTGTAACATCTCTGCATTCATGAACGGATTTTTCTGGAATTTGGTACAGTTATACAGGGTGTTTCAAAAAAATCTAATCCCCTTGCTGGGGTAGGTAGAACATTGCAAAATGAGTTGGGTTTGCTCAGTGGAAAAATGTCAGAACGGCATCCGTTTTCAAGATATAAGGTGTTGAAACAATATTTTTTCACACATTTTTCATGATTAAGTCGAAACTACTGGCAACATTGTGATGAAATTTTGTATGGATGTGTTCTGAAAGCTGACACACCGCATGAATTTGTTTTTATATCTGACACTCATAGAGGGCGCTAGTTACACGGTTCATATTGAGAACTTTTGAACATAACCTTTTTGAGGTTAGATTTTTCAGTCCGAATTCGATGTGAACTTGAACACCATTCAATTTTATACCAAAATGATGCTCGATACTGTGTTACGTTTTCGAAATATTTCGATTAGAAGATGCTGAAGCAATAACTCTGATTCTGGTATTAGAATAAGTATTATAAAATAGTTATTTATTTTACAAGGGAAAAGAGTTGTAGATTTTAGCTCTAGCTAGGTTGTTTTGTCACAAACAACCGTGAGCTAAAATCTCATATTTTTCTCGTGTATAATGCACTATTTTTTTCTGTGACGGAAGAAAGAACGAATCAATATTGAGAAGATATCACATTATTTTGAAATCTGAAAATTATCGACGTGAAATTTTGAGTTTTTAACAGTAGGGACACCTGCATTGTAGGCATCTTTATCATTCTTTTGAAGTAATCAAATATCTGATGTCACTTCTGTCAATCTAATTCTGTGATTTGATTTCAAAAAATTGCGAATTTATTGGTTGTTTAGTAATTTACGTAACCGCGAAGTGGAATGGAAGATAAAAGGACTTGCAGTTCTTTCTCGGAGACGGTATTATTGACTCATTTTTCGGAACTATAGCACAACAAAAGCCATCGACAGTGTATATATATGTGATATATATCCGAGAAAAAAGTACTCACTCTTTTCCCACGGGAAAGAAGTAATTTATGAAAAGTGACATTTTATAACCTGCCAACAGAGATGAAATGCCAATTTTTCCCGTCACAGAAAAAAACAATTATCTATTTATTAAGGACAAAAAACATTAACATTATTTCAATGCTGAAGTTATCCATCAAACAAAATCACATCACAGTTAGATTAAGTGTTCAAAATGTCTTCTGTTTTCACGAATATACAATTCGATCCATTTTTTCTAATGAATGCATCAATCTTCTCAACGGTTAAGGATCAGCTATGAGATCATCGAAGTGATGTTCAATTCTTTCTTGCAGTGCTTGCCGTGAATTTACCTCTGTAGCATAGACTTTTTCCTTAATATAGGAGCATACTGTGTAGTCCAATGGATTTGAATCACATGAACGTGGAGGCCAATGAAGCAGAGTTTCTGCACCTCTACCAATCCATCGATTCGGATAATGAGTGCTCAACCAATCACGACACCTTCTATCAAAAGGTGGGGGAGCTCCGTCATCCATTATATACAGGGTTATTAGAAAAAACCTGACCCCCTTACTAGGGTAGGTAGAACACAGCAAAATGAGTTGGGTCTACTCGATAAAAAAATTTCTTGACTGCATCCGTTATCAATATATACAAGGTGTTGAAAAAATGATTTTTTTACTGATTTTTCAAGATTATGTCTAAACTACTGGCACAATTGTAGTGAAATTTTGTATGGATGTTTCTTGGAATCTGACACATCGCATGCATTTGTTTTTATATCTGACTCTCATAGAGGGCGCTAGTTACACGGTTCGTACCGAGTAGTTTTGAACATAACTTTTTTGAGGTTAGATTTTTCCATCCAAATTTGATGTGAACTTGAACATCATTCAATTCCACACCAAAAAGGTACTCTTGGTATAAGTTGTTACTGTGTTCCGTTATCGGAATATTTCGATTTGAAAACAATGAAGTGATAACTGTTTCTGGTATAAAGCTATGTATTAGCACAGTTATTAGAGTGAGTATTATGAAAAATTATCACCTATTTATTGAAAACCGAAAACAAAAATACATTTCTGATGCTGAACTCATTGATTTAACAATGAATCACAAGAATAACATCGAAACAGATTTGACTAAGAACATGGATTACACAGTTTTGTTGTATCTTGAGCAGAAAGTCTATGCTATACAGGGTGTCCGGAAATTATACGCAAACAATCAAGGGAGTGATTCTACATAATGAAATAAGAAATTTATTTCATATGAACCTAGGTCCGGAAATGCATAGTTTTTATCATACAGTGTGTTGAAACTTTTAAAAAAGATCGGTTTTTTATGAATATCTCAAATGTCTTTCCACCGATTTTCTTGAAATATGGCAATAATATTTTTTGTCATGAGGGGCTGATATACCCATAATTCAATTGGAATCTTGGAATCCAGTGGCGTCCCGATGGGCAACCTACCGAATATTATTGTCAATAAAATGTGCGCCACTGATTTTTTTGAATTCTGTATCTTCATAACCTATTGACCAACTAAAAATACAACATTTTGGTCTCTGGAATTGTTTTGCTATTTTGCTGCTTATCGGTGGAAAAAAATGAATTCCAATTCATTGTATAAATTTGTGCAAAATATTGCTTCTAAAACAGGGGTGAAATTAAATGTGTGATCGATGTCCATAGACGTAGAATAAAAATGAAGAATAATTATCTTCAAATATTTTATAATACATGTTTGACACACTCTACACTCAGTATATTGAGAACTATGTATTCTCGGTCCAGGAAGGCGTATAGTTTTCGATAATACAAAGTGTGTCAAACATGTATTATAAAATATTTGGAGAGAATGAATCTCCATTCTTATTCTACGTCTATGAACATGGATCACACATTTAATTTCACCCCTTTTTTTGAAGCAATGTTTTGCACAAATTTATACAATGAATTGGTATTTATTTTTTTCCACGGAAACGCGGCAAAATATCAAAACAATTCAGGAGATTAAAATGTTGTATTTTTAGTTAATTATTAGGATATGATGATGAAGAATTCAAAAAAATCAGTAGCGCACATTTTATTGACAATAATATTTGGTAGGGTGCCCCAGGGACGCCACTGGATTTCACAATTTCAATTTGAATTATGGTTGAATCAGCCCCTCATGACGAAGAATATCATTGCCAAATTTCAAGGGAATCGGTGGAAGGATATTCGAGATATTCATAAAAAACCGATTGTTTTAAAAAAGTTCAACACACTGTATCTTGAAAACTATGCATTTCCGGACCCAAGTATATATGAAATAAATTTCATGTTTTCACATGCAGAATCACCCCCTTGATTTTTTGCGCATAATTTTCGGACACCCTGTATAGGTAAATTCACATCAAGAGTTGTAAGACATATTTGAACATCACTAGAATGACCTAACAGCTGATCCTCAACTGTTAAGAAGAATAATACATTCTTAGGAAAAGAATATAGACTCGTTTTTCCTTCGAAATGTAGGACAATTTGAACACTTACTCTAACTGATTCAATATTTCATGTTTCAAGTCAAATATCTCTTGATATTCTACTTATGATTCTTCGTTCCATCAATAACTTCAGCACAAGAATAATTTTATTGTTTTTGAATCTGAATAAATAGGTATTTGAACTCAATAAAATTCATTTTATACCAGCATCAGCTATTACTCCATTGTTTTCAAATCGAAATATTCCGAAAACGGAACATAGTATTGAGTTTCACCAAGAGTACCTTTTTGGTGTAAAATTGAATGATGTTCAAGTTCATATCATATTCGGATTGTGAAATATAACCACAAAAAAGTTATGTTCTAAACTACTCGGTACGAACCCTGTAACTAGCGCCCTCTATGAGAGTCAGATATAAAAACAAATTCATGTGATGGGTCAGATTTCAAGATACATTCATACAAAATTTCATTACAATGTTGCCAGTAGTTTCGACATGATCGTGAAAAATGTGTGAAAAAATCAATTTTTCTACACCTTGTATCATGAAAACGAATGCCGTTACGACATTTTTTCAATGAGCAAACCCAACTAATTTTGCAGTGTTCGACCTACCCTAGAAAGAGGGTTGGGTTTTTTTGAAACACCCTGTATATATAACTTATAGTCATTTTACACTCATTAGTGTAACCATTTTCGCTAGATGTTAAGTAAGAACAAATTCTTTGCTTTGTAGATCAGCTTCATCAATACAATAACTGATGATGACCATTTAAATGGTCGAAACATGTCTCAATCAAAAGTATGAAGCAGAATCAACTGCACATTCCGCCAGTAAACTTGTGGAGACGACTTTGAATTTTTTTTCTCGTTCCCCACATCGAGCATGGACTAATTCAGGAGATTGCCCAAGTCGAATTTTGAAATAAATTATTATCATTTGAAGTTGTTTCCAAATGATAGCGACTTTATGAATGACACTGTATAATTTTTTTCTAGACGAGAATCGTGGGGGGAAACGAGACTTTGGTGAATGAATATCCATCGATGGCTGGTCTCGTTGATTCCAATGTGAGAGATGTGATTTGTGGAGGCAGCATAATTTCTGACAGATACGTTTTGACAGCTGCTCATTGCTTGCTCAATGTCCTCATAGCGAATTTGGGAGTTCTAGTGGGCGACCACAATATTTCAGCAGGTAATAAACAACCTCAACATTACTGAAAATTCCTTTCATATTATGTCAAATCTGACAATTTTACAATTATTCCACCCTGTACATAATGTTGAAATCGATAGGAAAGAAAAATCTGCGAGTTCCCCAACTCAAATTTCTCCAAAGTTTAAGTGGATACTATATCGAGAAGTTTATATGGAGTGTACATTGTTATTACTATACAGGGTGTTTCATTGGGAAAGGTAAATAATTCAACTGTGGATAGGGGTCACTGGGGTGATTTCAAAAAACCCATGGTTGATGGGTCTTCGACTTCTTATAACCGAGATACAGGATGTTTCATCAATTTTGTCCATATCTTCATTGTCTCATAACTTTCCAACCAACCTGTATATATTTTTAAAAATTGGTATACTTGCTCAATCTATCCTGTGGAATTGATTGAGGCAACAACAGAAGATAAAATTCAGGTCCGGCTTCACTTATAAAATTCACAAATTCTTTCTGCCAGAAAACAACACCCTATACATTCAAATTTCTCAATTTTTTTGCCATATCTGAAAAGAACATCAAAATTTCTATTCAACGATGTGTTTTTTATTCGTGCACTGACGATTTTAACTATTCATATTATGTGCTCAAAATATTATTTTTGCTCATTTTGGGGAACAAAATTTGACGAAAGAATCGTAATTTCCGTCCCCGAGAACCCCCAAATACAAATTTTGAATGAAATCGGATAACAATACTCGTCCGCCATATTGGATCCGCCATCTTGAATTTTCGATTCAAAAAATAGATTACGACCGATTCTCATACCTACCGAATACGCACAAAAAATTTCATACTAATCGGTCGAGCCGTTTCAGAGGAGTTCGACCACTAACACCGTGACCAGGACGCGATTTTACTAAATATACTGCACGCTAGCACAAACCACGCCCACCATAATACGTCACATCTCCAAACATTACCGATATACTCGGAGTCAGCACATCGCACTAAAATATACTGTGCTCCAACGCAGGAATACACTTTTTATGATTTTGACACGAATTCGACTGAAGCTCTCTCGTTGTCAATCTCTTGTACGCAGTAATTTCATACACCCAAATGGTCTACTGTTTAGCGCTGTCGACTCTTAGTCTGAAGGTCCATGGTTCGAATCTCTATGAACTTGAACTTCTTTTTGCAACTTTTTTTTTTCACCAATGTTTTTTTACTTCATTCTGGTTTTCCTTTTTCATGAAATATTTGAAGTCAAATAGGTTAGTGCGTTTAGGATAAACAGTCTCATTTTATTCAATTTTGTTGAAGAACTCAACTTTTGAAATATATTATTAATCAATGTGTTTCTACACTCCATTCGGTTTTCCTTCCTCGAAAATATTGCAATCAGGGATAGGTTAGTTCGTTGAGGATAAATAGTCTCTGAGTTTTGCCTAAGTAAAGTACTTTGAAGATCAGATATAACGGTGGGCGTGGTTTGTGCTAGCGTACAGTATATTTAGTAAATACGCGGCCGGGAAGCGATTTTACTAAATATAAACTATTGCAGCACAAGACACGCCCCCCATAATACGTCATATCTCATACTGTGCTCCAATGCAAGAACTGAAGCTTTCTCGTTGTCAATCTCTTGTACGCAGTAAATTCATACACCCAAATGGTCTATTGGTTAGCGCTGTCGACTCTCAGTCTGAGGTTCATGGTTCGAATCGCTGTGAACTCGAACTTTTTTTTGCAACTTTTTTTTTTCATCAATGTTTTTTTACTTCATTCTGGTTTTTCTTTTTCATAAAATATTTGAAGTCAAATAGGTTAGTGCGTTTAGGATAAACAGTCTCATTTTATTCAATTTTGTTGAAGAACTCAACTTTTGAAATATATTATTAATCAATGTGTTTCTACACTCCATTCGGTTTTCCTTCCTCAAAAATATTGCAATCAGGGATAGGTTAGTTCGTTGAGGATAAATAGTCTCTGAGTTTTGCCTAAGTAAAGTACTTTGAAGATGAGATATAACGTGGTATGTGCTACTTTTTCAATCGATTTATTTATATGAATCAGCTACGTTGTGCTGTCAAAGATTAGATTTTGCAGGATTGTGCTGGGCTCGATTATATTTTGCAATGCCGTAGTAGGGGGCGTGTCTTGTGCTGCAATAGTTTATATTTAGTAAAATCGCGACCGGGACAGGAGAATTTTATATATTAGATGAGAAAGCAGATGGAAACAATAGGCCTCAGACTACTTTATTTAGTTACAATTTGTGTTAACTTGAATCATGTCAACAGAGATTACAGATCAGGTTTATTCAATCTTCAAGGGTGTTCGAATTGTAGTTTCAGTATAAATATCACATCAGATTCACTATGTAATTGTTTATGATATTCTTGTTGATAAAAATTAATACTAACCCATGTTGTTCATTCTTGATGACCTAGTATATCTTTTTTAGTTCCTTGGAGTTGAAGTTCAACTTTAGCTCTTAGAAACTAAAAGTGTTGCCTAGCAACATACCTATTTTTTGCCAGCAATAGAAACGTCAACTTCAAGAGCTGATTTTGGAATTAAAATGGGCCTCTTTTGAGTCGGTTGCCGAAAAAAAACTTCAGAAACAAATTCAATCATAATAACCCCTTCATTATTCCAGATTTTTTGTGATTTTCTCTCCTCGTTTCGATTAAATAAAAATATGAATATTATTTCAATATACGTGTAGTAAGGACAAATCAGATGATTTGCCCCAAAATATCACTCCATTTAAAGAATTTTGACAATTGTCACTGAGAACTGAAAAGTGTCAGGACAAATACGAATTTGCGACACAAAAAATCCATTTTTTATGTTGAAAACGGGAGCAGATTTGTTCCCGAAACGTCCAAAGCTAAGTAAACATTTGATATTCTTTCTATATACCTCCATTTCCCTTCTCCAAACCTTTTGTCAATACAAATTGTCACCGACAAGCTAGTGAATTTTTCTTTCAGGCTCTATGATAGGAAAATTCTTTAAACGCAGTGACATTTTGGGGCAAATCATCTGATTTATCCTTACTACACATTGAAATAATATTGATATTTTTATTTTATAGAAACGAGGAGAGAAAATCCCAAAAAATCTGAAATAATGAATGTACCACCTTTTTTTTTATCGCTTGGAGCGCACGAAAGGGAATCCCTATAATGTTCAAAGAACATCGTGCGTTCCTAGGGAGGATAGGGGCAGGAGGTAGGTATTGGATGGTAGGTATAATTATGTTGTTGGGAATACTTCCACAGGCAATGAATTCCAGAGCCTAGCCGTTCTATGGATGAAGGAGTCTTGATAAAGTGCTGTTCGACATCTTTCGAGGTTGACAACGAAAGGATGTGCTGAATGGGCTTGTCTAGTTCGTCTGATTGGTTATGCTAGTGAAGGGATGATAGCAGAGATTTCCGAAGAACATTCCCCGTGGAAGCATCGATAGAAAAGTGAAAGGTCGCCGACCTTTCTACGGTGTTCCAATGATGTCAAAGAGTGAGTGAGTGAGTGTGGCGTCACCCACCAGGCGAATTGCTCTTCTCTGGATGGAATCTAAGAGCATCAGCGTATGTTTTGGTGCTGAACCCCATATGTGGGAACAGTATTCTAGAACAGGCCGTATCTGCGCTTTGTAGATCATGAGAAGCTGTTGAGGTGTGAAGTAGCTTTCCGCACGGAACAAGAATCCGAGTTTTTGCGAAGCAGCTTTTGCGATGGATCTGACATGATTATCCCATGAGAGAGTGTTGCTGATGGAAATACCGAGCATAGATATGGTGGGCTTGGTGGGGATGGTGGAACCAGACATTACAATATCGGGCATACTGAGTTCCGCCTTTCTAGAGAAAATGCAGGCTTGAGTTTTGGTGGCGTTGAATTCAACTAGGTTGTTTGTTCCCCAGGCTGTGATTTCAGCAAGATCTCCATTGACAGCATTGACCTGCCTGCGCCGTGAGTTCTCAGTTTCCTGGGAAGAAATGGGAATTCTGGAAGAGAACGCAGTATGGAGGGTACTATCATCTGCAAAGCTGTGGATGGGGCAAGTTGTTACTCCCAACAGATCATTGATATGAAGCAGGAATAATATTGGTGCCAAAATTGATCCTTGTGGAACGCCGGAATTGATGCCAATGGTATCAGACGATACACCGTCCACCACCACGTGAAGCGATCTGCCTGAAAGAAAACTCGATAAAAGATGGCATAGCTGAGGTGGTAAGCCGTATGATGGTAGTTTGTGGAGGAGTCCTTCGTGCCAAACACGGTCGAATGCTTTCAATATGTCCAACGCGACAGCTAGAGATTCCCCGTGTTTTTTTATTGAAGATTGCCATGAATGGGTGACGTAGGCAAGTAGATCTCCAGTAGATCTTCGGTGGCGAAAGCCGTATTGTCTATCATTGATGATCCCTGAGCTCTCCAGATATTTGATAAGCTCAATATTGATGGCTTTCTCCATCACTTTGGAGATTACTGATAACAGGGCAATGGGCCTGTAGTTGTTGGGCAGGTTCTTGTTCCCTTTTTTGGGGATTGGTTGGACTCTAGCTGTCTTCCAGCATGATGGAAAAATATCCGACCTGTACGAGATGGTAAACAACTTGCAGAGAATCGGTGTTAATTCTGGGTGCACATTTTCTGAGGATAATGAGTGGAATTCCATCAAGACCGTTAACCTTATTCGTTTTGAGACCAAGCAAAATTTGTCTGATAGTGCGTTGACGGAAGACGATTTCGGGCATTCGACTCTCAACGGGTGGAATGTCTGGCGGCAGTTTTTCTTGGGAATCTGAAGTAGAGTTTGCTGCGAACATCTTTGCAAAAATATTTGCTTTCTCCTGCGATGTTGTTGCTAATGTGCCGTCGAATTTGGACAGTGGTGGAAATGAACTATTAGTGAAATCTCTTCCGACCGCTTTAGCAAGGCACCAAAACGAACGGGAGCCATTGGGGCAATCTATGAGTTTCGATCTTATCGATTAACCTATACAGACAGTATAATAACCCCTTCCTTGCATTCTCTAGTGATATTTTTCTATGCCAACTAATTATCCATCCATTTTTCAGGATATGATACGGTGGCAGCAGCCCTGTATCGCGTCGAAAGAAACATTTCGCACCCCAATTTCAACCCCCGAACGCAAATAAACGATATCGCCATTCTGCGCACCACCACCAGGATGGTATTCAGCATCTACGTGGGCCCTGCCTGCTTGCCCTTCAGATACACCGCATTCGACTTCACTGGCCAAATCGTTACGGCCCTGGGCAAGTACACATTTCCGTGAAAATATATTGTCTCAAATTCATTATTGGTTGGTTACAATACTATAGTAGCAGTGTTCTGAAGTATTTTCATTTACTGTGGAATTTTCAGACCATTCTGAAGAACTTCGAAGTATTTCGAGGTATTTCGAAGTATTTTCGAACATTGATAATTCTGATGTACTATGAAGTACCTAATTTGGAGTATTTTTGAAGTATTTTTCAATATCTTCAAATATTTCCATGTGTTTTGTAGAGAAGAAAAGAATATTGCAGAATATTATGTAGACATTTTGAGGAATTTGGAAGGAAATTACACATCAAACATTTTCGATCAATGTAAAGCCTGTATTTCGTATTGTTACCATAGCAACTGAACTAATTTCTTGAAAATTTTTTCTTCCTCCTTGGGGGACGTAGCATGAAATTACACTGGAAATTTTTTACGAAAATAGGATCAACTTCAGATTATTTCGAGTTCATTCTATAAGTCAATAAATAAAAATCATTTATCAACAGTTTACCATATAATATAATGTAGGTATACTTGCAAATTCGAAATTTACAAAACCATCAAAAATCGTCAATATCCAAGTTAATTTTCAATAATATTCCAGTGTGAAATTTTCTCAGCGAATAACACTTTAGCTAAAATTGATATCCGGGAATTTTTCCTCGAACACGAATATTTAGGAAATTCTCTCTCGTCTTCGACTCTAGAGAATTTTCAAAATTCGTGTTCCCAAAAAAATTTCCGGAAATAATTGAAGCTCTCGTTATATAATATGTGAGAATTTGTTCAAATTTTTCGAAATGTTTGAAAGATTTGAAGAATTTTTGAAAAGGTAAGGCACTAGTTTAAAATGTTTGGAAGTATTATTAAGTAGTACCTAATCAATTACAGGTCTTCTGAAACGTATTTAGATACCTATTTCATAGTATTCCCGATATCCCCCAATTTTGCTGCCAAATTTCGTTATTTTTTCAATAATATCTAATGTTTCGCAAGATGTTCTCCGAATATTCCAGAGATTTCCTTTTGTGCGCAACAAAATATCGAAAGAAATATACCATAAATGATCATTCTGGTTCTCGAAACATTCTGGAATATGTTGAATCATTCGGAAATATCATCTTATTCACCGTATATTATCATATAATAATACCGTAAAAAGGGGTGAAAACTTAGGAGCGAATATAAACAAATAAGGAGCATTGAATTACTGTTTCCATTCACCCCGCCTGGAGGGGTAATTCGAAATCACATTTCAATTTTTTTCTCAAAAACTGTATTTTTTCACTGAAACTCTGAAATTCTTCTCTAGAACTCTAAAATATTTGACCCTATTTTATAGTACATTTTCATTGGAAATATTAATTCTTTCTCGGTTAATTCAACAAAAAACAACTACTTTCCTGGCTATATGCCACGACTAACATTGAATTGTATATATTGGAAAAAAGGGAGCATGAAACAATCAAAATCCTTTGAAATCAAGAATTGACAATCTCTCAAATCTGATAAATAATATAATGTATTATTTCTGGCATTTTCAGGATGGGGTCAATTATTCTTTTCTGGACCGAGATCTGATACTTTGCAGAAAGTAGATTTGATGGTGACACCAAACGACGTTTGTGCAGCGGAAAACTCAGATTCCATCATCACTGCGAATCAGGTTTGCACCTTCTATCCGGGCAAAGATGCATGCCAAAGTGACTCAGGAGGTGAGGTTTCTAATATTCCATTACAAACATGTATTTGAAGTGACATTGAAAGATTTTGGATTATTTCATTATATGTTTTGTAGCATTTTTTTAGTATTTTCACAATATTTTCTGGGTATTTTGGAATATTCTCCATATATTTTGAACCTTCAAATTCAAAGTGTCGCAACTCAGATGTTTCTAGTAGGTTATATGGCATTATTGAGAAGAAACTGCGCCTCCACTACGTGTCGCAACTCAGATGTTGACCCTCCTATTGGTCGTGACTTAGCTACTCGCTTGGCTTTTTGACGAGGGGATTTTACTCATTTCACCACCCAACCATATTCATTCCCAAATGAAGAGAATTGTTTTTCAAAAGTACAACAAACAATTTATTTAATCACGAAAACATAAAAATGTGCCAAAAGGGCGGAACAGCAAAGAACATACATGAAACGAGCAAACAACAGGAACAAGTTGATGGTTCTTTGTCACACCCCCTAAGTGGCATAGTACCAGTTTGCAAGTCAACAATCAATGAATGAGGGTTATGTACGATTGAACTAATAATGACCATCCTTATCGATTCGGGTTCTATTTATATTTAAAATCGATGCTAGATTCGCAATTTTCCCCAATGGAAATGGTCATTACCTTTCGATACTGCTTACCTAGGTATTATCGAGGCGGTAAGTGGTTTCTTTGCAAATTATAAAAGAAATGACGTTTTTAAACTCCGCTGATCTGATCGAAACTACAATGTACTGAATGTTTCAATTTGGAGAAGTTGATTAATGATAAAAGATCTTGAAATGAACGAGAGTTGGCTAGTTACACGGTTCGTACCAAGTAGTTTTGAACATAAATTTTTTGAGGCTAGATTTTTCAATCCAAATTTGATGTGAACTTGAACATCATCCAATTTCACACCAAAAAGGTACTCTCGGTAAAACTCGATACTGTGTTCCGTTTTCGGAATATTTCGATTTGAGAATGATGAAGTGATATAACTGTTGCTGGTATAAATCTATGTATTAGAGCGAGTATTATGAAAATTCATCACCTATTAATTGAGAACCGAAAATAACAATACCTTTCTAATGCTAAACTTATTGATTTAACAATGAATCACAAGAATAACATCAAAACAGATTTGACTAAGAACATGGATTACACAGTTTTGTTGTATCTTGAGCAGAAAGTCTAAGCTAAATAGGTAAATTCACGTCAAGAGTTGTAAGACATAATTGAACATCACTTGGATGACCTAGCTGATCCTCAACTGTTTAGAAGAATAATACAATCTTAAGAAACGAAATTAGAATCGTGTATTCGCCGGAACGTAGGACATTTTGAACACACACTCTAACTGATTCAATATTTCATGTTTCTAGTCAAGTATCTCTTGATTTTCAACTTATGATTCCTAGTTCCATCAATAACTTCAGCAGAAGAATAATTTCTTTGTTTTTTAATCGAAACATTCTATCGAGTTTCACCAAGAGTTTCTTTCTGGTGTAAAATTGAATGAGGTTCAAGTTCATATCATATTTGGATTGAAAAATCTAACCTCAAAAAAGTTATGTTCTAAACTACTCGGTACGAACCGTGTAACTAGCGCCCTCATGAGAGTCAGATATAAAAACAAATTCATGCGATGTGTCAGATTTCAAAACACATCCGTACGAAATTCAATCACAATGTTGCCAGTATAGTAGTTTCGACATAACATACCTTGTATAATGAAAACGGATGCCGTTACGACATTTTTTCACTGGGCAAACCCAACTTATTTTGCAGTGTTCTACCTTCCCTAGCAAGGGGGTCAGGTTTTTTGAAACACCCTGTATAGCGATACACTTTTCGCAGAACAATAGTTATTAAAATGGAAAAAAAATCATGTAACAACATTTTAATATGACAAAATAAACACATTTGAATATACTGATAGCTAGTTCCTCATTGTATGTAGAACTGTACCCGAGTGATAAAGTTTAAAACCTTCTGCTGCATTCACTTTTCACTGATAAATTTTGAATTTGGTTGGTATTGAGAACCCATTCAATTTTCATGATTTCCTCAGTTTCGTTCTCAAAAATTTTCAATTCTATTACGGAGTTTTGCAATCAATTCCTGTTTCTCTATGCATTTCGTGTGATGATAATATTTGAACATTTTTCATTAGTCTGTTGTGTAAATCAATGGAACAGTAGATTCTCTCAAACAGATCTTATGAATCTTCTGTTTGAAACTTGGCCTAGAATATAGTTTCATTCCAATCTGCTCACGAATTTCGCCTGGCCTCAAATCAATTTTCCATCTAGCTAGGCCGTCTTATACATTCCTTTCATAAGGGAATGGTTGATATTTCCTTTGGAAAATTAAATAAATGATATCGCTATTTCCTTCAGAATTCCCGCTATTCATTACACGACAGCAGGAAATTTTTTTCATTCATGCTTTTTTCTCAATTGTTCATGAAATTATATTTCAATTCTGACGTTCATGAATTTATTGTCAAATTAAAACAATTTTGAATGAAAAAGCGCGGAACAACTATGGTGTTGTCACAATGCAAGGTGTGTAACTTAATCTAAACATTCAAAAACACTAACAGTTGTAATTTCTGTGTCTGTACTCTTATCTAACTAATACCATCCAGTAATAGTCCAATAAATCAAGGAGGAAAAAAAGGCAAAGTTAACGTTAATCACGCACTATTTTCATCTTCCGGTTGGAAGTAGCTTTGGGTACCCCATCAAACATGAGACAAAGTTTGACTGGAAAACGCGTGCGATGGCGGATAAAATGGCCACAAAAGACCAGGGAAATAGGTTTTCAGCCAATATCTCCTAAAATATGGCAGTAAGAGATTTTCGGTTCAGATCAAAATTAAAGTTCAGTTAATTTTCTACAAAAATGGTCTCTATAATTTTTCTCGAAAATTTGCCCGGTTTCGAGAAAAACGGCACGAAGCGCACCTCGAATAATGAGCTTCTGTGTTGTATGCCGGAGAGCACAGTCCGTGTATTCACACATCGGCGGGGGGACAAATTATTCAATAACTTTGTTAAAAATGCATATTTTCTCATGATTCAAAGTTCATGTGAAAGAGGAATTCTGCTGCTATCATACCCTGCGTGGCCGCATGGTTTGTAGCAGACGACCCGAGCGCCACGTAGAGAACACACGCAGCGAACGACGGAGGAACGAAAGTAATAAATTATAGCGTGTACATTTAGATATACTGTTTTTTTTCCGGGATATCAAGAGTATGACTTAAATACATCGATGGAAAGGTGGGAATTCCCCCGTTACACTAGTAAAGGTGTTGGAATGTTAGAAATGAAGAGCACGGAGAAAAAAACCACCGAAAAAAAAATGCGTTTTTTCCTTGACCCCGCTTTTTCTAATTTTATTGAAAAATGGACGACTTCGCCAAAAAAAGTAATTGCACAATCGAAAAGTAGACCTTCTTAGCTTTCAAATGATGTACCATAGAAACCAATCGGATCATGTATAAATTTTTAATTGATGGTTGTTCACAAAATTTCCCCGCGCTCCAAAAATAGCAAAAAATTGGGATTCAATAAACAAAGATCGAATGAAAATTTAAAAATATTAGGGTATACTAATTTCAGGGATGACAAAGGAACTTATGAGGACCCATAATCAAGAGAATTTTGAGTAAATTAGTGCAATACAAAAAAATAGGAACAAATTCCTGGCTTGACCCATGTTCCGATATGGCCAAAAGAGTCAAGCGTGACTCAATTCACAGGGTATGATAGCAGCAAAATTTCTCTTTCACATGAACTTTGAATCATGAGAAAATATGCATTTTTAGCAAAGTTATTGAATAATTTGTCCCCCCGCCGATGTGTAAATACACGGACTGTGCTCTCCGGCATACACCAGAAGCTCATTATTCGAGGTGCGCTTCGTGCCGTTTTTCTCGAAACCTGGCAAAATGATAGGGACCATTTTTGTAGAAAATTAACTGAACTTTAATTTGTATCCGAACCAAAAATCTCTAACTGCCATATTTTAGGAGATATTGGCTGAAAACCTATTTTCCTGGTCTTTTGGGTCCATTTTCTCCGTCATCGCACGCGTTTTCCAGTCAAACTTTGTCTCATGTTTAATGAGGTACCAAAAGCTACTTCCAACCAGAAGATGAAAATAGTGCGTAATTAATGTTAACTTTTTCCCTTTATTTATTGGACTATAACTCTAGTTTTGATAAATGCAGATGATAATCACCATAGCAGCAAACTATCGGCTGTCAGCTATTTGACATGAAATTAGTTGACATTTTAATTTTCGAAGATTTGGTTGTAATTATCGCAATAAACTATCAAAAGCAGCTGCGATAGTGAATTTGAAAATGTCCATACGAAATTTTCAATGTAACAGTTAGTAGGTATAGGTATTTCGTTCAAATTTCAGTATATGATACAACTGAGAATTAATAAAAAAGAAATTGTATTCTACAAAGAAATATAATATGGAAATGTGTTTCATTGATTTGTTATTCTACATGATTGCCGACAAAATATAGTGTATGCAACACGTCCAACAATAGTTTTTTTTGGACTCGCAGACTTCCAGGACTCGCCTATGGATCGGCCTAGAATTTTTGGTAAAAGTGCACTTATCATGCGATGGGGTTTTTTTCGAGAATTTTTTTTTGGTACTTACGTATTTTCGTCTGAAAAACACGAATTTCATAATGAAAATGTGAACAAACCATTATTTATTAAGATATTTCACTATATAGTTACAAATTTCACCATCTTTTCCGCCTGTCTTCTGGATCACATTTAGATCAATTTGCCCTTCTTTTTCCATCATTGGACAATTTATATATATCACACAATGTTGGACACATTTTTTTTATTATATGAGTCAACTAGAAATATGATTTTCTTGTGATTTATCCATGTTTAGTGAAAAGAAGGAAGAATATCATTTGAAATAATGGCGTCTGTAATGTCATTCCAAAGCAATCTATTGACATTTGACATCTCGTATATATTTGGATTGCATATGGATTAAATGGCCATCATCTGGTATGCTTGCTCACTAAATAGGAAAAACTTGCCATAAAAATCATATTTCCTGTTGAATTTTCTATCTTAAAATGTGTCAGTGAAGTACATCATGAGTATTAAAGTGTCCAATGACAAAATAATAAGAGCAAGTACCTGTAAATGCATCCAACACAAGGGGGAAAAGAAGGCAAAATTTCGAACTTTTTCTTGAAATGTCTCGATAAATAGTGGTTTGTTCACATTTTCATTATGAAATTCGTGTTTTTCAGACGAAAATACGTAAGTACCAAAAAAAATTTTCGAAAAAAACCCCATCGCATGATAAGTGCACTTTTACCGAATTTTTTCGACTTGTCCAAAAAACAGCATTTTCCGGACTTGTTACGTGAATCACTATTTTTCAGGTCCTTTGCTATGGATGGACACGGGTAAAAGAAGACTGCAAACGGTTGGAGTGATTTCATATGGACTTGGTTGTGCTACTGATAGACCCGGTATTAACACCCGAGTGACTTCTTACATATCGTGGATAGTTTCGAGTTGTTCTGGTAAGAAGCTCGATAAAAAAATGTTCTCCATCGAATCATAGTTAAATTGGTATTTTGAAGAACATTGGGGGTTTAGCAAAAACAGAAACAGAAGTTGTTATTGGTTTACAGAGAGTTGGTAACGGAAACGTGGAAGTGCCACGAGTATTTTGTTTTTTCGGTCGATAAAAGTTTCGACTTCTATTTCGAAATTTCGACTTTCACCTCAAAATTTCGACTTTCATCTCGAAAATTAGAATTGTATCACGAAAATTAGAATTTTATTACGAAATTTCCAATTATATCTCGAAATTTCGAAGGTTCGACTCTCGTTTTCAGAATATTTTTGGACTTTCTTGTTGGAATACTGAATACGCATTCTCCTGAATTATACAGGGTGTCCCAGAACAACGTACATTGAATTGAACAGGGTAAACTAGAGTTCAAAGATTTTATTGAATATTTCAAAATCCTTGAGAGGTAATGATCTGAAATTTGGGAGGCAGTCAACTATGAAAAGTGTGCATAGATAACAGGTCTCATCACTGCAATCGATACACAGGGAAATACAAATTTAGCATTCTGATTGGAGAAAATCCATAGAACTTTTTTTGAGTACGCCACTAACCATATTTTAATATCTACTTGAATAACAAAATCAATTATCTATCTGATTTCTCACCACATTTTTTTTTAAATTTTGCTTGGTTTACGAGATATCTGAAAAAATTCTTTCGGAGTCCCTCCATATCATCCAAGATATCAAGTTATTGTGTTCTGCAGATTTCTTCCTCCTTCATGTTGATATTTTGGTCACGTATTCATGTTAATTATTCAATAACCCTTTCATCACACAGGATGGCCCATTTTCAACTTGACAGGGAGATTTTGGGTGATAATAGCGTAGATACGAAAAAAATGCTCAGATCGGTCGATTTTAGTTTGCACCAATCAAAGTCATTTGCAGGCTTTTCTCGTTTCGTTGAGAGTTCGGGGGCACAGATATTATATTTCTTTTAGCAAGCTCTTCATCAGATGAGTTCATCAAATCAATAATTGAAAATAAACTGGATCTCCCATCGCACTTCTCCAGAATGAGATGCATGCCTGCCATTTCGTTGTTAGAATAATGTTGATGGTCTTGATCAGCCATTATTAGTTGATATTTCTTCACAGTTCACACTGAGAATTGAACAATCAACTACAATGATTAGGCTGACAGTGACATATGGGATGAAAATAATGATAATACCGCTTGATGGATCTCTTACTAAGCAATGATTGAGCAGAAAAAGTAGTTGATATGATATGATATGCCCCGAACTCTCAACATAACGAAAAAAACCTACAAACGACTCTGATTGGTAGCAGGAGGTGCAAACTAAAATCGACAGATCTGAGGATTTTTTCGTATCTACGCTATAATCACCCAAAATCTCCCTGTCAAGTTGAAAATGGGCCATCCTGTATGATGAAAAGGTTATTAAATAATTAACATGAATACGTGACCAAAATATCAACATGAAGGAGGAAGAAACCTGCAGAACACAATAACTCTGATATTTTGGACTATGGATGATATGGAGGGACTCCGTAAGAATTTTTTCAGATATCTCGTTAACCAAGCAAAATTTAGAAGGAAATGTGATGAGAAAAAAGATAGATAATTGATTTTGTTATTCAAGTAGATATTAAAATATGGTTAGTGGCGTACTCAAAAAAAGTTCTATGGATTTTCTCCAATCAGAATGCTAAATCTATATCTCCCTGTATATCGATTGCACTGATAAGACCTGTTATCTATGCACACTTCTTATAGTTCACTGCCTTCCTAATTTCAGATCATTACCTCTCAAGGATTTTGAAATATTCAATAAAATCTGAAAAAAAAAATCCATTCATCGCCCTCTCACGGCCCTACGGTGCATTTTCGTACAGAGGTAAGTTGGTCCCAATCGACCTATTTTGAACTCTAGTTCACCCTGTTGAATTTAATGTTCGTTGTTCTGGGACACCCTGTATATCAGTAAACAAGGTATTTCAGTAGTAATTGGAAATATTACAACTATACAGTGTGTCCATTTAGTGCGTAATTCTTCGATATCTCGAAATCCATTATCAGTATAGAAAAACTTTCAAAAATAAAGGACCACGCACACATTATATGGGAAAATGTCTTTCGGTGAAAATGGCTGAATTTTTGATATGTTGTAGCTGTAGTCATTCTAAGTAAAAGACTCCATTGGCTCAACTCGATCGTATGACCAGATTCGGCGCTAGAGGGTGAAACATCATGAATTTTGTGTATATTTTTGAGAATATGAAAATCTCGTGAATGCATATCACGAGATTTCCATAATCTTCATTAATCTTCGAAGACTCAAAAATACACAAAATTCATGATGTTTCACCCTCTAGCGCCGAATCTGGTCGTACGATCGAGTTGGGCCAATGGAGTCTTTTACTTAGAATGACTACAGCTACAACATATCAAAAATCCAGCCATTTTCACCGAAAGACATTTTCTCATATAATGTGTGCTTGGTCCTTTTTTCCGTTATTGGAGGTTTACATTTCAAAAATATTTTCAACAATACTGGGTGTTTTATAAAAGCGGAGACGAGTTTTTATCAATAGAACACCCAGTATTTTTATTCAAAATTCATTCCGCTGAGGTTTAGCTCTACATCGCTGGGGAAAAAATTGAATTTGGTTGCGGCGTTGCCAAGTTATAATTGATAAACCCATTTTTACCACTATTGAAGGCTCATGTAGAATTGGTTATAGTATATTGATGTATTCAAATTTCGAAAATACTTTTGGCATAGTAGTAGCGAGGTCTCACATTCACCAATCCAGTAATTTTGCAAGAAGATCCTTTTTCTTTCATCCACCATGTTAAGGCAAAACCTTGACTCATCCGTTAACAAGACATTCGACCATTCAGGAATATTCCACTGTCCATAACTTTCAACAAAATTTCTTCTAGCAGCACGATGTTCGAGCAATAATTTGGGACCTTTTGCAGGTCTCCTAGCTTTTAAATTAACTTCTTTTAGACGTCTACATACTGTCTGCTTACTTACTGCAACATCACGAATTTGGCGGAGATCTTGCTGAACATTTACCGCAGTATTTGTTCGATTCCGTAAAATCAGCAATCTCAAGAAGCGATCATCTCTTGGAGAAGTTTTTCGGGGGCGACCAGAACCGACCCTCCAAGCGGTGCTTCCTGTTTGTTCATACTTGCGGATTGCAACGGCATTTGTTTTCTTAAAGACAATGTGATCCTACCAGAGTACAACCCAATCAATTTTGAGTACTCTGATCCTTCAATAAATTTAATTTGTGGGATAAGCGGAAGGTATCAGCAAAAAAGCTGTAATTCGAGAAATTTTAGAGATAAATCAATGAATAAAAAACCAAAATGCTCGCAAGAGAAGCCTCTCTCGTATAGGGTGTAAGCACTTTGTATACCATTATTCAATTAACACACAGGGTGAGTCAAAAATTAAGAATAAATCATGGTTCGACTTAATCCACCAACATCAAGGAGGCTTTGGAATAATGTTCACCACTTTATTTCATTCATAGATTCTATACACCCTACTGAATTATGCGAAATGAACGTCTCTGGCTACTACCACAGGCGTACCAGAGGGGCAAGTGACTGGTTAATCGATTCCAAATTCAACGCCACTGGTGGCATTGCCATTCTTTCACAATTTTCGATTCTTCAATACGCTCTACGAAAATATCGTACAATTCCTTCATAATTATACAGAGTCCCTCCGATTTCATAGGGAACAGTAAACGGAAGAAATAGAGAGTTCATCAAATTAGACAACTTCAAATACTTCTAATGTGCCGTCTTGACGGGTCACTGCAGGAGGTTGAACGCAGTATTATAGTATTTCGAAAATTCGAGAAAAGAATCAGTAGAAATATCGAGATGGAAGTCGGATTTTTTATCTGAAAAAACGAAAACCCGTGACACTTCAATATTTCAATGGCAGCTGGGTACCAAAAAAACTGATATTAATTTGAAAAACATGCGATCCAATTTTCTCTCGTCACTTGATTTATTTTCAAAAAAATATTAAAACTTTTTTCCCTCTTGTATTGTTCACTCATTTGCTAGACTGTTCATGTATATTATGCTGAATGGAGAGAGTCAGGATTAGTTTTTTATGCTCTATCATCATTAAAAAGTCATAAAATTGTTAATTATTGTTTATTTGTTTTCAGATGCCCCTTTTTGCGTCAAATGAGGGATCAAGTGATACATTCATAAAAAAGATAACTTATACGACTGATGAATGACTCTTTATACATATCAATAAAGATAATTCTAATTTATAATGTGATTGTTTCTGATTTAAATTCCACATATATTTCTACATTCTGGAATGTAAGATCATAGAAATTATAATTCTGTATGAGATTAATTAGATGAAAGTCAGACATTTTCAACGAAATGATTGTTTCGAAAGTATACAGGGTGCAGTGCCGGATTTAGGGGGGGGCTATGGGACTATCAGCCCCCGGCGGTGAATTTCAAGAGGCGGTAGATAGAAAGAGAAAAAGCAAGCAGCAATATACTCTATCGCCGACTCGCCGAGGAGGCGACAAATAATAATTATATTGCTTCTTACTTTTTATCACATATTTATGCCGCCTCTTTAGTCGCCTTTTGAAAAAAACGCGCAATTAGCTACCGCTGGCAGTCGGCACCGCATCAAAAGGACTTGGTTGAGATACTGTTTTTGCGAAACTCATAACATGCACTAATTTAGCGTCCAGCTGTGTCTTGGACGCTACAATACAAAGGCGGCGGCGGTTCATACGCTTATTTGATGAAGAGAAAAAAACCGCATTCTACTCAGTAGAGTAGGGGTAATTTCGTGAACTCGGTAACAAAAAACAAAACCAGAGTTCAGTATTTGATAGGTTGTCGTTGGTAATGATAATCATTGAAGCTGAAATAGAGAAATTTGAAAAAAAATGAGGAAAAAAGAAGGTGGTGCATTCTGGAAACGGCAGAAGATCAACAAACAAAAGCAGTTAGATGAAGTTATCAAGTAATGCCCTAAAATACATTCATTTTTTCTCACTTCAAATGAGACAGAATTAGAACCGTCTCCGGGAACTTCACGTTCTCAAGACGGGAATGGTAAGTTTTATATTTTTTTACATTCAGTAGGTACGCGAAAAAGAAAAGTTTGAATCTCAAAAATGGATGAGCAAAATATGGACACGAGTTGTTAAGGGATAATCACAACAAATTCCTAATTCATTGAATATTGGCAATAACTGAGAGTTTTTTTCACAGAGACAATAATGTCAGATGGTTACAATGAATCATCCGATTCACCTGATAATCCGAGCGTAGATTATTTGTCAGAGACAGAGACAGAGATATCGTCGGAAGATTTGTTAACACAGGTGTATAATTTGTCCACGTCCATCGATATACACGATCCATGTTTCTGGACACAAGATTCTGGTATCGTGGAAAAGGTACTTGAGAATTTCAAAACTCAAGACCTTGGTTCTTTAGACTTTGATGTTTCAAGGAGAAAAATGGGAAATCAGTACCGATACTGCAATAAGTCATTTTTCTATAAAAACAAAAAAAAAATGGTGAAAAAATTCGTCGTGATTGGCTTGTCTATTCTACCAGTACCGGAAACTTATTCTGCAAGTATTGTAAATTGTTTTCAAAAACAAATCGCACTTTTTCCAATGGATTTAGCGACTGGAAAAAAGCCTTGGAAAAGTGTAGCAGTCACGAATTATCGAATTGCCATGTAGAGAGTCTGAAAATTTATATATCGAGAACGTCATCAGACATCAAGAGGATTGATGACTCTCTACGCGAGGAACAATAATTGTACAATAGAAATTATTGGCGCTCTATTCTGTTCAGGGTTCTTAGCGTTATACGATTTTTAGCGAGTAGAGGATTGCCATTCAGAGGTTTAAGTGAAAAATTTGGATCAATTAATAATGGAAACTATTTGGGACTATTAGAGCTCCTAGCAGAATATGACCCCTTATTGAAAGAACATATTGATAAGTTTGCATCGAGAGGATCAGGTTCACTTTCATACCTATCGAAAGAAATTTCTGGTGAATTTCTGAAGATAATATCGGAAATTGTGTTGAAAGAAATTGTAAGACAAATTCATAGTGCAAAATATTATTCCATCTCAGTTGATTCCACCCCAGATGTGACACACACAGATCAACTGACATTCATTGTTAGATACTGTGCAGATTCCGGCGAACCAGTGGAAAGGTTCATTTCATTTTTAGAGAACGTTGGACATAAAGGTGAAGATATGCAGACTGCGGTTATGCAGACATTGGAAAAACTCACTCTAAATCTAGCTGATTGTCGGGGTCAATCATACGACAACGCAAACAACATGTCCGGTATTTACAGTGGATTGCAAGCAAGAATAAAATCAGTAAATCATTTGGTGAAGTATGTTCCGTGTGCAGCACATTCTCTTAATCTTGTTATCCAACATGCTGCTGCTTGTTCCATGGAAACTGCATCATTTTTCCTTCTGGTTGAGGAAATATATGTGTTTTTTTCAGCCTCGACCCGTAGATGGCAGTTACTTGCAGATATGTTGAAAGAGAGTGGACAGTCAACTTTTTTGCCCAAAAGGCTAAATATCACTCGATAGTCTGCTAGATTTGATGCAGTGAAGGCTTTGAAGTACGGCTACCAGGTGATTAAAGACGCACTTTATAAAATAAGCCAGAACGGAGAGGAAAAGATGCAAGTTCGCTGTCAAGCTGATGCACTGGCAAAAAAAAAATCTACACTCGAGTTTGCCATTCTGGTTGTTTTCTGGTATGATATATTAGAGAGAGCAGATCAAGTCAGCAAGTCCCTGCAAAACTCAAGCATAGGCCTGGACACGTGTCTCAGTTTATATATTTCATTGAGAAAATATTATGAATGTTTGCGGGAAAAGTTCAATTTTTACGAAAAAGAGGCACAATTACTCTCAAAAGAACTTAACTATAAAGAGGATGTCAGAACCCGTAAGAGAAAACTGGCTCTTGAAGAAGCTGACACTGAAGCTTTATTGACACCACAGACCAGAATGCGAACCCAGGTATTCCTCAAAGCAGTCGATCATTTGGTGAGTGAAGTAAATACTCGTGCTGAAGCCTACAAGGATCTCTCTTCTACATTCTCATTTTTGTTCTCAATTGCGTCTCTGCCAGATGATGTTATCGTAGATAAAGCACGTGTTTTGATTGATGTATACCCAAATGATGTAGATGAGTCCCTCGGTAATGAATGTGTTCAATTGAAATATTTCCTGAATTCTATTGCCGAAAACAAAAGTGATGAAATATTCAATGCAAGGTCTTTGATGGCGCTTTTGCACAAATATAAGATCACAGATACTTTCTGCAACGTGGAAGTAGCTCTAAGAATGTTCCTATCTCTGATGATTAGTAATGCCAGTGGTGAAAGGTCATTCTCAACTTTAAAAAGAGTGAAAAACTACATTAGAAATTCCATGGTAGAGGATACATTGAATAGCATATCAATTTTAAGTATTAACAGTGACATGTTATTGAATCTGAATTTCGATGATGCCATTGACGACTTTGCTTCAAAAAAATCAAGAAAAGTATTATAGTATTGATCTGAAAAAAAAAATATATATTTGTTGTTTGTTGTTATATTTGTGTGAAGTAAATATAATTTGATTCGTTGTACATAATGATTTCATGTTATTATTATATGCTGTGAAAAAAACGAGGGGTCAGCCACTATGTCCAATATGTGTACACTTGGTGTCCAATCCCGATGAAAAAAGCACTGAAAGGGCTCTTTGAATTTTGAAACTGACAATTGAAATTTAATATTTGGCGGCGGCGCGGCGGCATCGTAAAAGTTAGCCCCGGGCGTAAGTGAGTATGAATCCGGCACTGACAGGGTGTTTCATTACTAATTGGACATATTTACTTACCTCAAAATATGAAGATTCAACCCAAATCACCTAGATAAAATATGTCTTCTGTCTGAGTTATTGAAAAATTTTGGAATGTTTTTTGCCCAGTTCTTCAAAACTATTCGACGTATCACTTTCATATTCGGAGGGAAGTGTAGGTATTACACAACCAACTGAATTATGTAAATTTAATTTTTCTAGCTATTATCAGAGGCGTACGACAGGGGCAAGTAACTGGGTGATCCTTCCCAAATTCTACGCCACTGGCGGAATTGCAATTTTATCAGAATTTTTCGATCCTTCGATACCTTCTTCGTGGATATTGTACTCTTCCTTCATAGCGATGAAGTCATTATTTTTCGAGATATTTCAAGTCAAACATAAAGCAGCACAATTATTTTGATTTTAATGTGTATCAATAATAACGATATTTTGGATCAATGGACTGCATTCATCAATCAAATGGAACTTCAATCCATATTTACATAAAAACATAACAGAGCTGTTACAGGGCGTTTTAAATCTTTTAATATTTTACATAATTGAACACCCTGTAACAGCTCCTGTCTGTTATGTAATTATATGTTTTTATTGTTAATATGGATTGAAGTTTCAATTTATCGATGAATACAATCAAGAGATCCAAAATATTGACAAAATTATTGCACATTGAAATCAAAATGATTGTGCAGATTTATGTTCAACTTGAAATATCTCGAAAAATAATGACTTCATCGCCATGGAGAAAGAGTACAATCTCTACGTCAAAATTGTTGTATAATCAAAAATTTGTGATTGAATTGTAATTCCGCCAGTGGCGTAGAATTTGGGAGGGATCAACCAGTTAATTGTCACTGTCGTACGCCTCTGGTAATAGCTAGAAAAGTGCATTTCACATAATTCAGTTGGGTCTATAATACCTAGACTTCCCTCCAAATATGAAAGTGATACGTTAAATAGTTTTGAAAAACTGGGCAAAGAACATTTCAAAATTTTTGGATAAAACACCCTGTAACTCAGACAGGAGACATAATTTATCTAGATGATTTGGGTTAAATCTTCATATTTTGAGTTCGGGATTCTATGATTGAAATATTTCCAATTAGTAATGAAACACCCTGTTTATATCTGTATATACAGAGTGTACCGTTATTAGCCTGCCAAACTTCATATGCGGCTTCTACGATCAAAAATTGGAATAGAAGTTTCAATAAAGAGGGGTCGAGAAATGTCTCCTGAGCGAGCTACGACCCCTTGAAAGGATAAGCACCTGAAGATGATATTTCTGGAATATTTCCAAAACGCCACGTGATGAAATGATGCAATTCGGTACAAGAACTAGACTTCTCATGCCCCATGCAGTGGGACCAAGATCATTTCAAAATTCCATTCAGGAGTGTATAATACAAGGTGAGACAACATTGAATATTGCTCAAACTTTTTTGTAAGTATAGTTTTCGACAATTCAATCTCGGATTATGAAAATCGACACCTCTTCACAGAAAAAGGTAATTTTATTCCGTATCAAACAGATGTATCATCAATTTGCGATATTATGCATAACATTACAATAAATCGTAGTGGATATGGAAAAAAAATCCCAAAATTTAAGGTTTTTCATCAGCATTCTCCCATTTTACGCGTTTCTCTAAGATTGTATATCTGAGATATAACAATATTCTTAAATCGATTTCATTCGAAAATGATACATCTGATCGATACGAAATTAGAGAATTTGTTTTTTTTGTAGAATGGTGTGAATTTCCAGAATCCGAGATCAAATTGACAAAAAATATGCATATGCAAAACTTTGAGCAATATTCAATGTAGTCCCACCATGTATTATACACTCCTGAATCGAATTTTGGAATAATTTCATTTTCAATGCATTGGGCATGGAAAGTATAGTTCTTGTACCAGATAGCATGATTTTATCACATCAGGGCATTTCGGAAATATTTAAGAAATATCATCTTCACAAGCTTCTTCTCGTGTAGTTTCAAATCACCACCAAAAAAATCGATGATATGAAAAAGGGCAACGGAGTATTGAATTTTTATGACCAAAAATATTCGATGATTTAAAATCAATAAAACAATACAGATTCCACGAGTTTGATGTAATTTAATGGTGACATCTCACTGGAAGAGTGTAATTCATGAAATAATTAACAACAAATAATTAAATTAATATGAGTACACTTTATTAAGTCCATGAGTGATTCCCTACATTGTTCTACAACACAGATATCAAATCCTTTATGGATCATATTTATTTTCAATAGTCTATTTTGTGTTACGATAATGTTTCTTATAAGCATAATTCAATCTTCAAAAATTCTGATTCAGTTCGTTCATGTCAAGCAAAAACTGTGATTACAGCACAGCTTCAGCATTGTTTTGTTCATTAAAAGAACAAAACACATTCACTTATATTAATCTCACAAGTGGAAACATTTTATTGATTTGTAAACATCCACTAGGTCAGTCAGATCAACTCAGTGAGTTGAAAAATGCAATCAATCAGTGCATAAAGTTTGAATAAAATTCCACCTTGGAACTACAGCCAATATCTTCTTCGCCACACTCTATTCCCGATATTCCCAAGCACCTGGGTCAACTCAACATCTACTTCCCCTTCTTACTTGCAAGAGCGCCTTCAATAGATTCTCAGTAGTCTCTTGACTCTCAGCAAACGTATTCCTCATCTCCAACACAGATCTCCGCAGATGATCAATTTCCTCGTTCTTCTGTTTAATCTCCTCATAGATCCTCATGATCGGAACGGTATTCTCCATGCAATCTTCGTGACTGTGCAACTCCTTATCGATATTGTAATAGTCCAATCTGTCATTCAGAGTGAAAGTGGGGTGTTCCAGCCTCTTGTAACGTTCGGCTATATGGAAAGCCGCCTTCATCACATCCTTGGGCAGGCGGTTTTCCTTCGGGTTCAGCGGCTTCAGAGTGAGTACCACCTTGGAGGATTTGGGAGATACCAAGGCGGTCCAATGTAGCACTTGCAGCAGGTACCTCGGAAGGTTGCCATTGAACAGTGCCAGCTCCATGTGAGATATCAACTTTGTTTGCCTCACGAGCTTCGATAGCGTCGCCGTTTTCTGCAGCCCCTTGATATCGTCCACAGCGATGCCCACTAGCAGGTTCATCAGGATGATGGTCATCGTCAGCACGAACACTATGTAGATGACTTGGGCGCTGAACTCGAGCAGGAAATGTGGGTTGTCGGGATTGTCGTCCACCAAGATGTCCAGATTCAGTTCCCCAGACAGCATCACGAACACCGTGATCAGAGAAATGAACGGGTTGGCGAAAATGTTGTAGTCAGGAAATATCACGCAGAAGGTCAAGGTGAAACCTATTAGAAGACCTGAATAGGCGAGCAGCAGTTTGGCAAACTCACTTTGCACCCGCGTGTACATGGCTATGTAGCTTCCAAATAGCGGCAGTTGCCCCACCATCAGCATCAAATTCGTCCAGCCTATAAGGATGGCGAACGCTCCAATGTGATTCTGCCAAGTGTAAGTCCTACCAGTATAAATAAAGGATATCACGAACACGCTGATGATAACCGACCACTCGATGATGTTCTCAGGGTAGGAGAAGTACTGCCTTAGCGAATGGTACCCTGGTATCCCGTACATCTTCCTGAAGATCTCGCAGCAAGTTATGCCCACCAGGACGAACCACTGCATCTCCATGACGAAGGGATTGTCTCTCAGCAGTCGGCCCATGATAGACTGTTTCTCGCACAGCTCTATCACGTCCTCGGAGTTCATCTCGTTGAACTTCTTGCCGTAGTTGTAGCAGTGGTGTGCTAGAGCTGTCAAGACGTAGAGCGATAGGGTCATGACGAAGAGACAGGAGAAAATGATGCGGGCTAGGTAGTACTTGCGAATTTTTCTCCACTTGAGGTACAGCAGGGCAGAGCACAAAGGGTGCAACAGCACCCTCTTGTAGCCCTCGTCTACTAGGGTGTCCAGGAAATTTATTTCTCTTGGGTGACAGTATTGTAGAATGACCCTGAAGTCCAAACGTAGTTCTATCTCGTGGTTGGAAGATTCCTTGTGGTGTAATGTGATGGCCGAGTCCAGCTTCTTGATGAACATGGAGAAGGAAGCAGGGACCTTCTTGGTGATGATGTTCAACGCTGTCATCCCACTCTTGCACTTAGCGCTGACGTCAGCTCCGTGGTAAATAAGCGTCTCCACGCACTCCGCCAAACCTTTGAGCGCGGCTATATGCAACGGAGTATAACCGTACTGGTCCTTGACGTTCACATTAGCCCCACATTCAACCAGAGCGGCTATGATGTCGTTTGTCCTAGAGGCTTTACCCACAGCCGCGTGCATAGCCGTCCGCCTGTCCTTATCCTCGGTGTTGGGGTTGGCCAAACCCTCGGTTAGCAGCAGCTGGATGCAGACAAAGTCCTGCATTCTGGCTGCGAGGTGCAGCGGCGTCTGCCCCATGTGGTTCTTCGCGTTGGGATTGGCCCCCTTCTTCAAAAGCACGGCTAGGCATTCGTCGAAGCCTCTGATAGCAGCCAGGTGGAGCGGAGTTTGCTGGTTTTCTTTAGTCTTGACGTTGACGTTGACGCCTTTGAGTTCGAGAAGCGTTCGCAGGCAGTCGGTGTGTCCCAAATCAGCAGCGAGATGGAGCGGTGAAGTCCCGGAGTGAGCAACTCGCGCCACATCTGCGCCTTCATTTACCAACACTCTGACGCAGCTCCAAGCGTTAGCTCTGATGGCGCAGTGCAACGCTGTCTCCTTAGCTTCGTACGGGGTGTTGGTGAGATCCTGCAGCCGGGCACCGTTGCTAAGTAGTACGAGGGTGGTTTCTGCGCTGTTGCCGAAGGCCGCGCAGTGCAGGGGAGTGTAGCACTTGAACAGAGCGTTGACGTCGCACTGCCTGTTGATGAGGAACTCGGTTCCGGGTATGCAGCCTGCGAAGGCGGCCAAGTGGAGCGCTCCCAAGCCTTGGACTGGTTCGAAGTAGTGCAGGTCTGCCCCCATATTGACCAGGCCTGCAAGGAGGTCCCATCGTTTGACTAGGGCTGCCCACAAGAGACAGATGTTGAGCTCTGGCTGCGCGGCGTCGAACAGAGCTTCCAGGAGGTTGTCCTGATGGATGGTTCTGTTTTTGATGTCGTTTAGGAGCTTGGCTCTGCCGGAGGATTGTTTCATGTGCTCCCAGATGTTTCGCTCGATGGTGTGGTAGCAGATTTTGACACCGGCGTTGGTGTCTGGGTATTCGAAATTGTCGAAGAAGGCGGGGATCTCGATGGCGGGAGGTGAGGGACCGCAGTCGATGAATTCGTCTCCTGTTTGGTGGCCATCTATGTTGATTGTGTGGTCGTTCAAAGAGGTGTTTTCGTTGGATTTGGACTGGTCGTCGTCGGTTTGATGACGTCTGAGGAGTTGAAGGACTTTCCAGATGCTGTTTTTCTCCTGAAAATATTTAAAGAGGTGCTCAGTTAGCAGGTAAAGATACGAATGATAGCGATAATTGTATCAATGCATAGATACAATGGACCAACTCGACAGGAGAAGTCAGCAGATCCTTTCGTTGTTAACCTTAGAATATGTCACTCGGCTTCGCTAAAAGCTCCGCCTCGGAAATGCAAAATTGACTTGTCAAACAAGGTGTCACTTCTGATCATTATAAAACAATCTACTATGATATATTTTTTTTACTGACACAGGCCCGTAGAATACTTACCATTGAAGAGGCTTTGGCGTACGTAGAGGAACTGGGCTATCTACGGATCTGAAAGAGATGTTAATAATTATGATCATGTGTGGATTATGGTGGGGAAAGAAATCTAAATATCTGCCATATCGATTATACAGAATCCATTAAAATATTTAGTGAGCTGCAATGATTATGATTATGTAATGATAATGATAATGATAATCTATTGATTCGGTATTATCGATGATAAATTTACGAAATTTGCTCAAGCCATTGAAAATCATCATTATTCTGCTTTTTTGGTGATCATTAGATTATGAAAACAATCAACATAATCTATATCCTCTCTGAAATGCTCTGAATTTGATTGTTTCATCCTCACTGGGAATGTCACTCATGACTCTCAATGACAAAACTAGATAGATTGATAGATTGATAGAGCATTTATTGTATTGAAAGAATTACAATTCTTAATACAAGGGTTGGAGTACCAGTTGAGAAACGGGAAAACTACATCAATCAGTTTCCATGATACTATATCTGAAAATTGTGATAATAAGAGAGAGAAAAGAGGTATATACATAATATGTTCAGGGTATACTATCTCTATATCGAGAATCGGTCTGGAGAAATCCATGAAAATATGAATGCTCATATTTCAGGATACATTTTCTTCATTTAAAATATTTCCAGCAATGCAGTGTTGCCGCTCCTATCAAAAATGAGCAACAACTTTGTTATTTCAAATAGAATACCATGCATTTCGTTGCATTTTCAGATTCTCTCTGAAGAGCTGATTTCATCATCATTACATTATCGGTCTATCGTAGATGATTACAGAGATATCGAGATATAGAGAATGACAGACAAACACTCTTCTCAAGAAAAATTTATTCAATCGATTGATGCAATTTCATAAAAAGTTTCACTTCCCATAAAGATAGTGACTATTCTTATTTTCCTCAGATTTGGCGTTTTTCTGGCAACTTTTTCAAGAAACTTTGACGACATCAATTATCGAAATCTGGCAACACTGCCCGCATTACTTACGTAAGCGTATTCAAACGATCAGACATCATTCATCGGAGGAACTGTGGAATTTTTGCAATTATGTTATACAACATATTTTCAATTAGACAATGAGTTTTCACCACCACTAGCCATAGATCCTACCATTATTTGCTCCTTTTTGAGGCGTTGAATGTGTTTTTACTACCAAGGTAGTTTTTGTCATTTTATGAACCACTAGTTCTCTGTTTAAGTTAACCCAAATGCACTGTTCAATGAAAGTATTGAAAATAAGTGCTGTCATAGTGACATGCCGGTTCCACATAACTGAAATGATTGAAATATATTGCTAGTGGTGGATAACATTTTATATAAAAACCTTGGTAGTGAGAATATTATTACCACGGGACCTTATACACCTCGGCTAAAGCATTTATTTCATTTCATTTTTCATTCCATCAACTGCTCCGGCACCCCCACGTCTTATATGACATTACAATTTAGGAGATTGGAACGGTCTCCGCATGTTTTTCTCCGAGTTTCCTTGGCATAGAGTATGCTTTGACTCTGAGGACCCTTCACAGTGTGCTGCGGAAATATCCGAGATCATCATGCTCGTAATGGACACTTTCATACCTCATTCCTCGAAAAGATCATCACCATCGAAACCCTGGTTCAACAAAAACTGTTCTAGAACTGTTGCCATGAAACAAACAGCCTACCATCGCTGGCGCGAAAAGCCTAACCTAGCGACTAGAGCAGAATACGTTGATGTCAGGAATAACTGCAGCCAAACAATAGATGCTTCGGAAGAAACATACAATGCGAAGATAAGATCGAAACTCATAGATTGTCCCAATGGCTCCCGTTCGTTTTGGTCCCTTGCTTAAGCGGTCGGAAGAAATTTCACTAATAGTTCATTTCCACCACTGTCCAAATCCGACGGCACATTAGCAACAACATCGCAGGAGAAAGCAAATATTTTTGCAGAAATGTTTGCAGCAAACTCTACTTTAGATTCCCAAGGAAAACTGCCGCCAGACATTCCACCCGTTGAGTGTCGAATGCCCGAAATCGTCTTCCGTCAACGCACTATCAGACTAATTTTGCTTGGTCTCAAAACGAATAAGGCTAAAGGTCCTGATGGAATTCCACCCATTATCCACAAAAAATGTGCACCAGAATTAACACCGATTCTCTGCAAGTTGTTTACCATCTCGTACAGGTCGGGTATTTTTCCATCATGCTGGAAGACAGCTAGAGTCCAACCAATCCCCAAAAAAGGGAACAAGAACCTGCCCAACAACTACAGGTCCATTGCCCTGTTATCAGTAATCTCCAAAGTGATGGAGAAAGCCATCAATATTGAGCTTATCAAATATCTAGAGAGCTCAGGAATCATCAATGATAGACAATACGGCTTTCGCCACCGAAGATCAACTGGAAATCTACTTGCCTACGTCACCCATTTATGGCAATCTTCAATAGAAAAACACAGGGAATCTCTAGCTGTCGCGTTGGACATATCGAAAGCATTCGACCGTGTTTGGCACGAAGGACTCCTCCACAAACTACCATCATACGGCTTACCACCTCAGCTATGCCATCTCTTATCGAGTTTTCTTTCAGGCAGATCGCTTCACGTGGTGGTGGACGGTGTATCGTCTGATACCATTGGCATCAATTCCGGCGTTCCACAAGGATCAATTTTGGCACCAACATTATTCCTGCTTCATATAAATGATCTGTTGGGAGTAACAACTTGCCCCATCCACAGCTTTGCAGATGATAGTACCCTCCATACTTCGTTCTCTTCCAGAATTCCTATTTCTTCCCAGGAAACTAAGAACTCACGGCGCAGGCAGGTCAATGCTGTCAATGAAGATCTCGCTGGAATCACATCCTGGGGAACAAACAACCTAGTTGAATTAAACGTCACCAAAACTCAAGCCTGCATTTTCTCTAGAAAGGCGGAACTCAGTATGCCCGATATTGTGATGTCTGGCTCCACCATCCCCACCAAGCCTACCATATCTATGCTCGGTATTTCCATCAGCAACACTCTCTCATGGGATAATCATGTCAGATCCATCGCAAAAGCTGCTTCACACAAACT
Organism: Phaedon cochleariae; assembly: GCA_918026855.4. Lineage (NCBI taxonomy): Eukaryota > Metazoa > Arthropoda > Insecta > Coleoptera > Chrysomelidae > Phaedon > Phaedon cochleariae. Next base: position 3,272,639 of record OU896710.1, on the reverse strand, counting down.
CGGATTCTTGTTCCGTGCGAAAAGCTACTTTACACCTCAACAGCTTCTCATGATCTACAAAGCGCAGATACGGCCTGTTCTAGGATACTGTTCCCACATATGGGGTTCAGCATCAAAACATACGCTGATGCTCTTAGATTCCATCCAGAGAAGAGCCATTCGCCTGGTGGGTGACGCTTCACTCACTCACTCTTTGACATCATTGGAACACCGTAGAAAGGTAGGCGACCTTTCACTTTTCTATCGATACTTCCACGGGAAATGTTCTTCGGAAATCTCTGCTATCATCCCTTCACTAGCAATACCAATCGTTTCGTTGTCAACCTCGAAAGATATCGAACAGCACTTTATCAAGACTCCTTCATCCATAGAACGGCTAGGCTCTGGAATTCATTGCCTGTGGGAGTATTCCCAACAACATATAATCTCCAAAAGTTCAAAAAAAAATTCCAATACCTACCTCCTGTCCCTATCCTCCCTAGGAACGCACGATGTTCTTTGAACATTATAGGGATTCCCTTTCGTGCACTCCAAGCGATAAAAAAAAATCGTGATATAATCTTGGTCCCTTGATTATAATTATATTCTTTACCACCTTGGTGTGTAAATAACTATTTACAACAGAGCTTTTCGGCATGGCCATGGGATCGCCATTATATACAATTTTTAGAAATATATTCAATTTGTAGAAATATATTCATGAATGATTTGAGAGGAAACATTTGCAAAAAATACCGTAGAGAACCAAAAACATAGTGGTTATACGTAGATGATACTTCCATAATATGGTCACATAACCTCATGGTGGTAGATCCCTAGATCATGTGAAAAATGCCGAACCTACCATACACTTAGTTAGGTACCATTTTTGATGTTTTTATTAAAAAATCGAATAAGATCATTGTAACAAGTGTATAAAGAGAAAAAACTCATACTAACAGATACCTAAACTTTCAATCAAATCATCACTTCATGATAGAGCCAAATCAATATCATCTGACTTACAAATTTTCAAGACATTAAAAATGTTCAGGGTGCAGCACAACAAAATCAACCATCAATAGAGACAAAAAATACTAAACCATACATACCTGGCATATCTGAAAAAATTACCTTCTCTTCCAGGGCTCCAATACCTAACCAGCCAGGCAAATAAGAAACAAACCAGGGAGAAATGTTGACAACATAAATATAGACTTGGCAACAATTCTCGAATGGGGATCCAATAATTTGGTAGATCTCAATGCAAACAAAACACATGCATACCTTTTCTCTAGAAAAGCCGATCTCACTGTGCCCAACATAAGCTCCTCAGGAGTAACCATACCTTTGAAGACATTGCTTGGAATTACTATCAGCAATAGCTTTCTTGTGAAAATCACGTGAGATCAATAATTGCTAAAAGTGCATCCCAATAACTTGGTTTTCTGTTTCGGGCCAGGATTTATTTCACTTCCAGTCAGCTGCTTATGATCTATAAAGCTCAGAATCGACCTGTCCTGAAATACTGTTCCCATATTTGGGGTGCAGCACCCAAACATACTCTGAAACTGTTGGATTCTGTCCAAAAAAGGGCAATTCGTCTCGTGGGTGATGCCTCGCTCACAAACTCACTCACTTCTCTGGAACACCGTAGAAGAGTTGACGTTCTGGCTCTATTTCATAGATACTTCCATGGATGATGCTCTTCTGAAATATCAACAATTGTTCTTCCCTTGGCAGTCCCCGCGAGATTAACCCGTCGAGTTGAGGCTTTGCACCCCTTCGTGGTCACTTTGGAGACCTGCAGAACATCTCTTTTCAAAGACTCGTTCATCCAACGAACAGCGAGGCTCTGGAACACATTGCCAAGGGAGGTGTTCTCCAAGGCATATAACCTGCAGAAATTCAAGAAAAACGCCAATTCCTACCTTACTTTCCTTGGTTCTCACGATGTTCTCTGAACATTACAGGATATCCCTTTTCGTGGGAACCAGAACATAAAAAAAAAGTTGGCGTCACAGCTAATGACATGTATTGTTACACCTCTCTCTCAATCAAGCTACTGCCATCTGCTTCATTCTGTCAGAATCTATGGTGCAATTATCATTCTTGAATCTTACTATTTATCAATCACCATAATAATAGAAGTGAGTAAAAATTTTGGAAACGGCAACATTATAACGAGGTTGGAATGGCAACACTCTATATGTGATTAACAAGTGTTTGAAATCCAGATATTGACGTCCGTAAGACGTCCAAAAGTCAGGATTTGGACAAGTTAGGAACGGTACCATAAATGACCAAAATTAGTGATCCTATAGACATAGACGTCATTTTCGTCAGCAAGGCTACCTGGATCTTTCTCTTGTAGTTTTGGTTGCCACATCAGCTATTATATTTTCCGGAAATGATACCTACTCCAACTGCGAATTAAACATGCCAATCATTTTATATGGTTGATGTTGCCTTTTTTGTAATATTTCTTGAAATATCTCGGAATCGATGTTTCAGCTTCATATTTGTATGAATAAAATAATCACTTACCCATGTTTCAGTTGACATAACCAATAGACGAATCAACTTGAAGAGTGATATGAATTCATAAAAATGTTAATTGGAGGTACAATAAACCTGGAGATAATCATCATAATCTCACTGCATGAATTTCATCACGAAAAACAGTCTCGTTCTCCTGACCTTGATTACAGAATTGTTAAAAGAGGAAACATTATTTCTTTATTTTGATTTATTCGAGATCATTGCACAATTACAGTACTATAATTCATACTTGCAATCATGTTTTTTTACAAAAATAATTTTACAGGGTGCTACACAGTTTAAGTGTCAGAAGCCTAGGAGAGAGAGCCCGCTCGTCTACGCAGGGAGAAAAGGCGCATATCTATGCACAACCGTTGTTTGAGGTACCAATACCTCAATAAACGGGCAAAGCGTATGACAAGAAATAAAAAGGAATGGGCCAAATTTGTACATGAAACTCTGTGAAATAGTGTATAATTATCGTATTAATTATGTAACCCACCCTACACCATCATACGGTAACAGGGATTTTGATAATATATATACAGGGTGTTTCAGATTTAAATGTACATACGATACCTGTAGGTAGAGGACACTTCGGTGGTTTCAAATCACCCCCCATCGATATGTCTACCGTCTTTTATAACTGAGATACAGGACGTTATCTTGATTTTGGCAAAATCTCCATCTGGTTATACCTTTTGAACCACTTTGTATAATTTATACATACTTGGTAGAAATATTCCACTTATATTACCCATCAAAACCATATGAAAATCTGGATCAGAATCCAGGCCCGTCTTGAGGAAAAACAGAAAACTTATTTTATCTCAAAAACAACACCTTGTATGGCAAAATTTTATAGGTCTGTTTTGATATTTGGAAAGAGCGGGAAAAAATTAAATGAGTGACCTACTTTTTACGAGTGCGCATCTAATTTGACAGATGGTTTATTATCAAGTTTTGAAATATTCAGCTCCATTTCGAGGCATTTTTATTGAACTTTTAATTCAAAATTCAATTTTAATACGAAAAAATAACAGTCTTCAAAGTTCAACATCATTAGAATCGAATGAGGTGAACTATCGATAGATTTGTTGTGACAGAATCACTTGTCTATGGTATCATATATTTTTGAGGGCTCATTTTATTCTCCACTATTAATTCACGAGCTGCGATTAAGTAGGCTGTGCAAAAAAATCTGATATTCTGACAGGTCATAATCACTAGTGTGATATTATTGGTAATGTTGAGATAATTATTTCTGGTGCTATTAGTAAAGTATAAAATTAGTCCTCGAAAGTTTTTAAAATCATCGACAAATTATTCTGTCAAACAAACAAATTTATCGATAGTTCATCTAATTTGACTCTAATGATGTTGAACTTTGGAGACTGTTATTTTTCTGTATAAAAATTGGGTTTTGAATTATGAGTTCAATAAAAATGCCTCGAAATGGAGCTGAATATTTCAAAACATGATAATAAACCATCTTTCAAATTGGATGCGCACTTGTAAAAAGTAGGTCACTTCATTCATTTTTTTCCGCTCTTTCCAAATATCAAAAACGATCAATAAAATTTTGCCATACAGAGTGTTGTTTTTGAGATAAAAGAAGTTTTCTGTTTTTCCTCAAGACGGACCTGGATTTTAATCCGGATTTTCATTTGGTTTTGATGGGTAATATAAGTGAAACATTTTTACCAAGTATGGATGGATTATACAGAGTGGTTCAGAAGTTATAACCAGATGAAGATTTTGCCAATATCAAGATAACGTCCTGTATCTCAGTTATCAAAGACGGTAAACATATCGATGAGGAGTGATTTGGAACCACGGAAGTGTCCTCTATCTACAGGTATCGTATGTACATTTGAGTCTGAAACACCCTGTATATATTCAGAACAATATGTTAGCGATATGCAACATGAAGAAACAATACTGTTTTTTCCTTTTTTATGACTGAGAGGAAGAAATATTTTGAAAGGTTGATACAGATATTCATCTTTGATACAGAATGCATTCGATATCTTCCGTATGATATAGTTGAAACGATATCAATCAATATAGGTAGACATGATGTTCCAAATATTGTGAAAATCATATTCGACCAATGTGCCAGCGAACTCGTATATAATAATGCATAACCCTTTCAGGATCGACATGGGAAGAATGTTCAAATCGAAATATTGGTTATAATTATTAGAAGGTATACGATACGATATTGTTGTACCAATGATTACCTTCAAACAATATCACATAATATTTTTATATGTATGTATGTTTTTTCACATATTGTGTACGAACTTTCCAACCAACATTGCTTCAATATCAGCTCGAAATCAACAATTACCTCAGGTAGAACCAATTTTTCACCAATATCATCACTTATAATCACATGAGAGTTTTTTTTTGTCGAACTTGACATGTATCAATAAATATTTTGTTGCCTGGCAATCAGACGAAAAAACTGCCTCGGAAAAAAATACGAGTCCGTAGGAGGAGTATTTTTTTCTGACAGTTTTTTGAGTAGAATCACCTAATGGCAACAAAATTCGAATTATAAATACCAAGTTTACTTCGACTAAAAAAAGAGCTAGAGTGTCATTCGGTAAGACAATTTGTCGCTGGAAAAGTTAGGGCAAACTTTCAGCGCTGTGATAATGACAAAATCACGCGGCTTGTGGGATTTTTCATACATGAATAAAATTGTCATTTCAATATTGTATTTTCAATATATTTGGACCAATATTGATTTCACATTCACAATATACAGGGTGATTTTAAAATGAGTGCATATATTCAAGACATATATATGAGAGAGTCTAACAAAAATTACTAAAATATTTGATTTTTCCTAAGTTTTCACATTAACGAGAAATTTCATTTTGAAAATTGAACATAAAATGCTTCGAAATTCGAGTACGCCACTGGGAAGCAAGTAAAATCTGCGGAATCTCAGGGAATCCCCAATTCGTCATTCACTAATGTCAAAACAAGATTGTTTCAGAGACGAATATCCTGATAAAAATTTCTCACAGAATGAATATGGATTGGAATAGGTTATGGAAACTAATAGAGGTGAATGTAATATGTACAGGACCCTTATTTTTTGAAGTTTACTGAGAGAACTGTGGGTTGATTATCTCCATGGATCACGAGAGACGGAGAGAAACATGAGGGGAATGATAGAACGTCCCCCTTCCTTCAATTCGAAAATAAGGCCCCAGCGGGTAGATACAAAATTAGCAGACAATAAATAGGTACACAACAGACACAAAGTTGAAAATCGACTCACCTAGTAGATTTTCTCATACCTGCTCGAACAGCAAAACTCCCGAGAGCAAACAAATACTAATATCGAGTCCATTCCAGACTAATATCGTCCTGTGTTCTTGTTGGTTCATATTCGCACTTAAACCATCGAAAACGACTCGACGACGACATATCCTTCCTGACAATCTCACATTGAAAAATCACGATCACGACCATATCACGATTATCACGACACAAGACACAACATCCAATTATTTTATTTTTTTATTTTACGTTTACAATTATTTTACAAACCAGCAACCACACAAACAAAACTATTATCATATGATCTGTCAACATCAACATGTTTTCTCAGAACAGTAGTATCTGTGACCATAGATTTCCTCTTTGCTGTGACCTTTGACAGTACTAACTAGGATTGTTCGCGTTCTATAACTATTTCACGAAGATTGTTACGATATTACGATTTGTCATGAATCTATTACTATTTGCTATTAGCACCAAAATATGTTCCAATACTAAAAAATCTATTTCTGTGCTCAGCGGATAATTATGTTCCGTTCTATGTTCTATATTTATGTCAAAACTGTGATTAGTGCGATAGGGTTTGACAAGAATGACATTCTGAATGTCAAATGTCAGATCTTTCGAGTCTATTACCTTTTGATACAAATCTTATACCTTTTTTCAAGGAAATCTATTGCGAAAAAATCAGACCCAGGAACAACACTGACTAGTAAATGTAAAGTTTTGTTTCTGACAATTTGCTTGGAATGTGACGATGCATTTCTCAAACATTGAGATGAATGATATGGTTCTTATGTCGGGTCGTTATTGTGCGGGGCCCATGAGACTCCTCGAAGGACACGAAATTGTAGCGATGCAAGGAGGTGGAAGGAAGGGTCTAAAGGATTTTTCAGTAAAAGAACCGTGAGGTGTTGAGGTATACGCTATTCGAGCTTATGTGTAGAAATCTTGGGTGAGTTCATTTTAAAGTTTTTGTATTATCTTTCTGAAATTCAAGACCAGGGTTAACTTCTTCCCCATGTACAGTGGGGCTCAAATTAAAAGTAACGACTTCTGTGAAAATCCCTTTAAAATTTCAGTTTATGCACCCAGACTAATATCTATTCCAACCGCCCGCTGTTTCAATCACTTATTTCTTATGGTGAGTTGTGGTACGAGATAGTCAGATATCTGAATATTTCTAAGATTTGGGGTTAATATTCACATCGCTAGAGTAATATTTTATGCTTCATCTTATGAAGCTGACTCATGGTTATTCATTGTTTGATTCTAGTTGATTCTATGGATTGATAGATATAGTTGAAGTACTTCTTGAATAAAGCGGCATCGGTATAATTAAATTTTTTTTTAATTTAAGTTTGTCGTTAGTATATCCTCCAATTATTTTTCCCATGAAATCATATTTCTTAATCGTTCTTAAGAGTTATTTTTCTCTGAATACCTATTTTTGATATAAGAACTAATAATTCTCATCAGCATGTGCGATATGAAAACGGTATACACATAATTATCTTGAAACGCGAATATCTACCTACTTCCAGAAATTTTATTTTTAAAGTATAATACTTGAGCCTCGATAAATCGTGCAGATAAATTTGAAAAACAGGGTTATTGATCGATTTGATAAAGTTCAGTGTCTCCCATGTCCGTTAATCACAAAAATATTACTTTGCTTCAGAACAGTGTTGTGTCATCAATTTGATATCTCAAAGCTCAAAGGACATAGGAGATACTAAACCGAACCGAATAAGTAGACAATATTTCATGATGCATGATTCTATACCTAGAAAATAATGACGGATTCTCATTCAAGATCACTCGGAACATACCTGACCACACACTCATCTCCACAACCTGCCCATTTTTCATTCCATCAACTGCTCCGGCACCTCCACGTCTTATATGGCATTACAATTCAGGAGATTGGGACGGTCTCCGCATGTTTTTCTCCGAGTTTCCTTGGCATAGAGTATGCTTTGACTCTGAGGACCCTTCACAGTGTGCTGCGGAAATATCCGAGATCATCATGCTCGGAATGGACACATACATTCCTCATTTTTCGAGAAGATCATCACCTTCGAAACCCTGGTTCAACAAAAACTGTTCTAGAACTGTTGCCTTGAAACAAACAGCCTACCATCGCTGGCGCAAAAACCCTAACCTCGCGACTAGAGCAGAATACGTTGATGCCAGGAATAACTGCAGCCAAACAATAGATGCTTCGAAAGAAACATACAATGCCAAGATAAGATCGAAACTCATAGATTGCCCCAATGGCTCCCGTTCGTTTTGGTCCCTTGCTAAAGCGGTCGGAAGAAATTTCACTAATAGTTCATTTCCACCACTGTCCAAATCCGACGGCACATTAGCAACAACATCGCAGGAGAAAGCAAATATTTTTGCAGAGATGTTCGCAGCAAACTCTACTTTAGATTCCCAAGGAAAACTGCCGCCAGACATTCCACCCGTTGAGAGTCGAATGCCCGAAATCGTCTTCCGCCAACGCACTATCAGACGAATTTTGCTTGGTCTCAAGACGAATAAGGCTAACGGTCCTGATGGAATTCCACCCATTATCCTCAAGAAATGTGCACCAGAATTAACACCGGTTCTCGCAAGTTGTTTACCATCTCGTACAGGTCGGGTATTTTTCCATCATGCTGGAAGACAGCTAGAGTCCAACCAATCCCCAAAAAAGGGAACAAGAACCTGCCCAACAACTACAGGCCCATTGCCCTGTTATCAGTAATCTCCAAAGTGATGGAGAAAGCCATCAATATTGAGCTGATCAAATATCTAGAGAGCTCAGGAATCATCAATGATAGACAATACGGCTTTCGCCACCGAAGATCTACTGGAGATCTACTTGCCTACGTCACCCATTTATGGCAATCTTCAATAGAAAAACACGGGGAATCTCTAGCTGTCGCGTTGGACATATCGAAAGCATTCGACCGTGTTTGGCACGAAGGACTCCTCCACAAACTACCATCATACGGCTTACCACCTCAGCTATGCCATCTCTTATCGAGTTTTCTTTCAGGCAGATCGCTTCACGTGGTGGTGGACGGTGTATCGTCTGATACCATTGGCATCAATTCCGGCGTTCCACAAGGATCAATTTTGGCACCAACATTATTCCTGCTTCATATCAATGATCTGTTGGGAGTAACAACTTGCCCCATCCACAGCTTTGCAGATGATAGTACCCTCCATACTGCGTTCTCTTCCAGAATTCCCATTTCTTCCCAGGAAACTAAGAACTCACGGCGCAGGCAGGTCAATGCTGTCAATGAAGATCTTGCTGAAATCACAGCCTGGGGAACAAACAACCTAGTTGAATTCAACGCCACCAAAACTCAAGCCTGCATTTTCTCTAGAAAGGCGGAACTCAGTATGCCTGATATTGTAATGTCTGGCTCCACCATCCCCACCAAGCCCACCATATCTATGCTCGGTATTTCCATCAGCAACACTCTTTCATGGGATAATCATGTCAGATCCATCGCAAAAGCTGCTTCACAAAAACTCGGATTCTTGTTCCGTGCGAAAAGCTACTTTACACCTCAACAGCTTCTCATGATCTACAAAGCGCAGATACGGCCTGTTCTAGAATACTGTTCCCACATATGGGGTTCAGCACCAAAACATACGCTGATGCTCTTAGATTCCATCCAGAGAAGAGCCATTCGCCTGGTGGGTGACGCCACACTCACTCACTCTTTGACATCATTGGAACACCGTAGAAAGGTCGGCGACCTTTCACTTTTCTATCGATACTTCCACGGGAAATGTTCTTCGGAAATCTCTGCTATCATCCCTTCACTAGCAATACCAATCAGACGAACTAGACAAGCCCAGTCAGCACATCCTTTCGTTGTCAACCTCGAAAGATGTCGAACAGCACTTTATCAAGACTCCTTCATCCATAGAACGGCTAGGCGCTGGAATTCATTGCCTGTGGAAGTATTCCCAACAACATATAATCTCCAAAAGTTCAAAAAAAATTCCAATACCTACCTCCTATCCCTATCCTTCCTAGGAACGCACGATGTTCTTTGAACATTATAGGGATTCCCTTTTGTGTGCTCCAAGCGATAAAAAAAAAAAAAAAATACCTGTACTAATTTTCATCATCATAAAATACAGGGTGTCCGAATTTTTTTGCTCATTATTTTTTGGTTGATGAAAAAATTGCTTACCCACCCTTTTTGTTTTCTCAGACACATTGTATATTTGAATGATAATAATCGGGGCTGATATGTTCGAAGTAGTCCTAAATATCCATTTGACATTAGTTCTTCCCAAACATACCACAGTACTACATTTTCTGATCAAGTATACAAAAAATATATCTATTAATCCGATTTTTCGGACACTCTTTGTTTTATGATGATGAAAATCGGTACAGGGTTACATTGAGTGATCTAGGTTCAGAATCTATCATTAGTTTTAGTGAAAAAATAAAATCCCCAATAGTAATTTACGAAATATGGGTCAATAAAATTGGTCGCAGTTGATGGCCACGATAAAAGTTCAAGAATTAAATCACTTTTTTTGTTTGATGGATATTTCAAATACCTATACAAAAAAAAAAGTTTTTCGAAATCGATCAGATAAGATAATACGGATTTTACAGGCGGTGGTAAAGTTCTTAAAGTGGACACACTGTATATATAGCACGTGGTCACAGAACATAACATGCAGTGCACTGTTAAATACCAGAATGTTTGATGTGTATTTTTGACTTTTTTTCAATATAAATAAATAAATTTATTAAATCCTTCATGATCAAAAAATAATACCTTATAATTATAGCCGAGTAAAATAACTATAGAAGTTTTCCACTTATCGATATTTCTTTGTGCTTATATATTCAACAGTATAAAATGTTATTATGGTTTTGAAATCTATGATCTGCATGCTGATAATAATCACACTGTAGATATCCTTGTTTATGAAATTCATATTTCCACTCGAAAGAGCATTTTATGTGAACCAGTTCTCCTTTGTAACAAATCAAGAGTTTCAGTGTTTCAGTTTGAAAGAAAATCATTTTCAAAAATATTCTCAAAAATCGTTATTACTCTGAAACAGTTGAAAATAGTAATGAATTACCTTATATATTTTATGGTTTATATCAGAGTAATATGTAGAATGAATAATGAAAAAAAAAAGTGGTGTTCTATTGGAAATAAGCCAGATTCATCCTCGGATTTACCCAAAAATTTTCAGAGTTTTATTCAACTCAGCATAATATTGAAAATGAATGGGTTACCTGAATGAACGTGAAATCATAAAATTCAGTACTATATCTTTATTGTTTCATTACAATTTTATCGATCTTTTTCTCCTGGTTATACAAAGTGTAATTCAATTGATGGTTAGAAATATAGGATGTAGACATTTTAAGAAAAGTTCATATGAACATAATATATGCCCTGAACCTCTTAACTTTAAAGCAATTTGGTGTTGAAATTTTAAGAAAAAAAAATTCTTATAGTAACTTTGATACTGTTCTAGATATTCTCATAAAATTTGACATGCACCTACTAAGCACTGATGGCCAGTTCGTGTCCGTATGGGATGTAAATACTGGAGATTTTTCTAAAAAATAAATGCAATTCTCATTCCTTTTGCAATAATTTGAGTTACATATTTGAAAATGATGAAACCATTTTGGCAAATTCAATCAACGACTTCACTTCAATAAAAATTAGACAAAAACACATCTTACCTACAAACTACACCACATTGTTTCAGTTGGTGCATGTCAAATTTCATGAGAATATCTAGAATAGTATGTCGAAGTTATCATAAGAAAATGCTTATTTTCATAAAAATTCCAACACCCTATAGCTCGGAAGTTGAGAGGTTTAGGGCATATGTTCATATCAACTTTTCTTCTCAAAATGAGCTGAGGAACCATGTCCTATATTTTTAGCCATAAATTGAATTACACCCTGTATAGTTTGAAATTAAATCCCTTCATTCCAAGATTGGATTCTAGTTATAATTAATTATATTATATCGTTCTCAACAAAACTGAATCAAAGTGAAGCAGTCCAGATAAATTTCTATTTATTTCATTGTAGTTGCCAAAGAAGAACTCTGTCATTGTTATTTTTCGCGTTCGAATAATTATTATTATAACACCTCTAGGTATACCGCTGGGTATACCCTCTAATCTAATACCTTTACAGCGCGAACCAGGTCATAAAATGCTAATGAGGGAAACGGTTCGTTCCTAGGCAATGAATAGTACATGTGCATAGACAAAAATATTTCAATTCGACCAAGAGTCGTTACTTTTAATTTGAGCACCACTGTACATTTTCTCGATTATACATTTTATTTAATATCTCCTAATTTTCATGTAGAGTGGCAACGTCGCTTCGTTCATCACGGTCGACTGCGGATCGCAAACGATAGTTGTGACAGAAGTAGAAATCTGGGCGGAAAAAGGGTATTTTGCCCCAAATCTATTTTGATCCTAATAATATTTCTAATAGTGCAATTCGGTAGTATACCTCAAGCTTTCTTAGTGTTTAAAATATATGCACCTATTTTAAAATCAGCCTGTATATGAATATATGAATAATATGAAATCAGGATTCAGCCAATTCGATGTGCTACCTATGGGAATGGCAATCTTTTCGAACATTCTCATTTCTAATCATACTTTTGACGTTCAAAGAAGTGTTTGAGCTGTACATCTGTTTATTTCTTCACCTATATTTTTCATTTGATTATTGATTGATCATATGTTCTTGAATGCGTATTGGTTTTGAAGCCACTATCGAATAATGAATTTGATAGATGAAACATGTTCATATAATTATTATGGAAAACTCAGGTCTGTTTTTGAGAACTTTCTTGTTGGCCAAAGCTCGAAAGGCATCAAAACTACAATATGTAGCATATGGTCGAAATCATAATGAATAGGGATTCGAATCTGATAAGAGATATGAGGAACGTATATGAAAAAATGAAAGTTGATGCTGGTTGCTCAGAGACAAAACGATGGATCAGAAAAACAATTATGCCATATTGAATAGTTTCAAAAGTTACCACTTCATTATTAACGGGAGAGAAAAAATAAAGAAAAAATTTAGATAGATAGATAGATAGATAGATAGATAGATAGATAGATAGATAGATAGATTTATTGTATTGAAAGAATTACAATTCTTATTAAAAGGATTGGGTGATCTGTGATTAATAATACATGAGAACTAATAGCTAAAACGAAAACAAAAATCTTTCGTGCGGGACCTAGATAGGCATTGAAACAATAATTGATATGCAAATTACTCATTCACAGCAAAAAATCTAAGCTTCAACAAATTGATCAGAACCTGTACTAGGAGTTTCAAGTCAGCTAGGCCACCGTAATTCAGAAGATATATTAAATCATCAAGAGATTCAACGTCTTGAAATAATCGACAATTCCTGATACCAGCATAAACTGGACATTCAAAGAGAATGTGTTCCAAAGATTCCGGTCTGTGGAGATTGCAAACAGTGCATTCTTCTTCAGTATTTATTCTATTCACTATTCGATTGGAGGTAATTCTAAAGAACGACTTACTGCATGTCCTTAGTTGAGCGATAATTCTAGTTATATAGATGGGAACGGGCGCTTTGAGGTAATTTTGAACATTTACCCGTAGAGAGAGACATTTATAAATGAGAGGATACGAAGATTGGCTCAAACTATCTAAATCAATGCTTAAAAGTTCATTGTTGAATTTGTGCAGAAGAGAAGTTATAGCTTTCTTGGAACTATTGAGCAGAAACTGTTGCCAACGATCGACCATTCCGGCAAAAGAGAAGTATTGTTTGACCTGCATTACCCAGTTATATTTAGGATCAACGTTATCGAGTCTGAGCAATCTTAAAAAACAGAGATAAAGAAAAAATTCAGAAATTCAGTTTTTCAAGAACGGAAAGTCATATCGGAGATTTTTGTTAATTTGTTGGATCTTCACTCGCCCAACTTTTCTCCTATTCGATCAAATATGTATCTCTTGTAGCTTCCGAGATTCCCATACTAGCCCTCCTGTTCTTGAACACAGTGTATAGATCGCGTTAACTCATAAAGATATACAGTGTACCCTGATGTATTGATGGAATAATTTCAAGACAGTAAAATATCAGTAAATTGAAACTTTCGACCATGAATATCTTGAGATCGGTTTCTTTACCGGGTACTTTACCCTTGTGACTTTTCGAATACTGCTTTTGATGACTAAGGTGAATAAGAGGGTACTAGGAACAGGTTAGGTTGAGGTAGGACATATCGATCAGAATAGTGAAAATACTAATGAATCGTGGTAAACTCAGAAAAACAGCTCAATTAGAAATGGCTTTTATCGAATTATTTTATGATCATTCATATACAGTATGAATATGGTTCATTGATCTGAAACAATTACGGTGTTCTTCGGAACAGTTGTGGTGTACGCCGAAGCGGTTACGGTGTTCTTTGCAGCGTTCTTCGGAACGGTTGTGGTATACGCCGGAGCGGTTACGGTGTTCTTCGCAGCGTTCTCCGAATGGGTTGTTTTGTACGCCGGAGCGGTTACGGTGATCTTTGCAGCGTTCTTCGGAACAGTTGTGGTGTACGCCGGAGCAGTTACAGTGTTCTTCGCAGCGTTCCTCGGGTTGGTTGTGGTGTACGCCGGAGCGGTTACGGTGATCTCAGCAGCGTTCTTCGGAATGGTTGTGGTGTATACCGGAGCGGTCACGGTGATCTTTGCAGCGTTCTTCGGAACGGTTGTGGTGTACGCCAGAGCGGTTACGGTGACCTCTGCAGCGTTCTTCGGAACAGTTGTGGTGTACGCCGGAGCGGTTACGGTGATCTTTGCAGCGTTCTTCGGGTTGGTTGTGGTGTACGCCGGAGCGGTTACGGTGTTCTTGGCAGCGTTCTTCGGGTTGGTTGTGGTGTACGCCGGAGCGGTTACGGTGATCTCAGCAGCGTTCTTCGGAATGGTTGTGGTGTATACCGGAGAGGTCACGGTGATCTTTGCAGCGTTCTTCGGAACGGTTGTGGTGTACGCCGGAGCGGTTACGGTGACCTCTGCAGCGTTCTTCGGAACAGTTGTGGTGTACGCCGGAGCGGTTACGGTGATCTTTGCAGCGTTCTTCGGGTTGGTTGTGGTGTACGCCGGAGCGGTTACGGTGTTCTTCGCAGCGTTCTTCGGGTTGGTTGTGGTGTACGCCGGAGCGGTTACGGTGACCTCTGCAGGGTTCTTCGGAACAGTTGTGGTGTACGCCGGAGCGGTTACGGTGATCTCTCCAGCGTTCTTTGGAACAGTTGTGGTGTACGCCGGAGCGGTTACGGTGATCTCTGCAGCGTTCTTCGGAATGGTTGTGGTGTATGCCGGAGCGGTCACGGTGATCTTTGCAGCGTTCTTCGGAATGGTTGTGGTGAATGCCGAAGCGGTCACGGTGATCACTGCAGCGTTCTTTGGTACAGTTGTGGTGTACGCCGGAGCGGTTACGGTGATCTCTCCAGCGTTCTTTGGAACAGTTGTGGTGTACGCCGGAGCGGTTACAGTGTTCTTCGCAGCGTTATTCGGTTTGGTTGTGGTGTACGCCGGAGCGGTTACGGTGATCTCTGCAGCGTTTTTCGGTACAGTTGTGGTGTACGCCGGAGCGGTTACGGTGGTCTTTGCAGCGTTCTTCGGAACGGTTGTGATGTACGCCGGAGCGGTTACGGTGATCTCTGCAGCGTTCTTTGGTGCAGTTGTGGTGTACGCCGGAGCGGTTACGGTGACCTCTGCAGGATTCTTCGGAACAGTTGTGGTGTACGCCGGAGCGGTTACGGTGATCTCTCCAGCGTTCTTTGGAACAGTTGTGGTGTACGCCGGAGCGGTTACAGTGTTCTTCGCAGCGTTCTTCGGGTTGGTCGTGGTGTACGCCGGAGCGGTCACGGAGATCTCTGCAGCGTTCTTCGGTACAGTTGTGGTGTACGCCGGAGCGGTTACGGTGATCTTTGCAGCGTTCTTCGGAACGGTTGTGGTGTACGCCGGAGCGGTTACGGTGATCTCTCCAGCGTTCTTTGGAACAGTTGTGGTGTACGCCGGAGCGGTTACAGTGTTCTTCGCAGCGTTCTTCGGGTTGGTTGTGGTGTACGCCGGAGCGGTCACGGTGATCTCTGCAGCGTTCTTCGGTACAGTTGTGGTGTACGCCGGAGCGGTTACGGTGATCTTTGCAGCGTTCTTCGGAACGGTTGTGGTGTACGCCGGAGCGGTTACGGTGATCTCTGCAGCGTTCTTTGGTGCAGTTGTGGTGTACGCCGGAGCGGTTACGGTGACCTCTGCAGGGTTCTTCGGAACAGTTGTGGTGTACGCCGTAGCGGTTACGGTGATCTCTCCAGCGTTCTTTGGAACAGTTGTGGTGTACGCCGGAGCGGTTACGGTGTTCTTCGCAGCGTTCTTCGGGTTGGTTGTGGTGTACGCCGGAGCGGTTACGGTGATCTCAGCAGCGTTCTTCGGAATGGTTGTGGTGTATACCGGAGCGGTCACGGTGATCTTTGCAGCGTTTTTCGGGTTGGTTGTGGTGTACGCCGGAGCGGTTACGGTGATCTTTGCAGCGTTCTTCGGAACAGTTGTGGTGTACGCCGGAGCAGTTACAGTGTTCTTCGCAGCGTTCTTCGGGTTGGTTGTGGTGTACGCCGGAGCGGTTACGGTGATCTTTGCAGCTTCCTTCGGAACAGTTGTGGTGTACGCCTTTGCGTTCAAGTTCTGTCCGAGATCCTTACGAACTACTACCGTTCTGGATATTGAATCTGCAACAGATAATAAAGTAATTTCATCATTTCACAAGCAGGTTTCCTATTTCAACTTCAATAATTTGAACACAGAATGAGTCAATATTTTTAAAGGGTGATTCCTAAGTTGATATTTGTTTCAACTGTGTATAAAACTCGTTGAAATAAACAGCTTTTTGAATCAAATTCTCTCCACAAGGGTGTACAATAATCGAGATTCAGATTAGAAAGAAAAACACTTTGCATGTGAATCAAGACGGTCAAACGTTTCAGAAATCGACACATTTTGCGGGATTTCGTTGCGCTCAAGAATTTCTACTGCTACAAGTGAGATTGAACATTTGAATGAAATATACCAGGACTTGTTAGTATCATGAACATATTTCTTCTTGTGAATGTGAACAGATTTGATGGAGAAATGAAACCTGCAAAATTTGGTCATTCATTAGTGATTTGTTGTTTTTTCAGGGGTAATAAGAAAGATGCCAAAAAAATGTGTAAGAAGACCTGATGCCGAAATACGCGGTGATTACCATCTAGAAAAATATAAAAAGAGTCCTTAATCGTTTTTTGAATGGTTCAACAAATAAAATGTGTTTCTAGCATATCCGCTGTTTTCCGTGGTAGACATATTTCCGACCAAATTTGAAATTTCAAGAAACTGATTGGGCACACTTTGGTTTAATCTTGTATTTTCCCACGCAAACAATGTGGAATCAATGGTTTTTGAGTTGTTCCTCGTCATTTCACTGAATAATAATTATATGGAAATCCTCTAGTGTTTTCAATCCCTCTTTCTCCAATTTTAACTTCTTCATATTTTTTTTCCTCAGACACTAAAAGCAAACGCACCATATTTTACTTGCCACGTTTGAAATGGCTGAAAGTATAGTCGAGTGAGTTTAACCAAAAAAGCAACAATGTTGGAAGAGAGAAGGCGATGAAAATTTTCTTTTCACGTAACATGAAATTCGATCTGTCATCAATGTGATCCAGTCTTAACTTCTGAGGGAAATGAGAATCCAAGAAAGACTGAAAAATAACTAGTATATGTATATTCAAAAATTTTATTCCGTATATTTTTGACCACCATATTTAAGTTGGACAGGACCGTATTGGACACGTTTTGTGATGATTCAACTTCTATATTTCTCAGTTATTGGAAAAAAGTTTTTTAGAGAAGTTACTTCAAATAACTATACAGAGATAAAACGAGTATCAACTCAGGAATCACCCCTCTGCTGAGCAGTGGCGGCTCGTGACTTTCATGACAGAGGAGGCTGAATGATGAGATTTATTGTGAAAAACAACTCTCTACTCACCCAAATCAATAGCTTCAATGACATTCTGTTTACCAGTTAACCTGAATTTAATATTTGAAGAGATGTGTTCCTGTGATTTGCAGTGTCTATCCAATCCGCGAGGCAAATTTTTCAAATCATTATATCCTAATCGTCCCCAACATGATGATTTATCGGTTGAAAATAATACGCAGTACCAACAAAATAGCTTATTCCTTACCTCAGATCCCGTCAGCCAGATATATTTTTTATAATTATCAGAATTGAATGAACGATTTTGTTTGTTACCTGTTACAATCAGATTTTTCAATGTCGGTGTCGGACGTTTGTTTTTCACAATCAATTTATCTTCATAGGACAAGGCACTGAATGGGTTCACCAAAAAGTATTCCACTAAATCGCAATCGTTTTTAAGACACTCATTTTTCCGAAATTTATAGAGCCCCTAACCAATAACCTAACATAAACACTGCATTCGCGATCGACTGTCCGCAATTCGCGTCGCGACACGACAACAAACACGTGCTATTCGGGGATTTACATGTGATTTACATTGCGCGATGCGCGCGTTGGTTGCGCAATGTGACGGAGTCTAGCCTCCTATAGATGTTGCCAAGTTGAATATTTTACGCGTGATTTACAGCATCAACGTGTGATGCGTGGGCAAGCACTGTTGCCAATTCAAAAATATTTACCTAAAAACAGGAAATAAAATCAAAATCTATGTATTTTGGTGTCCTTTAAATGAGAAAGTATAGATAATATCAGTTTAAGGAAAATCTCTGAGGAGGCTCAGCCTCCTCTGCCTCCTCTGAGGAGCCGCCACTGCTGCTGAGTTGAAATAAGAAATAATTCATGTATATTCATGAATCTAATATGAAATCATGATCCCAACTTATGAGAAAATTTCCTGTGACAATTTTCGCATTTGTTGTGAAAATTACATATTTCTGGAGAGTCATAGGTATATTGACGCAAAAGAAGCATACTGAATCCAAGGTAAATGATTGTATATTTCACTTCGCACGGATGTCATACTTTTTTTTCCGTGGGAGTAAAGTGACGCAGCATTTTTTCCTCAGATGAGAGTGCAAACGTCAACTTTGATTTATTGAGTAGATAATAGCTTCCATGATGTTAGTGTTGAAAGTGCTATTTTCTCTTGTGATGAGTGTTTTTTACTACGGGTTGAAATGAATATGAAATCAAACACCCTTAGGTATAGATTACTGAGTATATTGAGAAAACAACGTAATCGTTACATGGCTTATGACATGCTGGTGATCGAACTTATTCTACAATATTGAACTTTCAACACTTCCTGTAAAATTGCCAGAATTGCTGAATAGTCGTATTCAATAATGTCAATGTACCTGTACATCATACAACTTACAGAGATCAATAACATGAATTCATCGCATGCAATGACATAATAATAATGAGGAAGTTTCCTTCGAACAAAAATTCCATAATTTTGAGTTTTCCGTGAGATTCTCTTTCAACAAGCATGATATTACGGAAATTATGGAAAGTTTTTGACGTTTATAGGTGAAATGACATCAACATTCAGCTTCAATTTATGACGAGTTCATTCTATAAGTTGAAGAGTTTCTGGTGTGAAAATATATTTCCACTAACTTCTGCTAAATTGATTCGTAAAAACTGGGATATTGACCTGGCATCGACTCATTTTTCGATAGTTCATCCAACTCAAATCGTTTAATTACATTTTATTCAACCTTATAATATTACGTGAGCAAATTTTATAAATTATAAATAGTGAATTGTATATTTCAATTAACTTTAGTAAAATGAATTTGTTTCGAACATAGAAGTTGTGTTGCTACTTAAGTTCTATTATTTCGTGTAGCTTAAGATGTTTGATTGTGTTTTTTTTATTCAAATAAATAAAATGGCATTTAACGTACCTACAGATATGTACCACGCTAAATAATCGATCAATTAGGTACAGATTGATGATCTGTGATTTATTCAAAAAAATTAACATATTACCATGGCAACACAATTTCTTAAACACATTACCATGGCAACAGAGTTTTCCAAATACATCTCCAGTCGTTAGAGTCTTGTCTGACCTGTCAGTTGTAGGAACTGTCAACTGTCATTTTCGAATTTTGTTGCAATCAGAATTATTCGAACAATTTCTGTTTGTATCAGAATTCTTCATTAAAATGTATGCGAAATGTAGCCGATAGTGAAATAGAATAGAATGTTTTAGTTGGGTACTTGCATATTACCAAGAAGTCTTTAGGTGAAAATTATGCTCTCATCTTTGTGGTTAATTCATTCTATGCTAAACATGTCAATAAACGTGAAACACAATATTCATGTGAGCAAAATTAGGCAATCAGAATATGAATATGAATCTGAGGAATCATCAACTGTGACACGTCAGCGAATCGAAGAGTTTTCATCTACTACGTTAGATGAAATTTTATTAACAAATGTCAGTGAACAAGCCATTTCGATAGAAATTCATGTAGTTATTTCTACCTCCACAGTCGGTTATCGTGCAAAGTAGTAAGTATATGGAAATTACTATCAGTAACCGCAATATGCACTTGAGCTCATACTTCCAAATTCAACATCCAGAATCAATTTTAAAGTGATTTTTCAATGTTAAAATTTAATTCAAAAATTAGGTACCACTCAATGGGCTTATATCACAATAGTATATTATTCGACGAGCGTGTAATGATGGCTATTACTCATGAGAATGAAGTTTGCGACGTGAGCCGCAGGCGAACGTCGTAATCATTCGAATGAGTAATAGCCATTACACGCAAGTATAATACTATACTTTTTCTATGACTGAGTGATGAACTGGTTGAGTTCATCAGCAGTGACTATCTTAGCTTTCTTTGACATATATCCATCAGATTTCCTTTTTAGAAATGCTCGTAATTTCAAATATTTGTCAATATTCACATAATTTTTTATTGAAATTGTGCTTCTTAGTATATGCATGGAATACTGCGACCACAAGGAGGATGCTTTGTGTTTAGCTGCTAATTCGCCAAAATAGGCTAGCAGTACATTATCCGAAAACGAATTTGCAAGTTTTGCTTTTCGCCAAACCACTTCATACCTTTTTTTAGATTCCTCGGGCAAAAGGCTGATTGTACTTGAATTGGCAGCTTTCAAAACTTCTGATGGTGGAGAGCAGTTGAATTCATTTTCGCTTTCTGAATCCATATTTGCACAAAAAGTCAGTTCTAAATCACGCCAGATAGCTATTGTCAAATTATGACATTTCATGACGAGTCTGATTCAAACGTTTCACTGCATGCCCCATATTATCGATACAACTGGTGTCAACTGTTTTGTAGGTAATGAATCTGCTTTGTTGCTGATTGGCCATAGCCTGTTGTGTAAAGGCTCTTACACACGGGGCGTGGCTTGTTTTGTGTAATGCATCCAGTTACCCAACAAAAATGTTACATTAAAAGGGTCTAGTTTTCAACAGTCATAGAAAAAACATTTTATTTCATAATTCGATAGAGCTCGCCCAAACTAGCTCACCGCCGCTAACCGTTTCTTGCTGTGAGCTCCCTACGTTTTATAAAAAATTATTGAAATCCCTGACTTTTCGGACCTTTGAAAACGAGACGATGATGTGACGTCAAAACCCTAATACTGATACAAGACTATTCCAGACAGAGATGAATGATACATGATTTCTGATAGAGTGAATTAGCGCGAGATCACAGTTGAAAGAATTAATATATCAGTTGCCTCAGTCTCCGTCGGGCGTTTGGTATTTTCTTTTAACTATGGCGAGATGAGGTTTCTACGTCATGAGAGGGTCCGTTTTCAGAAGGTACTATTATTTATGTCCAAAAATAAAACATTCCAGTTGATTTTCCGATCGAATTATGTCGTCAATCATTATTTATGTATAAAATAATCATTATAAACATGGTTTGAGTAAAAAGTTCTACTAAGGTGTACACACCCATTATTCAGTTAGTTTTTTCAGAATCATCTCCATCATAATATCTATAATAATAATCATAATAAAAATAATAATAATTATTGGAATAAAAAACTCACCATTTGCTAATAGCACCACCAAAAAGAGAAGAACCAAGTATTTCATGATGAGTCTGTTTATCGTATCTGCCGATATTATCCAAACTAACAATATCTTTAGCGGAAAAATTCGATATATATATACACGATTAATAACTTTTATCAATTCCATCGATAGATAATAGCAATGTCGAGTGCATATTGAAGGGGCTTATTTCTTGGCTTATTCTGGAACTGAAAAATTCAATATAGTTTCGTTTTCGACATAGGCCGTCAAAGTTGAAAATATGCATAGATGCTCATTTATTCCACCCTGAAACAGTTAAATGTGAACCTAGCTTCCTGGAGATGATTGTACATTGAAAAATAAGTATAGTTTGATGAATAAATTAGTATCCCAAAAAGGAGAAATTTGTTTCCAAAGTTGATAATTTTGAAATATATTTTTTCCCTCATTACTTCTGAACTGTGGAATGGAATTTCTTGCATGATAAAATACATTCTTCTGTTACACTTCTACAATAATTCTGATATTGATGATCAACTTATAACCTCTTATACACAATTTATATGATCATAAAAGCTTGTCGCACGATTACCTGTGTGAATAAACCAGTTCGCATTTAATTTTGTAAAATCTGCTGAGTTTGAATTTTTGATATGCCAACTTAAAAAATATTGTTCATTTCGATAAGCTCTTATGATCATATGCATTCTGTATCATGAGGTTATTAGTTGATAGTTAGAATTAGAAAGGAATATTGGTAAGTTTTATTTTTATATCATGCTCTCTTTCTGGAAATTCAAGAGATTTCGACGTGGCAAATAGCTAGGATAGTAGTTATTTACTGTTGAATATTCAGAATGATATTATGTGCATATCTTTATATGAAGGAGAATGCAAATTCCCTACTTAGATTATGTTTTCAAATTCTTATCGTGTGTGTTCAATAGATGTAGTTCAATGTTCGTCGTGGCATATAGCCAGGAAAGTAGTTGTTTTCTGTTGAATAAACCGAGAAAGAATCAATATTTTCATCACATGGAGAATGCGAATTCGCAATGTATTTATTCTTATATATATCCATTTTTTGTGTTCATAAATATATCTGAGAATATTCCTTAGATATACACGGTTAAAATTTTTGAGTTGATTTTAACTCCAGGTCCACACAACTTTGAGTCAACATAGGTCAACACCGGATTGTGTAATAATTTTATTGCTATACCCTTTCGATTGTACTGACACAAAATTTCTCAGAAGTATGAAAAATGTTCGGGAAATCATATACATCATTTTGACTGACATTCATAAAGATTTGAGATCCTGATGAAACTAATTGTAAATTTATATTTTGACGAAAAGTTTCACTCAATTGAAATTTTTACCGTGTACTCATCCTTGAAACATTACAATTATAATTTTCTGACATCACCTAAGGTCTTTAGATGAGTTAACTATCGATCATGATGGTCACCTAGATGCAATGTTAATAGTGATCCAAAAAAATGAGGTAGGCGTAAAAACTTCTGAAATCGTCATATTATCATCCAGAATTGTCTCAGAAATTCAAAAATGTTAGAATATACACGGTGTTTCATTTAAAAATTCAAAACAGGAATATACCAGGAAGTGAGAGATATGCGAAAACTTTCCACTTCACATACGCATATAACCATATTAGATTTCATTTTGATACAACCAATATTCTAGAAGTTATGGCTTGTCTAATAGATTCGCACGGTAATAATCTTGGGAGCAAAAGTTCACTGTCCATTTCCTCCCATGTGTCTTTGATGCCCTTCGATACTCGTCGGACATCAAACTTAACACGTGGGAGGAAATTGATACCTTTGCTCCGCCCTTGATATACAGGGTGTCCCGAAATTAGCGTGTCGAACGTCATCAGCGTCTTTAACGATCAAAAATAGGGAAAAAAGTTTCAATAAACATAAGACGAGAAATGTTTCCTAAAGGAGCTACGGCCTCCTGGAAGTGGGCGTCTGAAGATGATATTTCTTGGATATTTCCGAAACGCCACCTGATAAAGAGATGCAATTCGATACAATAACTAAACTCTTCATGCCCAATGCAGGGAAGATACAATTATTTCAAAATTTCACTCAGTAGTGTATAATACACGGTGGGACTACATTGAATATTGCTCAAAATATCTTGTTTGTATATTCTTCGACAATTTAGTCTATAATTATGAAAATGCACACTTCTTCACAGAAAAAATGTGCTCTTGATCCGGTGCGATCATATGTATGATTATCGAGTAAAAGCGATTCAAGAATGTTACATCTCAGATATTATACATAACATTGCAGATGAGTTGTAGTGAAAATGAAAAAAAAACACACAATTGCAGTTTTTTCATAATCATTTTCCTATTTTTCGTGCTTTTATGGGATTGTTTGGTGATAAGAAAGTAGCTGATTTTTTTATAGCCCCTATGATCTGCAAATCGGCAACGTTATGCATAAGATGTGAGTGTATCAATATTTTTAAGTCGATTTCACTCGAAAATGATATATCTAATCGATGCGGAACAGGATCACCTTTTTTTCGTAAAACGGAGTGGATTTTCATAATCCGAGATCGAATTGTCGAAAAATATGCGTACAAAAAAGTATGAGCAATATTGTATGTAGTCCCACCCTGTATTATACACTCTCTTGAATGAAAATTTGGGATGATTTTATGTTGACCGCATTGGGCATGGAAAGTTTAGTTCTTGTACCAAATCATTTTATTTACAACTATATATGTAATGTCATCATAACTGACGTTTAAAAAGTCTGAAACTGACATATTACCTACTTCCACTTCCCACCCTCAGGTGGGAAATTTTCCACCCGTGAGAGGATTTTTTTCTGAATGTATTGAAAGAAGATGTCTTTCTTTAAGTTTTTAAAATAAGAAGTTCATGTACCTATTTGATTTGATTGAGACTTATGAGCACACTTGACAACATTTTAGCACTTCTTGAGTTCCTTTGGGATTAGTTGAAACAAAATTAACAAGAACTGAACTTTTCAAACAAAGGATTAATAATTTCTGTATGTACAGTGTGTCCAGTTTTCGATGCTTTTGTGTGATATCTCAGTTATCTTTCGAGATAGAACCTTGCGGGTTTCGCGGTAGTGTGCCACTTATTTGTGAAACTCAAGTTGGCCTAATCAGATTCTGCATAACTGTTTCCGTTTATGAGATACAGTGCAATTTTGAAAATTTATACTCTTTGGACCCCCTCTATATCTACGAAGTTTCTCAGCAAAAATGTCAAATTTAAATCTCATCCCATATGAAAGTTCACGCAGAATCCAGTGGCGCACTCAACATTTTTTTTCGGGATATGGTTTTGGAGATACGACTCAAACTTATGCTTATATAAATGGAACACCCTGTATTTTATAAGCTCATGAAATTCCTCATTTTTTTCTCTTCGAAATGATTTATAATGTATGTATATGAAATTTTCAAAAATGCTCTGAAATGACTGAAACATTGAATTTTAATAGTGGGCTATGGATTTTCTTATAAAAAAGTTCCAATTGACGGAATATTCATTTTGATTTTTTCATAAAGAGGGCAAAAACAATACCAACACTAATTAACTAGGAAAACACAAAAATTATGTACCTGCTAGCAACAAATAAATAGTAATAAAAAGTTCATAATGTAGAATAAGCACCAGATTGAATATTTACAAATACAATTGAATTTCGGAATCATTCAATAACTTATCCACTGAATTGTTCAAATTGATGTCCATTTCCCATAACACACAATTGACACAGTTTCTCAATACGTCTTGATACAGTAAGAGTCACAAATATTTTGAAGAACTTCGTGCAACAACAGAGGCAGTTTTCCAGGAATCACAAAGACATCCTTTAATGATTTTGAATGCATTAAGACGTATTGAGAAAGCGTGTGAGGAAAAGTGGACATCAGTTTGAACAATTCAATGAATGAGTTACTATTCAATTGTCTTAGTGAATATTAAATCAGGTGCTTATTCTAGAATATGAACTTCTTATTACCGTTCATTTGTTGCTATCAGGTACCTAATTTTTGTGTTATCTTGATTAACTAGTGTTAGGATTGTTTTTGTCTTTTTCATGGAAGAATCGAATGAAATATTCCTTCAATTGGAACTTTTTTTGAATGAAAAATCCATAGCACATTATTAAAATTCAATGTTTTAGTGATTTTGGAGCATTATTGAAAATTTTTTACCTATTCATCATATTTCATTTTGATGGGGAAAAAATAAGGAATTTAATGAGCTTATAAAATACAGGGTGTTTCATTTGAAAAATCATAAGTTTGAGTCGTATCTCCGAAACCATACCCAGAAAAAAAAATTAGAGTGCGCCACTGAATTCTGCGCAAAATTCTGTATGAGAAAAGATTCCAATTTGACATTTTCGCTGAGAAACTTCGTAGATATAGAGGGGGTCCAAAAAGTATAAATTTTCAAAATCGCCCTGTATTTCATAAACGCAAACAGTTATGCAAAATCTGATTAGGCCATCTTGAGTTTCACAGAAAAGTGGTACAGGACCGCGAAAACCGCAAGGTTCTATCTCGAAAGATAACTGAGATATCACGCAAAAGCATCGAAAACTGGACACACTGTACAGTCACATTCAAAAGAAAATAGTACAAGTTTATTACAGAGAGAAATTAACGTCATCCTATTCTGCATAAAACGGGCTATCGGGAATGATTGTTCACCAAATTTTGACAGAAAAGTTGTCATAGGTTCTCGAAAACAGAAAGCATTGGCTGAGGCAGTTTTGCACAACTAGAACTAGAACCCCAAACTTCTCTTTTTTCAATACTTGTACGCGATTTTATTGAATACGACTGTACATATATATTTAGGGATTATTGGCATTATTGGCATTATTGAAATTGATCGTTATGGTCGAACTATTGTGAGATGCTACAGAAATCATTTTAACCCATGTGTAATTTAATTTCCGAAATATTCAAGGAATATAATCTTAAGGAGCCCCCTTTCAGGAAGCCGTAGCTCTCTCAGGAGACATTTCTCGACTCATGTTCATTGAAACTTTTTTAACTAGTTTCGGTCGTAGGAGCCGCTGGTGAAGTTTGGCAAGCTAATTTTGGGACACCCTGTATAATTAGCCATTATTTGACGGCCCGATGACTTCGTATGGAAACTCCTACCGAGAAATGGGTTCGAGTCCCAGGTTGGCCATGGATGCTTGTGTTTGTATCCTTCCCTAACCCCACTTAAGTTCCGACTTATGGAGCGTTGTTTCCAGTCATAGGACTAGTTGTAGCAGTAGTAGGTGGGGAGGCTGTAGCCAAGCAAGCAGGCCCCGATGCGATTTTACTAAATATACTGCACTGCACGCTAGCACAAACCACGCCCACCATAATACGTCATATCTCCAAACATTACCGATATACTCGGAGTCAGCACATCGCACTAAATATACTGTGCTCCAACGCAAGAATACACTTTTTATGATTTTGACACGAATTCGACTGAAGTTCTCTGGTTGTCAATCTCTTGTACCTACGCAATAAATTCAAACACCCAAATGGTCTACTGGTTAGCGCTGTCGACTTTCAGTCTGAAGGTCCATGGTTCGAATCGCTGTGAACTTGAACTTTTTTTGCAACTTTTTTTTTTCACCAATGTTTTTTTACTTCATTCTGGTTCTCCTTTTTCATAAAATATTTGAAGTCGAATAGGTTAGTGCGTTTAGGATAAACAGTCTCATTTTATTCAATTTTGTTGAAGAACTCAACTTTTGAAATATATTATTAATCGATGTGTTTCTACACTCCATTCGGTTTTCCTTCCTCAAAAATATTGCACTCAGGGATAGGTTAGTTCGTTCAGGATGAATAGTCTCTGAGTTTTGCCCAAGTAAATTACTTTGAAGATGAGATATAACGGTGGGCGTGGTATATTTAGTAAAATCGCGGCCCCGATGGGCCCTTTTCGCTAACCCCTTTACAAATCTCCCTGACCTTCTGATGAAGGCCAGTATGTCCGTCTACTCTGATATAATCAATTCCTCCTGTTGGAGTTTGTTAACTCCAAAGATTTCAAATCTCAGCCTCCCGTACGCCTCTCACTCGCCGAGAAAAAATGATCAGAAATAAATGGAACTGATGGCACTTTTCCTTTGGAAGTTCGAAAAAACATTGATGAAGGATAGACATAGGTCGAAACACATTCGAATCACCTTGTATAATACATGGTTGAATTCAGAATGAAAAAAGCTTTCAGAATCTGTGAAAAAATTATCAGGACCGTATTCAAAAAACAAAAGTTGATGATGGTTCTACGGATACGAAACGTCGCATAAAAAAATCGGTATAACCACGTTAAACGTCATCAAAAGTTGCTATGAAAAAGTATTTTTTCGTATCTCCTACCGTTTTCGAGATCCCCATGCTGTTCAACCTTAGCTTGGACAGACTGTATACCTACCTTGATACGTCTATGCCTTAGACAAATTTGGAACGGAACCCTCCTTCCAAAACCGTTTCCTATTCTTCATTGGCCAGAAACAGTTCCCTCAAAATGTTGGAAACATACAGTATCATGTTCGCTCACTTCAAACTCCCATTTCTGAAATATCAATGCATCAAGTTTAAAATATTATGCGATTCAAGAAAAAAATTCCACCTTGGAATCCAATGAATATATGTCATAAACCCATTGATGTCTCAGGATTTGAGGCTCAGTTGGGATTGGGGAAAACATGTCTTGATCATTTTACACCTCCACCTCCTGGAGTGCGATGTTTTCAGATGACATTGCAAAATAACACAATCGCGCTCACAAACCAATCGACAGACTTTAATAGAAAACCAATACTAGAAGAAATAATTAGGTATAATTGTAATTTTCAAGGATACGAATTCGAAGTTCAACATATCCACAAAGACGGAGTTATAAAGTTATAATGACAACTGTCCGAAAATAATTTTATGATTACGACATCTCAATCTCATGAAAAAATCTTCTTCATCGCCTTAGCATCAAATATCACGTCAGTGATGGAAATCACGTCTGTGGTTGAGTACATATTGAAGAAAAATAGAAGAAGAAAATATTAACCTAATATGGTCTATTTTGACATGAACAAATGAGCTCTTTCCAATTTCTCGTCCTCAGCGGCTCAGCGCCACTTGACAGACAGATTTTGATTGAATGAACAGACAATATTATACCACCTCGCACTAGGTCGCCTACTAGGTTTTCATTTAGATCGACAATGGTACGACCCACACACGATTATAACACACGTCAAAAAAACTTATCAATTCTTCCACAAGTAAAATAATCGTTATCCCAAAGGTCATTTGCATATATTGCAAAAAATATATATATGATAGTATTCCTGATACAATCAAAAGTGAAAAAAAAACAAGTTTAAATTCAAGACAGAATTGAAAAAATATATTCTGGGAATAGATAGAAAAATAGTAACCGATCTTATAGAAATGAAATCATGAAGCAGCAATATAAAATATACGAATATTTTAATGTACCTTATCAAATTCATTCAATTACATCTGTTTTTTTCCTATTCGTTTGCTGTACTCCATGTTTCATACTATGTTATTCTCCATGATGAAAAAATTGTTATTTTTAATTCATTGTATAGATACACCTATTCCAACTTTAGGATGTAACTTTCATCTCACTTTATATGCTCACTCAAAGTGTTATCTCCAATTTCTCTGATATGATTTATATACACATACCAGTTGCTACTTCTAACTCACAATATATCAATCCTACTCGCAATTGTAACTATTAACTCTAAACTAGTCTTAACTTTTAATAATTCTCATGTCATTTTAATGCTTAACCGTAGTACCTAGTCGCAGGGGCAACATATTGAAAGTACCGACTGGGACGTCCATAGGACGTTATTTCTAGGACATTGGAAGAGTACAGTTCATGTCCCTAAGGGACATTTCGATTGTAATACGATCCTGGAAATATTAAGGGCGTCTGTGCAGAGATATTTGAAGGAATGTTCCATCAGGGACATTTCATGGTTGTCTAGAAGGGACATTATATAAGATCTGGAGTCATGCCAGAATATGTACTATTCGGGACATTCGATGGATGTCCCTAAAGGAACGTTTTAAATAATATCCCATCAGGGACATGCCAAGGACGTCCTTGCATGGACATTCTACAATATGAACCACGTGGGACGTCTGAGGGATGCTATTTCTAGGACATTTGAAAAGATGTACCAGCTGGGACATTCCGTGGACGTCTTAGCTCGGACATTGCATGATATGTACGGGATGGGACGTCCCAAGGACACTTATTTTTGGTTCGGACATTCGGTCGTGAATTGCACCAAATAGGGACGTCCCTAGGACGTTGTGTGCTATTAGGGTACTTTGTTCATTGTTATTATACCGGGTGACACAGGTTATCGGGCCACCCCTGTAACTTCTGTATTCGTCAACGGATTTTTCTGAAATTCGGTACAGTTATATAAGCAACTATTTCGGATTTGATCACATTACAATCCAATATGGCGGACTTCCGGTTTTTCTGGAAATGCCAGCAATTTGTTTTTTTCAAATGGAACACCCTGTATATTTTTACATATTCAAGTTCAACAGGTCAAAACAAGTGCAATCTTGATGTCAAATGTCATTTATTCCAAAGCCTACCTAGTTGAAAAATTATTCTAACTGCAAGAAAATTCATAAACTAGTTGTTGATTTTTGAATGTATACAATTTGTTACTGCACCGAAAAACAAAAATGATATGTCATTTTCTTCCTCAATGTATGTTCTAGAGAGACGGGTAGTTGGCCCATAGGGGTTCCATTTGAAAAAAAATAATTTTTGATCAAAAAGTGATGTGGCTGAATTGATTCCTGGATAAGTGACACAAAAAATAATTTTTCAGAAAAAAATATGTTCTTCTGTTATGTGTGACTCATTGTGAATAGTCTTGACCACATCTCATTTATCCACGAGGTAAAATGAAAAAACAATTTTAATTGAATTTTTTTCGAAAAAATGACATTTGAAATAGAGAGTGCACTTGTTTCGACCTGTTGAACTTGAATATGTAAAAATATACAGGGTGTTTCATTTGAGAAAACAAAGTTGCTGGCATTTTCAGAAATACCGGAAGTCCGCCATATTGGATTGTGATGTGATCAAATCCGAAATGATTGCTCATATAACTGTACCGAATTTCAGAAAAATCCGTTGACGAATGCAAAAGTTACAGGGGTGGCCCGATACCCTGTGTCACCCGGTATATTATTACTATTACTATCATGATAATATTATTATATTATTATATTATTATATTATTATATTATTATATTATTATATTATTATATTATTATATTATTATATTATTATATTTGTTGCGTTAACACACTTAAGTGGTTATTATAATTTTGTTTTGATATTTCTTTTATATATTTTGAACGTATGATCCGCGATCAAAGACACTAAACGGCGCACGCCTCAGTAATGTGGCCAATCGGAGGATTTTTCCGAACCGAAGTACCCGAGTACAGAGCAGAAATACGAGTACGCTAGGTACTACCGCAATAACACTTTACTGGCGCGAACACGAGATTTTTCTACATACAAAAGTGTCGGAATTAATCGCGGACCTTTTCTTCTGTGCTATTTTCCTGTGATATGGAGGATTGGTGAGGTGCTAGACCTCATAATCGATTACGAAGATCATCAGAAAGGGCCCTTTCACCGGCAGTCAAGAACACCAGTCTATGGCGTCCACTGGAGGTGAGTCCGTTTAGTGCCCTCGCTTTATTTCGGAGTTATAGTCAATTTTATACAGTCCATTAATCAAACCACTTAAGAATTATCGACGAAACATTTGGTCCTTCGAGCCGGATTCACATTAATTAACCCCTTTTCAAAAATCATACGAAACGCAAAAAAAAAACTACATTTTCATCACGTTCTCAAGTTCGCGCCAAATACGCTCTCTAAATTTACATCGCATAGTGTAGATCAAAGTCAAATAACTAACTTCCTTCGATTTTATCGAACGCTCTGTTAAAACAGCCTGAAATCAATTTTATCAATTTTTCAGAAATTATATCTGTTTCCGCAAATTAGCCATTTTGAACGCTCGTTATCAGTCGTCTGTTTCTGTAGAGGGAAGCAGAAAAGCGCAGGTCTCAGAGTAAATCACAAATTCATTGGCTCGATTCGATCACGTGCCATTCGTATCTTTTGATTTATTTTGAATATATTCAATATAGGTGAACATCTATTTTCGCACCTGTTGATTGCACCGAGGCCAAGGTCGTTAACTTATTTTTTGCCTAGGTACATCGAACTCCGAAAACATCAGCTGTTTTATTATTATTTCTTGTTCACATTCAGGATTTTGTTCTGGTTGACTGATGCAAGCAATGGATAAATTGAAAAAATTTAAGGCTCACCGCTCGACATCCCTCAGTGAAATTAGTGTAATTAGTGCTCTCGCCAATCAAGCAAAAACCGATAAATCTGTTAGAACTCTGTTCAGAGTGAGATATACGGACCTAGTGGGAGTTTATGAGGATTTTATTCGACACCATAACAATGTTGTCGCTACTATTCTGACTGACCCGCAGGCCGACGTAGAAGACGAAAATGTATTACGCGAGGGTTTTCTGAAGGAATACTACGCGATCAAAGCCGTGTACGCGGAATTATTCGACGATACGTTACAGGGTCATTCTATTTTGAATTCTACCGCGAATCCTACTGCTACAAGTCATAATCACATTCGCTTGCCAAAAATTGAATTACAAAAATTTGATGGTGATTACAAGTCATTTGTAACTTACATAGAATTGTTTAATGCATTGGTGCATACCAATAATTTACTTAGTGAGGTCGAAAAATTTAATTATCTGATTTCGTCATTGCAGGGCCAACCCCTAACTTTAGTACGCACTTTACCATTAACTGCTGATAATTACTTTATCGCATATCAAACATTAGTTGACCGCTACTCGAATAAACGACTTCGCGCGCAAGCTCATTGGTCGGAAATTCAAAACTCCCCGAAAGCATATTCCGAAAATGCTGAGTCGTTAAGAAAATTGCTCGATACTTTCTCGGAAAATCTAGCAGCCCTAAAAAACTTGGGGTTTCCCACTGATGAGTGGGACTTCATTTTAGTTATGATGATGCTTCAGCGGCTAGATAAATCTATTGTCACACGATTTGAACTAGAACATGGCTCTGGCGAAATACCTAGTTACAAAAAATTAATTGCGTTTTTGCACAATCATTGTATCGTGCTCGATACCATTGGCATTTCTCGGTTTGTTCAAGCTAACAATACTGCTCCAAATATAAAAAATGTACAACCTAAACGTCAGCCGTCCGCGTATCGAACCACCTCACTTTTTGTAAACAAATCACCTGCTGTATCATGTGTATTCTGTAAGGAGAATCACTCGATATATACTTGTTCTGCTTTCGCTAAAAAATCGCCTAATGAACGATATACGTTTTGCAGAAATTCGCGTCTTTGTTTCAACTGTCTTAGTACTTCTCACGACCTACCATCATGCCGCTCTCAAGCGCGTTGCAAACGATGCTCGTCAAAATATCATCATACGCTATTACACGCCGAAAAATCTGAATCCGCCAACGTTGCCACGTCCGCTACCGAAATTCCCGGAAGCTCCACTAGTGTTGCGCCTTCGCCAAATTCGCTAAATGATAATTCTAAATCTCATAATTCCTCGCTTTTTGCTGGTGC
The DNA here is from genome assembly GCA_918026855.4 of Phaedon cochleariae. Classification (NCBI taxonomy): domain Eukaryota; kingdom Metazoa; phylum Arthropoda; class Insecta; order Coleoptera; family Chrysomelidae; genus Phaedon; species Phaedon cochleariae. The sequence continues at coordinate 3,238,889 of OU896710.1, read as the reverse complement.
TGGCGTAATCGCAAAGAATCACGGTGTACTTCTCTCTACCGCGTGGGTGGATTTTATTGACAATCGTGGCAACTGTCAACCTCTACAATGTTTGTTAGATTCTGGTAGTATGACATCGTTCATTAGTCAGAAAGCGCTTCATAAACTTGGATTACCACATTCAGAAGGTTCAATTGAATTGAAAGGTCTTGGGACCATGCAATCTGCGTGTGATAAGGGGTTCGTTACCCTCAGTTTGAAACCAATAGGAAAAAATGATCCTTTGATGCATACCGATGCAATTATACTAAGTCAAATATGTGACGACATGCCTGTTTCTCCTGTTTCGTGTGAGGAATGGTCACATATTCTTAATTTACAACTTGCTGACCCTCATTTCAATAGGCCAGGAACTATTGATGTTCTATTAGGCGCTGACATTTTCTCTAAAATTATTGTGAATGGTCGTGTTTCTGGTTCCGCTGACGAACCTGTTGCTATCAACACAATATTTGGTTATGTTTTGATGGGTAAAATCAAACTGAATACCGCTCCTGCGATTTCTTCATTTTTTTGTGCCGCAACGGAAACCAACTTAGATACAATTATGACAAAGTTCTGGGAGGTTGAGAGTGTGCCTTTTTTCCCGGTATTCACCCCGGAAGAAGAGGTGTGTGAAAACATGTTCCTCAATACTTTTCAGCGGGAAGAATCAGGTCGCTATATTGTTTCGCTGCCCTTCAAAGATGTTCGTCCCGTATTTCCAGGATTTCGTAGTTTTGCTTATCACCGATTTTTGTCATTGGAACGCCGCTTATTGAAAAATCATGTCCTTTACACGCAATATTCGGATTTCATGCGTGAATATCTCAATTTGAAACACATGGAACCAGTTGAAAATACAGACCCTCCGGATGAATCTTATTATCTCATTCATCACTGTGTCTTAAAACCAGATAGTTCCACTACAAAACTGCGTGTGGTCTTCAATGCCTCTGCTAAATTGCCCAGTCAAAAATCGTTGAATGACTATCTGATGATTGGTCCGAAGTTACAGCAAGATCTGGTAAAAATTTTAATTAACTTCCGTTTGCATCCCTTTGCCTTATGTACTGACATAAAGCAAATGTATCGCATGATCGGCGTTACCTCCGATCAATGCGATTATCAACGCATACTGTGGCGTTTCTCTCCTCATGATCAAATTCAAGACTTTCGCTTAACCACAGTAACGTACGGAGTCAACTGCGCCCCGTTTCTTGCACTCCGTACCCTCCGTCAACTGGCAGACGATGAAGGTGCTCAATTTCCAATGGCGGCTCATGCTATTCGTAATTTTTCATACATAGATGACTTTGTTATGTCTTTGCCAACCTATGAAGAAGCTCGAAATCTTGTGAGTGAATTAACCTCTCTCATGAAATTGGGCGGATTTGAATTGCGGAAATGGTGTTCTAATGAAAATTCTTTGCTTTCTCATTTACCTCCTTCACATTTGTCCAAAGACCCTTTAACTTTCAATTCTGATTTTTTGAGTTCGTCCTTGAAAGTGCTTGGCCTTCAATGGAATCCCATCCAGGATTGTTTTTTCTTTGCCATGTCCCCTTCCGATGACAGGACTTGTACCAAACGTACCCTTTTATCTGAGCTCGCCAGAGTTTACGACCCCCTGGGATTTTTATGTCCTGTAACTTTCTATACTAAATATTTGATTCAACGCATATGGTCATTAGGTATCGGATGGGACGAGTCCCCGAGTTCTGAAATAGTTCGGGCGTGGAATCAATATAAACTGGAGTTAAAACTTATGTCTAAATTACGAATTCCAAGGTGTATACGTCCTCCTAATTTTTTAATTTGCGATCTCCATGGATTTTGCGACGCTAGCGAGCGAGGTTACGCCTGCGTGATTTATTTACGAACTGTAAGTTCTGATGATTCAGTTTCCAATCATTTTCTCTGTGCTAAGTCTAAAGTCGCTCCGCTCCATAAATTGACTATCCCGCGCTTGGAGCTGTGTGCCGCTGTTCTTTTGACAAAATTAATTAATTATACTATAACAGTTTTTGGAGATAATATTCAATTTCGCAAAATATATGCCTGGTCCGATTCGCAAATTACCCTATATTGGATTAAAGGGGCACCTCAAAATCGCAAAACATTTGTAGCTAATCGGGTGTCATATATTCAGGATAAAATTCCGTCAAATTCTTGGCATTATATTGAATCGGCTAACAATCCTGCTGACGTAGCCTCCAGAGGTATTTTCCCGTCTGCTTTCCTCTCACACCCCCTCTGGTTTACTGGTCCGTCATTTTTGTATGAATCTGATAAAAAATGGCCTCCCCCTTTCGCAATTAATTTGTCAGATGTTGCATGTCCGGAGGAAGACAAAAAAATTTGCCTTCTTGCCACAGCTCATGATGACTCTGTTATGAACAATTTAATCAATGATACGTCTAGTTTCGCTAAACTTCAACGCATAGTAGCGTATATTTTACGCTTTACTTTTAATTTCCGCTCTGCCGATCGCCGACTTGGCCCTCTATCACTTTCAGAGTTACAGGACGCATTGCTTGTTCTCGTAAAATTCACACAATCCCTCCATTTTCAAGAGGAGCTTGACAAAGTACATTTTTCGAAACCGCTCCGCAAACTTCATGCATTCGTTGATTCTCAAGGAGTATTACGTGTGGGAGGCCGTCTTAAGCATGCCTCAGTAAGACATGACGTCAAATATCCCATATTATTACCTTGTCAAAGCCGTCTTACTACCTTAATAATTCAGCACTTTCATGTGAAATACTTTCATGTGGGATTTCGCACCACCCAATATCTGATTTCGCAGCAATTCTGGATTTTATCTTTCAAACGAGCAATCAACTCAGTCCTATCGAAATGTGTACGCTGTTGGAGAACTCGCCCAAAGAGTTTTCAACCCCCTATGGGTAATTTACCCTCTTCCCGAGTGACTCAAGTGAAACCCTTTGCGCGAACTGGGGTCGATTTTGGTGGACCTTTTTTCATTACCTTAAGTCGTCATCGAGGTGTGAAGTCGACTAAAGCATATCTTTGTATTTTTGTATGCTTCGCTACAAAAGCCGTTCATTTGGAGCTGGCCAGTGATTTGTCTGCAGAAACTTTTTTATCTGCGTTGCAACGGTTCATCGCACGACGAGGTCGTGTTTCTACTATTTATTGCGATAATGCTACCAATTTTGTAAGTGCAGGCAAACAATTGAATTTAATGAAAAATGCTGCTGCCAAGGAACATATCGAGTTCAAATTCTCTCCTCCTGGAGGGCCACACTTCAATGGGCTATGTGAATCGGGAGTAAAGTCAGTCAAAGTCCATTTACTGAAAGTAATTGGAGATCAAATACTAACTTACGAAGAATTCTATACAGTTCTAACACTGATAGAATCTCTACTAAATTCTAGACCTCTTACACCTCTCAGTGCTGACCTGGAGGACATGAACGCGTTGACTCCAGGACACTTTCTTACCCTAGAGCCGATATCAGCTTTGACCGTTCCCGACTTTTCCTCCTATCCGATCAATCGCCTCTCCCGTTGGCAAATGTTACAGCGGGTCCAGCAGGATTTTTGGAAGCGGTGGCACCGCGAATACCTGCACACCCTCCAACAACGTGGGAAATGGTTGGAATCAGGAAAGGCACCCGAAATCGGACAACTAGTCGCACTCAAAGATGAAAATCTTCCTCCTAGTCGATGGTCTCTCGGTCGCATTGTTTCATTATTTCCCGGGGATGACGGAATTGCTCGCGTGGCAACTGTTAAAACGACTGCGAATGTTTTAAAGCGCCCGCTTGTTAAACTCTGCCCTCTTCCCTCTGCATAACAGATATGAGTATTCTCTGTTATCACTGTATTTTTCTTTATGTTTGTTATCGTCCGCAGTATTTGTCGCAAGCTTGAGAACTTAAAGCTACAATGCCTAATTATTTTCGCACAGAGTATTTCTCTTTATTCTCTTTTTTTTTATAGTATACCTAGTTCTTTTTTTTTCATTTATATTTGAGAAAAATGCAGTGTTGCATTTTTGGTGGGCAGTAATGTTGCGTTAACACACTTAAGTGGTTATTATAATTTTGTTTTGATATTTCTTTTATATATTTTGAACGTATGATCCGCGATCAAAGACACTAAACGGCGCACGCCTCAGTAATGTGGCCAATCGGAGGATTTTTCCGAACCGAAGTACCCGAGTACAGAGCAGAAATACGAGTACGCTAGGTACTACCGCTATAACTCTTTACTGGCGCGAACACGAGATTTTTCTATATACAAAAGTGTCGGAATTAATCGCGGACCTTTTCTTCTGTGCTATTTTCCTGTGTTCTGGAGGATTGGTGAGGTGCTAGACCTCATAATCGATTACGAAGATCATCAGAAAGGGCCCTTTCACCGGCAGTCAAGAACACCAGTCTATGGCGTCCACTGGAGGTGAGTCCGTTTAGTGCCCTCGCTTTATTTCGGAGTTATAGTCAATTTTATACAGTCCATTAATCAAACCACTTAAGAATTATCGACGAAACAATATTATTATATTATTATATTATTATATTATTATATTATTATATTATTATATTATTATATTATTATATTATTATATTATTATATTATTATATTATTATATTATTATATTATTATATTATTATATTATTATATTATTATTATTTATATACAGCGTGTCTCACTTCAGACGGCCCCCCTTTATATCTCAGTTATTAGTCATGCGATTCCAACCAAATTTGGTGTGGTATGAATAACCATCGATATGATCAGTTCTACAGAGATGCACATTATTTTGGACAGTGCTGTGCGTTTTTATTGAAATAAAAAGAGGGTCGATTTTTCATAAAATCATATTAAGCATTTTTTACAGGAAATCTAACCCCATATTAGTGTTCCTCATGCTCTCGAACCTCCATATGCAAAAAATCACCTAATTCCGAATTAACAGGATTGGCTTCATTTTTTTCATTTTCAGTCTCGCATAAATAGTGACTTCAAATCAACTACGAATTTTGGAACGTTCAATGGCTCCGGTAGGTGGAAAATCATGATTTGGAAGGAAAACGAGTTATACTTTTTCATGTTGAACTCACCGTTTCCGAGTAAATAATTATTACGTTCGCAAAGATGCTGTTTAGAAGTGCCTGTTTTTCTGAAACCCTTCATAGGCATCTTATGAAAATCCACATATGTGGGTTTGAAACCATGAAGAATAATATTATGAGGTCAGTTTTCCTGTGGAAAAATGCCTTATATGATTTAATTAAAAACTGACCCCTATTCATTTCAATAAAAATGCACGGCACTGTCTAAAATGATGTTTGTCCCTGAAGAACTGGTCATATTGATGATCATTCATACCGATATGAATTTGGTAAAGATCGCACGACTGATAGCTGAGATATTATATAATACTGATGATCAATTCATGAAGTTTGTTGCCTTGTTCCAATTTATTGAGTTCAGATAGATATTTGATTTTGGTAACGATCGCATGTCATGGAACTTCAGGAAAAAACGACTGACTAAGGTTTTGAATGAAAAACCGCGATTTGATCGGGGATTACAATTTCAACCACGAATCCGAACCGTTTTCTGATATTTGGTCATCTTGAATAAACGACTCTGACCAATTCGATGATTTTATCCAAACTTCCCAACAAAGTCTTTCCTGATCAAAACGAAAATACTCAGCTGATATGTTTTTAATTCCAATACTCAACTATAATACGGTGTATTTATATCTCCAGCATGGGTATGAAATGCCAAATCTGCCGAAATCGGAAACAAATCAGGTATGTGTCCCAACCCAACCGTAACAATGTTGTTTTTCTGCAACCAACACAAAAGTCGTCCATTTTGATAACAAAATTAGCTCTTAAATTGACGTCTCTATTACTGACACAAAAATAGGTATGTTGCTAGGCACATATTTAGTTCCTAGGAGCTAAAGTTGAATTCTAGTTCCTAGGAGCTAAAGTTGAACTTTAGATCCTAGGAACTAAAAAGGATGCACTGGACGTCATCAAAAATAAACAACATTGGGACGGTTGGTTATTTGGGTTGAGACGCATACCTGATTTGTTTCCGATTTCAGCAGATTTGGCATTTCATACCCATGCTGAAGATATAAATACACCTTATTATAGTTTAGTATTGGAATTATTTTTGTTTTGATCAGGAAAGCCTTCAAGATTCAAATACTTGCTTGATCTGTATTTCATTCGTTATTCTCGGGATGGATAGCTTGTTTTTTAATAATCACAGCAAGCAACAGTTTTAGTCTCAAACAACGATATTGTTTAGCTTCATTTGATTATCAAGTCAAACATAATGTAGTATGGAGAGGAACAAATAATCACTATTATCATGGTTGATATGCTCACTAACCTAATATTTTCCACGTCTTGTTCCTATAGCAGGCACTAGCGCGGTATTTGCCATTAGAGCACCTGGTCCATACACAAATATGTCACTCTGTGGTTGTATTTATATTGAAACTAAAATTCGAACATCCTAGAAAACCTAACCTGCTGTCAATGCAGGTAGAATATCCTCACCACATGGATTATTTGTCAATATTTGTTGCATTGCATACATATGGCACGGCATTGGTGGTTACTTCACATGTTTATTTGTGTTAATTGTTTCGGTTGCAAAAAAATAGCATGTTTCATTCGGATCAAAAGTGACTTTGTTCGACTCGCAAATTTTGCTTTCGCTCGGCTTCGCTGAACGCTCCGCCTCGCAAATGCAAAATTCGCTTGTCAAACAAAGTGTCACTTTTGATCCTAATAAAACAATCTACTATTTTCTGCAACTGACACAAAAGTCGACCATTTCTATACCAAAATTAGCTCTTGAATACTAGGCAACATATTTAGTTCCTAGGAGCTAAGGCCGGACTTAAGTTCCTAGGAGCTAAAGTTGAACTTTAGCTCCTAAGAACTGAAAAAGATGTAGTAGATGTCATCAAGAATAAACAACATTGTTACGGTTGGTGATTTGGGTTGGAACGCATACTTGATTTGTTTCCGATTTCGGCAGATTTGGCATTTCATACCCATGCTGGCGATATGTATGTACACCTTATTATAGTTAACTATTGGAATTATGAACATTTCAGTCAAGTATTTTTGTTTTGATCAAGGAAGCCTTCAAGATTTACATATACTTGCTGTACTGTATTTCATTCGTTATTCTCGAGATGGAAAACTTGTTTTTGAATATTCACGCAATGCAATAGTTTTTTGTCTCAAACAACGATATCGTTTACCCTCATTTGATTATCAAGCCAAACACAGTGTAGTATGGAGAGGAATAAATAATCGCTATTATTATTCTTGATATGTTCACTATAACCTAATATTTTCCACGTCTTGTTCCTATAGCTGGGGCACTGGCGCTGTATTTGCTATTAGAGCACCTGGTCCATACACAAATATGTCACTCTCTGTGGTTGTATTTATATTCGAGCATCCTTAAAAATTTAATAAACCTGCTGTTAATGCAGGTAGAATATTCTCACCACACGGATTATTTGTCAATATTTATTGCATTGCATTTATATGGGACGGCATTGGTGGTTATTTCACATATTTATTTGAGTTAATTGTTTTGGTTGCAGAAAAAATAGCATGTTTCATTCGGATCAAGAGTGACTTTGTTCAACTCGCAAATTTTCGCTCGGCTTCGCTAAACGCTCCGCCTCGCAAATGCAAAATTCGCTTGTCAAACAAAGTGTCACTTTTGATCCTAATAAAACAATCTACTATTATTCTTGATAGTACATCCTTATTAGTTCCTAGATGCTAGAGTTCAACTTTAGTTCTTAGGAACTAAATATGTTGCCTAGCAACAAACCTATTTTCGTGTCAGTAATAGAAACGTCAATTCAAGAACTAATTTTGATTTCAAAATGGACGTTTTTGGTGTCGGTTGCAGGAGAATGACTATCATTGCTTTAAAATCTATACATATATATACACACCAGCAACGTCAGACAAAATGAACTCACATGAGGGTCTATATACATTCACATATTCAAACAAACGAGGGGTATTATACAATAAACATGTCTCTCTTCATGCTGTTTTTTAATGTTCAATGGTCATTTCCCTCTTTGCTGATTCCGAAAATCAATTACATTGAGAACAAAGAAACATTTTTTATTTTCAATGATCAGTGCGATCAGTTCTTTCCTTAGTACCATGAGAGAGAAATAATAAATAACTATAAATAAATTTCGAAATAACAATGAGAATTAACATCTGATCCAAACTAACAACATCGCTAATAAAAGAGAAAATGTTGGAACTCTTATTACGGCCGAAGCTGTTGTTGTCTGAGTGGGTTGGGTGGTTGGCGGCGAAACGGTTGTGGTACTCTTCGGATCGTTCGGAGTGGTCGGCGAAGCTGTTGTTGTCGGAGTGGATTGGGTGGTTGGCGGCGAAACGGTTGTGCTACTCTTCGGATCGTTCGAAGTGGTCGGCGAAACGGTTGTGGTACTCTTCGGATCGTTCGAAGTGGTCGTCGGAGTGGTTGTCGGAGTGGTTTTCGGAGTGGTCGTCGGAGTGGTCGTCGGAGTGGTCGTCGGAGTGGTTGTCGGAGTGGTTTTCGGAGTGGTCGTCGGAGTGGTTGTCGGAGTGGTTTTCGGAGTGGTCGTCGGAGTGGTTGTCGGAGTGGTTTTCGGAGTGGTCGTCGGAGTGGTCGTCGGAGTGGTTGTCGGAGTGGTTTTCGGAGTGGTCGTCGGAGTGGTCGTCGGAGTGGTTGTCGGAGTGGTCGTCGGAGTGGTCGTCGGAGTGGTCGTCGGAGTGGTCGTCGGAGTGGTCGTCGGAGTGGTCGTCGGAGTGGTCGTCGGAGTGGTCGTCGGAGTGGTCGTCGGAGTGGTCGTCGGAGTGGTCGTCGGAGTGGTCGTCGGAGTGGTCGTCGGAGTGGTCGTCGGAGTGGTCGTCGGAGTGGTCGTCGGAGTGGTCGTTGGAGTGGTCGTTGGAGTGGTCGTTGGAGTGGTCGTTGGAGTGGTCGTTGGAGTGGTCGTTGGAGTGGTCGTTGGAGTGGTCGTTGGAGTGGTCGTCGGATTGGACGAAGAACTGGTTTCCTCCTTATCTGTACTTGAGTTTTCTGGTCCAACCTCCCGAAATACTACCAATCTGGACATTGATGCTGCAACAAATAATGATTCAATTTTAACAGTTAACCAGCTGGTCTGATATTCCAAATTCAATAGTTACACAGATTCAGAAATGGTTTATCATGATGAAACGATAAGTCTGTAAATAGATAGATAGATATATAGATATCGATAGATCGATAACGCTAACACGGTGCTACAAAAGGTCGCAAACTGGCTCGAAGGAAGGCAACTCCAGTTGGCACCTGAGAAAACCGAAGCAGTCCTCTTGACGACTAAGAGGAAATTAGCTCCTATACAATTCAACGTCCTAGGAACCATAGATAGATAGATAGAATGGGAAAGTAGGATACCGAACAGATAGTAAAAGAAAGAGAGGTCAAGGAAAATACAGCCGTAACACTGAAGTAATGCGAGAGCGGATACCAGTGACTTATGTGAGATTTCCCCTCCTACCGAGAAAAAAAAAAGATAGATAGATACATATATAGATAGATAGATAGACAAATCAAACAAAGTGTACTTATTTCTGTTCTAGCTTTCGAGTCTTCATTGGCTCTTCATCATGAACTCTATAAAACATTCAACAATTGAAGTTTTGTCGGAGGACAATTACCGTATAAGTATTTCAATAATCAAAAATAAGCCCAATTAAGGATCGATTGCATATTGTTTTCAATGTTTTATAGAGTTCCTGATGAATATTATGGTGATTACAAAGTTTCAAATCCAGGTTGTTACGCCCATCTTACGCCTGGACATTCCGATGGAGGTCCGAGTAAATGGGATTAGAGTTTTTGATTTTATGAATATGAACTTTGATAAAGTAGAATATGTGTAGAAAATACAGGGCAATGGCATAATTCCGATTTTTTTAAAGAGTGGTTGGCAATGATCATCAAATGGCTTAAATCCTAATGGTTCTTTTTTGTATTTGGAATGCTCTGAGGGCATGGGTAGACCTACCCCAAAAGAATGTCCCATCAACATTAACTGGTTGTGAAATAGTTAGTGATACGAGGTTAGAAGTGTTTGGGGGTTCGAGATCTTCTTCAGTGGTAGTAGGAGAAGAAATGTCTGTCTGGATAGTTTTTAACACATTTGGTCAATTGTCATTTTCCCATTTCCCTTGCCAATCAGTTTAACGTGTTACTAGTTAATCTGTTATCTGAAGATTTCACGAGATATTGTGTTATATCCCTGTTCAATTCGAGAATGTTACAAGCAAAGCAGTTCTCAGATTCTACCTTAACACTCTGACTGTCATGTCAGTCATTTTTGACCGACAGCTTGATCTCGTGCTGAGCCGATGCATTTTCATTGGTTCAAACGCGTCAGATATTGTAAAGTCGTTCTGGTGTATCTACAGAAGAGCATGAAAGGATGTCAGCTAAAATCGACCGCACGGCCTGACAAGGCAATTTTTCATGATGTACTCCTATTAGTTATTAATTTATCGATGAACTAACAGGGGTTGGAACATTCGCTATAACATCAAAAGGATAAAACATCGAAAGCTAGAAAAATTGTTCGAACTGAAACTTCTGCTGTCGGTTAAAAATCACTGATGCCAAGCACCATTTTTTATAAGTCACCGTCGGTCACTTATGACTGACAAAGCATGTAATAGAGAGAGAGAGAGAGAGAGAGAAACAGGGTCCCGGCAGCCAGAGTGTTAAAACATTATATTCTCTCTCTAAAAATAATACATCAACACCAGAATTGTAGATTCTAACATTGTGGTATTATCTGATACTCTTCTACATTTCTGATATTCTTATAAAGAGTACTTTCAGAGCGTGTGTCATGATTTTTTTAAGACAACTTTTTCAATCATTCATTTATTTTGTATTCATTTCGGTGAAGAAACAGGAGCATTTTAAAGGACGAACAAAGTTACCAACAAAAAACCGGTACTCTTATCGAAATACAAAAAATGTTACCGTTTTGGAGATATTTGAGTTTTTATAGTGACATGATACCAGCAGATGAATTCATCAGTAACAATATTTTAGGAGGCATCGAACTTCTTGACCAGCCACCCATGCATATGCCACCGAACAAGGAAATCAACAAAAACAATGTTGAAGTCATAAATGTTAAAATTAAGAAAAAATTTGGTCATGTCCTTCTGAACTGTTAAATTTTTCGTAGTTTGAGTACATTTTTTATGTAATTTCCTTCGCTGTATCAAAATGCTCCTATTTTTTCAGCGAAACAAATACATGGAGAGAAGCTCCAAAGGAACATTTTCTAAAAATACCCTTTGTAACGTCATAGATTAACGGTCGTTAATCTATGGTAACGTTATTATAAATGTAGACGTGCATATTAGAAAAATGTATTTCAACAACATACATTCATGCAGATAATTTTAGTCTGGTGGCTTTCACCGTTCAGAAGGTATTAGGAAGTTTCAATTTAATCTCATCGATTTTGGAAGGGTATTATACCTCAATTAGTTATCAATATGCATTTTGAGCCATAAGTTTATCTATCAAAGTATACTAATTTTTCAACCTACTATCACCTCCAGAAAGCTCGGTACACACTTTGACGTTACAGTGGAAATTTTAAAAAATACCGATTGTATGTACAGGGTGATTCACCATAAATGTCCCCTCCTCTAGCTCAGTTATTTTCGAACCGATTTTAAAATTTGAAATATCATTCCAAATGATTTTCGATGGAGTTTTTTTCTGCTACATCAGAAGATACAGGGTGCTCGGAACAAACGATCTACAGGGTACTATTTGATTTATTTAAATGGAAAACCCTATTTTTCATTGTATTTTTAGATTCTCCCTGAAGAGCTGATTTGATCGATGTATCACACTTGGGGTCTAGCGGGAATGATTACAAAGATATAGGGTGTTCAAGATCGAGATTTTTCAACTTTAGGATTTTTTTGTGACGAAACTATTCATTATCAGTCAAAACGTCTTCCATGTTCATGCATCAACTTTTGATTCCCTATCTACTGACATTTAATAATTGGAACATATTATACAGGGTGATCAGAATTCTGAATCTTGAAGCACCCTGTAAATGTTCCAATTAAATGTCAGTAGATAGTACATCAAAAGTTGAGATAGGGACATAAAAGCCGTTTTGACCAATGATGAATAGTTTCGGCACAAAAAAATCCTAAAGTTGAAAAATCTCGATCTTGAACATCCTATATCTATGTAATCAATCTCGCTAGACCCCAAGTGTGATGTATTGATGAAAGCTCTTCAGGAAGAATCTAAAAAGACAATGGAATACAGGGTGTTCCATTTGAAAAAATCAAGTAGTACTCTGTAGATCGTTTGTTCCGAGCACCCTGTATTATCTGATGCAACGGGAAAAAATTTCTGAAAAATCATTTCAGATTATTTTTCAAATTTTAAAATCGGATCAAAAATAAGTGAGCTAGAGGGGGGGATATTTATGGTGAATCACCCTGTACATGGTCTGATGGACAATTTAATTGTGGGACAAGTATCGCTATCTCCAACACGGTAAGAGATAGAAAGTTTCAAATTAAACAAAAGTTGCTTAGTTTAAAAATCATCAATATGACGTACTGCAGTCTGGACAAATGTGAGCCGTTCCTGAAATATTCTGAAAAAACTGAAAATCGCTGATATCGTTTTTATTCCTTTTCTGCGTTAATATTAGAGGTAGAGATTTGAAATTTTGCGTCAATAGGTAATTAATCATGACGAAGACGTTGGAGTTGACAGAAATATTCTATCATCAATATGTTTGGAGATTCACCATGAATCTTCCTTCTTTTTTAAGGTCACCATATTTGTTTTTTATACCATTGAATATGACAAAAAAATCCCTTCACAGCCATGTATAAAATATTGACATTATCGGATGAAATAGCGCGAAAACCAGTAATAGTTATTTATTATACAAGGGAAAAAAGTAGTAGATTTTAGCTCCAGGTTGTGTTGTCTCCCGACGCGTAGCGGAGGGAGACAACAAACCGTGAGCTAAAATCTAATATTTTTCCCGTGTATAATACACTATTTTTTTCTGTGACAGAAGAAAGGACGAATCAATATTGAGAAGATATTACATTATTTTGATATCTGAAAATTATCGACGTGAAATTTTAAGTTTTTAACAGTAAGGACACCGCGTTGTAGGCATCTTTATCATTCATTCGAAGTAATCAAATATCTGATGTCACTTCTGTCAGTCTAATTTTGTGATTTTATTTCAAGAAATTGCGAATTCAGTGGTTATTTAGCAATACACGTAACCGCGAAGTCGAATGGAAGATAAAAGGACTTGCAGTTCTTTCTCGGAGATGGTATTATTGACTCATTTTTCGGAACTATAGCACAACAAAGGCCATCAACAGTGTATATATATGTGATATATATCCGGGAAAGAAGTACTCACTTTTTTCCCACGGGAAAAAAGTAATTTATGAAAAGTGACATTTTATAACCTGCCAACAGGGATGAAATGCCAAACTTTTTTCCCGTCACAGAAAAAAAATCATTTTTTGCTGGTTATCACTGTTTAAAATTGGACTGCTCTACATTTTCTAATGTGGTTGACTTATGATAATAAGAAAACAAAATTTCTGACGTCATGACTACGGCATTTATACTTCTCAAGTCATCTATGACACGCTTCATCAATATGCAAAAAGAAGAAAAGGGCAGAGAAAAATCAAGACATCAATTTTTTCTTTGAATAAACAAGACCTCAAATTCATCTGCTTTGGAATGAAATCTGGAATCAAATTCAGTGTGTGAGGATGAGCAAGTTCATGTACAAACCAATAAAATATTGAGAACGATTCAATGAGCATTGAAAAATAGTTAATTTCATCATGAAATAACTGAACTAAAACTCAACTCAAGACCGAGCTTAACACTGAACAAAAACCTTCAATAATATTTTCATAAGTGTTGGTGAAAGTGTCCGCCATTATTTTCGATACATTTTTGTAATTCTCTGCCGCAATTCCTCAACGCTATCAACTTCATTGTATTGAACTTCATTCTTCAGGAATCCCCATAAAAAATAATCGAGAGGATTGAGACAAGGCGACCTAGCAGACCACCTTACAGGACCGTACGTCCCAATCCCTTTATCTGTGAAATAAGTATTCAAGAAATCTCGGGCATGGGCAGAATTGTGAGAGCTGCACAACCATCTTGTATAAACCTTTTAATGTCCTGTAAGGTTCATAATCTCTGGCAACAAAGCGACATAGGTTACCTCAGTTGAATTCCCTTCAATACATTTGGTACCAATAACCTGGTTTCCAATGATCCCACACTACATCCCTAATAACACAATAACATCTGTAAGACGTCGTAGAAACATCCATATGGGATGATAGGAACATCTCTGGAAAATCCCTACTTTCCTAGGGACATTCTTGGGATGTTGCTGGCAACACCCGTGTCAGCATTTGCGATGTCTTATAAACATCCCATCAGAATGTTTGTGGGATGATACGAGTTGTACCAGAGACATTCAGGATACTTGATATGGAACATCTTAAAGAAACTCTTTGGATATGTTTCTTGTTTGTTGACAGTAATGGATGACACGGTATGAATTATTTTCAATCTGAAATCCTGAAAATGGCCGACCTATTTCCAGATATAAAGTAACAATCCGATTCCGAATATATAAGGTCGGTGCGGTCCAATAACTAATGGAAGATGATAACAGTTGTTTGAGGCTCATATTTGTTGCCGCTGGGCCGACGGCTGTTAGTAACTCTTAGCAACGTAGTTGTACCGCCATCTATCGGCTGGTATAACAAATAAATTCAGCAAGGAATATGCTGGATATATTTCAATTTTGTCGTTTATTACATGGTTCATGAAGTTGAGCAGGTACTTTGGTACTTATTGAGGAATATTCAGTATAATTATTTCAATTTGTTATCGATGAAATTGGCCGGCTTTGGTATAGGTATAAGTATATGAGTACGAATACAGTTTCGATTTCCATTTTTTGACAACTTTCCAATGTTTCAAATGTCACAATTGTTTGAACTGTTCAATCATATCAATCATCATTAGCAAATATGAAACCATGATATTGTTTATATAAAAAAGATCATCTGATGGATGTCCCAAGAGAAAAATCTCTGGGATATCGTACCTAAGTCTGAAACATTGGGACATTTGTAGGACCTTAGCGGGATGTACCAGCAAGATCCCGTGTTGTCAGGGATATTGAGACTAATAACGAATTTGGGGTCTGGTTTGCTGCGTCAAATGAGTATTTTCCGTTGCATAAAAATGTTCTTTTTTTATTAAAAATTCCACTACTTGTGAATCATGTTTCATCTGTCCATTAAATTGTGTTTTGAAACAATCATTCGTCGTTTAACATTTCTTGGTACCATTTGCAAAATATTAGTCTACGCCGGAATCTCCAGGGTGAAGTTCTTGAACGATCTTATACTTGAAATCTTTATATTTTATTCTACTCACATAACTGAAATGGCATTTAGCGTACGGATATGTATCACGCTAAATGATCGATAAATCACGGATTGTCGATCTGTGATTAATTCAAAATATTGAACACGTTACCATGGCAACACAGTTTATTAAACACAGCTTCAGTAATTTGAGACATGTCTGGCCTATCAATTGTATTGACTGTCAACTGTTACTTTCATATTTTGTATCAGAATTATTCAAACAATATTCGTTTGTATCAGAATTCTTCATTAAAAATATATGCGGAAAGAAGACGAAATCGAAGAGAATGTTCTGGTACTTGCATATCTCCAAGAAGTGTAAAAATGAAGCATCCATCTTTGGGAACAATTTATTCATTCTGCGCTAAGCATGACAATAAACGTGAAACAAAGGTTAGTAAGCAATGGACTGGGGACACATCTACAACCAATATCACTCATACGTGTCTCGCTGGTTGCATGCAGTTGCATGTATTATGTTCTCAATTCCCATTCCTTCCGAATTATTTTGTAGGTTAGCAGGAATTGCAGGTATGTTGATGTAATTTTCAGAGTTCGTAGAGAAATCATAGTATGTAACGCGTTTATAAACTCTTCTAGACACTCGTTTATTGAACACTCGCTCCGCTCTGCTCCGCTCGTGCTTAAACTACTCGTTACTAAAAGGACGTTTATAACACTTGTTACATAATATACTAATATTTCAAGAATTTTCTTAATCCACGTTGCGCTTATTCCACATTCGTTACTAATGGACATTGAAGGAAGTTGTGGATTGATATTCACTTGTGCCAACACATTGATTTCATTATGTGTATTTCTAACACAGTATTTGCCTCGCTTTTTGAAAACACATCCAGATTCTGTTGAATTTCTTGAAATTGAATAAAATGTTTTATTTCTATCTGGATATTATCTAGCATCATCTTGAACTGCATTATCAACTCTTCTATAACACCTAATGTAAACGTCATACATATCTTATTTTTCACTGACACTATAATGCACCATTTGACAATTTTC
The DNA here is from genome assembly GCA_918026855.4 of Phaedon cochleariae. Classification (NCBI taxonomy): domain Eukaryota; kingdom Metazoa; phylum Arthropoda; class Insecta; order Coleoptera; family Chrysomelidae; genus Phaedon; species Phaedon cochleariae. Next base: position 3,222,258 of record OU896710.1, on the reverse strand, counting down.
GAATCAATAACACTTCGAAAAACTCACTTCAAAATGATTCGTGAAGAAACTATCAATACTGTAGTCATAGCAATTGAAATATTCTGTTTCTTTATTATCATGGCCCACCACATTTAAAAGTGTATGGCAGTGTGGAATTTTCAGCCCTATTGAATGGTATAAAAAAATATGGCGCCCATGAGAAAAACAAAAGTTGCATAGTATATCTCTGAAACTGATGAAGTTAGAATATTTCTGATAATTTCTACTTCTCTGCGTTGATTGAATACTTTATCACACAAATTCACTTTTTTCATCGAATATTAACTGAAAAAATGAGTGAGTAATTTCAGAGGGTCAGACTACGCAACTTCTGTCTAATTCAATCAACTTCCTATCTCTTACCGTTTAGGAGAAAGCAATACTGTCCCTATTGAATCGTCCGGACCCTGTATAGTATTTAAGAAGTTATAACATTTGATTTTTTATTTTTCGAAACCGGATAATTGATAGCGGCGTTTCATGTCAGTCACTGTATAGATTTGATTGAACTCGTTCTTAATGGGTGATAAAATTGGGTAGAATTCTTAATCATTATTAGAAGGGTATCGACAGACAATTATAAAGAGTTATTATGAGTTTTCTCACCTTTGAAATGAACGATAACATATTCAGTAATTTGGTACCTATAATAATAATTCAAATGAGGATTTTATATACGGATTTGTCAATTTCAAAATGTAATCTAACAATAATTACCTATTACCAGTTGATTATTTTGTTAGTTTCTTCCGAATTGATGTTCATTATTATGATGATAATCATTATTATTATTATTTTTATTACTGCCGACGATTTTACCGATCATAAAATAGGATGCAGTTTGTGCAATGAAAAAAAAACACCATAACTCACCGTCTGCTAATAGCACCACCAAAAAAAGGGAAACCAAGTATTTCATGATGAAGCTGCTTATTCAATTCGCGGATATTATCCAAACTAAGAATATCGTTAACAAAAACACTCAATATATACGTGATCAATAACTTTTATCATTTCCATCAACAGATAATAGCAATCATTTATCTTTTGTGAATATAATAAAACAGTGCTATTCTTGATAGAGATATACAATTCACAGAATACTTTTAATTATACAATGTGTTCTCGATTGCCATGTAAATATCGTATGAGGTGACTTCTTGGCTCATTTTCGGACTGAGAAATTGTATAAACATATGTTTGGAATCGTTTTATTTCTGAGAAACAGGCCAGGCCGTCAAAGGTAAAGATAAACATATATTCTCATTTTGTCCACCCTGTATTTGTATCCACCGTGATACAAAATTTCAGTCTGTCATGGGACTGAAATAGTACAATAATTTCGAAATGTTACATATCGTCGATGTTATTACGAAGGGGCCTAATATAATTCATGTAACATGTAGAATGTTGGCCATCTTTTAACTTCTCACATTAAATATGAACCAGATTTTCCTATTGTGCGCAACCTTGTACGCAAATTATCTCAGATTGGTCCGCCCGCGTAATGATATTAACCTAAAAATCAAATGTCATTTACCACTATTTTGCGATTTCCTTCATGGAACATCCTTCAGAGAGATAACTGAAATAGAAAATACAGATATGATTGAATAAGTTTGTGCATCGTTACTGTAGAGTAATCAGCATTCTGTGCACTTGTGATAATACTACCTCAAAAAGTATTGCTGTCATTCTTGTAAAATCATTGATTTTACAAGATTGTCAAATATTCTTTTTTTTTCTATCCCTATTTACAGGCTTCATAGCCCATCTCCTTTTCCTCTTTGACTTCAACAGCAAAAAACTGGCCGTCAACAGCATCATCATGACAAAAAGCGCTTCTGCCTCTTCCATTTCAGGAAACAAATTGTTTATATGTTTATAACATTTGAGAATGTATTATTTTTTTTACATAAAAAAAGGAGGGTTAGGTTGAAAGGACTGACTTGTGCGCATGCGTATAATTTCTTCTTGAATGATAACTTGGTCTGCATAGATGGTACCATTTTCGCTACTTGTTACATGATAAATGTTAATTGATAATTATTACATGATACATGTTAAATGACGCTTCATAAATCCACAAGATGAGTAATTAGATATTGTAGCTGATTTTTCGTTCAAGTTCAGGCAGTCAGAGACTTTGATGACTTAGTCAAGCTGAACTATGGAATAGAATTTAATTTTTGTTTTTCGCTACTGTTATTCTTCTGTGAAACATAACCAGGAAAATGGTAGATTGAAGATTGATTAATAAAAACATCGTGTAACTCGCATGTGTACGCATCAGATACGATGCCGATCATGCCATAAGAAAGTGCAAATCAAATGCAGCAAGTGCAACGTAGGTTTGCATCCTGAAAACTTGTTTTCTCGAGTACAATACTCAGTAAAAATAATTTACTCATACATGTCTCTCACTTTGAATTTCTATTCGCTATCATCAACTCATGAATAAAAATTTTATTCCTGCAGAGTATACTACACCTCATGATACCATTGTCTTTTATAAAGGACGGGCAGTATCAATGAAATTATCGATTATATTAATGAAAGTTGAAGAGAAGAGTTGTTCATTAGGTCATAACGTCCTAGGGACGTCCCTATTTGGTACAATTCAAGTCCGAATGTCCCAGACCAAAAATAAAGTGTCTTTGGGACGTCCCATCCCGTACATCTCATGCAATGTATGAGCAAGGACGTCCACGGAATGTTCCAGCAGGTACATCATTTCAAATGTCCTTGAAATAGCATCCCTCAGACGTCCCACGTGGTACATATTGTAGAATGTACATGCAAGGACGTCCTTGGCATGTCCCTGATGGGATATGATTTTGAACGTTCCTTTAGGGACAGCCATTGGATGTCCCAAGTAGTAAATATTCTGGCATGACTTCAGATCTTATGAAATGTCCCTTCTAGACAACCATGAAATGTCACTGATGGTACTTTCCTTCAAATATCTCTGCACAGCCGCCCTTAATATTTCCAGCATCGTATATCTATCGAAATTTTCCTTAGGGAAATCCTAGAAATAACGTCCTACGGATGTCCCAGTCGGTCCTTCCAATATGTTGTCCCTGCGAGGACGTTAACTTATACCTTGCCGACGAATGATTGCTCGTAAGCTATGAATACTCCCCGCTCCCCGTCAACGCCCTTCATGTGAGTCCATTGGACATCCTTGGGAAACATTTTCAGGATCTATTGTGGACCTTCTACGGACCATCAACTCAACTGGATGTCCTCATCAGTTATGCAAGATCTGGTCCTAGAATGACCCAGAACAATTCAAATTCAAGAATAATTTGTACGTCCCTGGGACATCCAATGGACATCCAATTGATGAGGAATACTGTAGGATTTAGGTATTCGATAGTTGTCCCAGGGACCTCCCTCAAGGACGTCCCTAGTTGGTCCTCAAGTGGGACATTTGTGCGTCCCACAGACGTCCAATAGACGTTTACGGTACCAAATTCGGACGTCCTACTGACGTCCTGAATGCCTCGACAGGATGTCCTAAGGATATCCATGGGACATAATTGTGTTATTAGGGTTTATATTCGGAAAAATTTCATTTTGGGAGTATCTTGGTTAATTTTTGTTTTCCGATTCCAGTTAATATCTACTGCTATTCTTCAGTAAAACATTACCATGAAAATGGCCAACCATGTATGCCAACCTCAACGTCTCGCAATGATGAGAGTGTCACACTGATATCTCAAGACATCTCCAATGAATAATATATTCCATTTTTCCATTCTTTATGTTGGGAACAAACCGAAACGTCCAAAGATAAGAGAAAATTCCATGCATTTTCAATATAATATATATCTATATTCGGAGAAGGATAATAATATATTTCTCCTTTTCATACATTTTTTGGAGAAAGTGTCACTGACAACCGATTGAATTTTTCTTTGAGACATTTTTAATCGCAGTGATATCTTTGGACAAATCATCTGATTTGTTCTTTTTTTTTTTATTCGGAAGTGCTCGCAAAAGCTTGGACCTATAATCATGTGGTGGAACTGCGAGCACTAAGGAGGGACAAATAATATCGATGGATCCTCCTCTTGAAGGTAAATAGATTGTAGTTCGCTGGAAAAACATCTGTGGGTAAGGAATTCCACAGTGCCCACTAAACATGTAATGTTACAAAATATTGCCACAATATATTGTGAAGCTTTCTTCCGTAATATGAAAATACACTATTGTATCTATTTTGCTGCTATATTCGTGTTGACAATATAACAGAAAAACTTACTGACAAATCGTTTGTAAGTTACAAAATGACCCTTTCAATTAAGTTTCGATAGCAATATTGCATCAACTATATATTCTCATTGAAATTGCAACATTACATGGATCAACTACGTACAATATCAGTGCAACGTTACATATGGAATTCTCAATTGTAATGTTGCATCAACATTGATACTTCATTGAGTTTGTAAATAACATGAGCTAACAACAAACAATATTGCTACAATTTATGGGATGCAACACATATTTGATTAAAAAATGTAATATAACTGAAATATACAAACTGCTACATTGGGTATCGATCGAGAGACGCCATTTCATGAAATGCCTATACGCGCAGTTGCAAACTTGCATTCGACAAACGCCAGTATCTTAGTCGCCATATTTGTTCGTGTTTGGCTTCGGTAACAGGTATTTTGTTGTTGTACACTTCCAAATGGCAAATGATACCAATAAATAATATACTTTGGAACATAAATTGAGGTATATAAGTGGTGATCTGGCGATATGTGATATTAGGCAGTTGGGAAGGTTTTGAATCGCAGTTAGCAGTTGATGGTTAGGTAAGTCAACATCAGTTTTTCTAGGTTAGGTATACATTTTACAAATTCATACATCGTTCATTGATCTAAGCGGATCGTTCGATCGACAATAAATAACATATAATGATTATAATTATTCGTATACCTACTCAAAGTTATAGGACAACCTCGTGAATTCCTTTGAGTGTGCAGTCAAAGTGAATCAAAGTGTACCTACTCTCTTATTGTTTCTGTTTGAGCTTTCGGGTCTTAATCGGCTCTTCATCAGGAACTCTATAAAACATTACAAATTATATGAAATCAATCCTTTTTATTACTGAAACTCTTAGGAACATTGAGGTTTTGTTTAACCTCATAGTGATATAGTAGAATCATTGCTCGAATCATCAAATCTTATCTCTCATTTTACTGCACTTAGCTGTTGTAGAAAAAACTTTGAGCTCGCACTCACAATTCATTCTAAAACAACCTCAAATATCGTTCTTCAGAATATTCTCTAGATGCTGAGAAATATTCATATTATCTTCAGTGTATATTATAAGGATACTCTCAGCATACCTTGGAAAATGAATATTTCCAGAATCAAGTATACAATCCTCGACTCTCAAGTTTAACCGGTAGATGAACTAACTCAACTAACAGGTAGATTCCTGACTTTTTTGTTTTATCATTATTTCCTTTGTTCCAGGTTCTTATGCAGTGCAGTGCCTATAAGCCCTAGTACCGTTATATTGAAAATATTTAGAAATCTTCTCAATCTACTTTTAAATTATGAAATAGTCGACACGATAAAATATGTAATTTTCCTATACTTTTCATTTTATGTTGCCAGTAACCTTAATAAAATATAACAATAAGATTTCATTCGTTCATTGAGTATGAAATGTTACTTTACTTCAATATTGCTGAACGTCCGTTTCAGTAGTTGCTGCGACCTTGCAGTGAGATAGCGACAATATCTGATGTAACATTACACATAACATTGAAATATTGCTGCAATATTGTTGAGATATTACTTTGCTTAGTGGGTGAAGATGTCCTACAAAAGAAGGAGTTCTTGAAATATGTTGTTCTAGGTGTTTCAATTTTGATTGCATATTGGTGTGAGACTTGAGTCAGCCGCGTTTGGCAAACAAAGGTCATTCCAGGGGGGACAGCTGATGACAATCCAACAGAGCATCGTCCACGATCGTAGCGATAGAAGAGTGATAGGTCTGCAACGTCTCTCCGATGTTGTAAAATTTGCAGTGATCTTGTCAGAGTTGGGTCATTGATGAGCCTGATGGTTCTTCTTTGAACCGACTCCAGCAACCTCAGGGAGTGTTTTGGAGCTGATCCCTAGACGTGCGAACAGTACTCGAGGGATGGTCGAATCTGGGCTTTGTAGAGTGTCAGAAGCTGTTGTGAGGTGAAATACTTCTTCGCGCGGAAGAGGAATCCCATTTTTTGAGAGGCAGCTCTGGCTATATTGGCAACATGGTCATGCCAAGATAAACTGTCAGATACCGTGATGCCGAGCATTGATAGTGATGAACTGATTGGTAAGGTTCTTCCAGCTATAATTGTATCAGGACCCGCACGGTTAGCCTTCTTAGAAAAAACTGTTGCTTGAGTCTTCAAAGCGAGAAAAAACTGTTGTTGGATCCTTTCCAAATCGTCGTTGACGGTCTGGATCTGTTGCAAACGTAGGCCTTTGTTGGTTGCTGCGGATATTGGTGTATCCGAGGAGTATGATGCTATAAGAACGGTATCGTCAGCAGAACTGAAGAGAGGGTTGGTAGTCATGTGCAACAGATCATTGATATGTAGTGAGAAAGGCGTTGGGGATAGAATAGAGCCCTGTGGTACTCTTGCATTGGTAGGCAGTGTGTCTGAAGTAATCCCTTCAACAACTACATGGAGACTTCGATCTTTAAGGAAGCTGGTAATCCAACGGCATAGTAGGGGCGGCAGACCATAGGAAGGCAACTTGTTCAGATGTGCCTGGTGCCATACTCTATCAAATGCTTTAGATATGTCTAGGGCAATAGCGCCAATTTATCTGCTTTGCCGAGAGCCATATTGCCTATATATGAAAGCTCAGAGATATTTAACCCTTTCATTGCGGGAACCGGAAAAACCCGCAAAACGTTTGTACACCAAATACGCGGGAGACGGCTTTTCACGCACGTGTTTTTAACGCATTAATTGCGAGAGCCCGGCGTTCCCGTCTACGTATATTGATATGTCAAGATGCAACTAAACATGTCTCAACAGGATTTAACGATTGTGGATGCGGTTTTCATTTTATTCAATATTTCAGTATCGAAGTAGTAGCTGCATCAGTTTTTATTTGTTTCAAGTGAATTCAAACCACGAGGTTGGATACATCAACTTCGAATCAAACATAACTCTAACAGAAATTTGAAGCAGGGATTTTCTTTGTCAAAAGAAAATCATATTTGTCGATAATTAGTACCTAACTGAGGATTATAGTAGTGATAATTTTTGGTTCATTATTACATATTTCGAAGTTGTAATAGAATGTTTCATATGTAAAATTTGTAAAGAAACAATTTCTCTTCGTAAACTTCTCTGAAAATCATATAAATGAGCCTTTTATCAGAGATTATTGATTTTAATAGGTGAATGTGAATTCTGATATGTAGCGAAAGCAACGTGACCTTGACGGAATAGCCCATTTGAAATTTTTTTCAACAAAAAAATTATGAATCATCATTTTTCCATATATGATGCTAGCTTTGAGAAAGACACTGTATATCGAAAAACTGAAAATTTCATTCATTTTCTAATATTTTCAATCAGTTATTCTGGTACTCTAGGATGTATAGGTGTAGGTATTTATCGAACAAACCCTAACAACACGAGTACATCCTAGGAACTTCCAAGGGACGTCCCTAATTTCAAACAAGGACATCCCAGGGATATCCTTTGTCGAGACAAAGTGCATACTAGGGACGTCCCAGGGACATCCGCTTTCAGACAAAAAGGACATCCAAGGGATGTCCCTTCTGGTACGTCCCTGGGATGTACCGAGTACGGAGAAGGGATATCCCAGGGACATCCCTTCGACAAAAGAAAGAGAAATGTGGGTCGAGTGGGGATTGAACCCGGGACCTTCAGCCAATCAGGCACGCACCTTACTCCATTGGCTAATATGCCTTCTGAAGATTCATGTATAGAACAGATTTATAAACATGACTAAACTACATGAACCTGAATAAATAAAACTTTGTTAAGATTCGGGTATAATCATTATCATTCTCTGGTGTTTAAAAATGAGGGGCATTCTGCATTTATACGATTTCTGTTTGCGAAAAATGGTCATTTCTTGAGAAGTTCTGAGACTATAATCTTTATTTTCATTTCAATTATTTTCCGGAAGAAATACATTTTCGGAAAAATTCGACTCAATATTTTGATGAAATTCAATGACTCTCTGATGTGAATGGATATCAGATATTACAGGGACACGAATGAGATAACCTAGGGATGTACCGGGCACTGGAAAACCACTGTGGGACATCCCCTGGATGTCCCAATCATGTCCTTGTACCGCGGGACAAAAATGGGACGTACCTAGGACATCCCTGTGTTGTTACCCTAACAACACGAGTACGTCCCAGGGACGTCCTTCATTTTCTACGAGGACGTCCCTGGGATATCCTGAGTCGGGACATGGTACATACTAGGGACGTCCCAGGGCCATCCGCTTTCCACAAAAAGAGGCATCCTAGGTATGTCCTACTGGTACGTCCCTGGGATGAACCAAGTACGAAGAAAGGATATCCCTTCGACAAAAGAAAAAAAAATGTAGGTCGAGTACGGATTGAACCCGGGACCTTTGGCTTATCAGGCACGCATCTCACTCCATTGGCTATTGAGCCTCCTGAAGATTTATGTACTGAACAGATTTATAAACAGGACTTAACTACAGAAACCTGAATAAATACAACTTTGTTAGGATTTGGGTATAATTATTATATCATTCTTGGGTGTTTAAAAATGAGGGGCATTATGCATGTACGATTTCTGTTTGCGAAAAATGGTAATTTCTTAGGAAGTTCTGAAACTTTATTCTTTATTTTCATTACGATTATTTTCCGGAAGAAGAACAAACAGTTTCAAAAAAATGCAACTTAATACTTTGATGAAATTCAATGACTCTGATGTGAATGGATATCAGATATTCCAGGGACACGAATAGGATAACCTAGGGATGTACCTGGCGGGATGTCCACTGGACAACCACCGCGCGACATCCCCTGGATGCCCCAATCATGTCCTTTGTACCGCGGGACAAAAAAGGGACGTACCTAGGACATCCATGTGTTGTTAGGGTAGTAGGTACCTAACTGAAAGTTAATATAGTAGCATGTTAAAGCTCAGTTTAAGGGTGTGAATTTTTTTCGATACATATTACAGAAATTTCGAAGTTGTAATAGAATGAAAAAACTTCCCTTCGTAAACTTCTTTCTTTCAAACTCATCAAATAAGCCTATTATAAGAGATTATTGATTTTAATAAATGTTAATTCTGATATGTAGGCACAGTCACGTGACCCCGACCAAGTAGCTCATTTCAAATTTTTTTTAACAATAAAATTATAAATTATTTTTTTTTTCATATGATGCCAGATTTATGAAAGACACTGTATATCGAAAAAATTGAAAATTTCATTCATTTTCTCATATTTTTAATCAGTTATTCTGGTACTCTAGCATGTAGCATCAAGTACCTTTTTCCTCATCATATGAGTACACGCTTTGTCATCAATCTTGATAATGGAAGAACTCGAGAAAATGGACAGTACTATATGATTGTGTTATCTCATATTCATTTTGATCATATATCTACTTTTGAGATCAAAAATATAAGAAATTCGTCGAAATCGACGAATTTCATTATCAGGTTACACAATATTCGACGCCTGTGAAATACTTGAATACGTACTTGAAAATCACAAGACCATCATGCTTGTATCTAAGGCAATGTTGCTTATCACCTCGACTTCATGTAAGGGGATTCACCGAAACCATAAAATTTACTACACAATTTTATGTTATTTGTGTATGATCTCTAATTTCCAGAATTGAAGCTCAACTATGATAGTCGGCGACGAATATAATTATATCGTATGACAGATCACGGATACATTTCTCCACAAACAAGCTACCCAGCGAGCACAAAAACATCTCAGAGATGTTAAAAGTACGAGATTTCGAGACATTGAACCTCCACTGCGATGTTCTGTTCACACATGAATAGAACTATTATAGAACATCCAATGTCCGCCGCAGGCGGCAATTATCGAGATGTCCTTGATATGTCACAAAACTACCTTCTCCCTAGTTCTTTTTAAAGCCTTTTCATCTCGCTTTTCATGGACACAACAAAACATTTTCAACGCGTCTTGCGCACATTAAAACGCTGTAAAAACCATTTTCGAGGTACTTTTCTGAAGCCTTTTGTCAAAATGTACTTTTGCATTAGGATTCCATTTCCCTTGATGAAAAAATGCATTGAAAATAGATTGAACATAAAAATATTTTCTTGATATGAAATTACCTACACTACTACACACAGACATATAATTGGAAATAGGTTTCCCAATTTTTGAAATGTTCTCCACAATGCATAATTTTGCAACTGCGGAGAAGCTGTGTATTGATAAATTCGTACTTTTATAATTATATTGATTACACTGAGGCACCGAACAACACATCTTGCATCTGATGGTCATTATTACAAACTAAATAAGTCTTTTAACACAATAAACTTCACCAAATTTTTTTCTGTTCGTTAGCAGCGTGATGTAAGCGTGACACGCTGCAAACGCGAATGCCAATTGCGAACAAGAAGAACAAATTCGAAAACAAATCAGAATTCATCGTATTGTGACGTAAGCATGAGACGTTGTGGTGGGGCAAACAAAGAAAGGGCAAAAAAGAACAAAAACAACACTTTCAATATCCTTCTGAGACCTCTTTGGGAAGTGAATATTACGCCTCAAAAAAACATACTCATGCCTACATTTCTAAAACATCCCAAAACATCCCAGGGACACCTCTCAGTAGGCAAACAAAGAAATGCCACAGAAGAACAAAAACAATTCTTCAATATCCTCCAAAGACCTCTTTGGTCAGTGCATATTACGTCTCAAAATAACATCTTCATGCCAACATTTTCAAAACATCCCAAAACATCCCAGGTATGTTTGTGCTCGCTGGGTAAATGAAACAGATTTTAATTTTTTAAAGAAGGAGGATCATTCAAGTCACATGATATGCGATATCAGCGGCTATTGAGGTGAACCATTGTTGTTCTAGATGACAACCTATACAGGGTGTTTCACAGGTAAAGGGAAATATTTCAATGGTACATAGGGGTCACCAAGGTGGTTCTGAAAATACCATATTTGATAGGTCTTAGAGTATTCATAACGGAGATATAGGGCGATCTATCGATTTAGAATAATTATTCATTCGTCTATATGTATTGACCTACCCAGTATATTTTTCTCAAATTTGGTATGTAGTTTACTTGGGACGATGGTTTCATTAAACCATCAGGCGGAATGGAAATGATACCAAATAATTATAATTCGATAATTCACCCTGTATCTCTGTTATAAAGACTATGAGACTCTTCCTGAAGCTGAACCTGTATTTCTATTCTGCCTGATAGGTCGAATCCATCGTCCCAAGTAAGCTCAATACCAAATTTGAGAAAATATTACTGCGATGGGTAGTTTGATACTTATGGACGAGTGAATAATTATTCGAAACCGATAATTCACCCTGTATCTCTTTTATAAAGACTGTGAGACTTAGTAAGTTCTTTCGAACGATAATTCAACAAGAATATATCAAATAATCATAATTGAAAGTGGTTTCATAATTTTAATACTCTTCAAATTGACATACTTTTAGCTTTTTGTTTATGATTGTTACGATGAGAATTGGTGGCAGGAAAACAATAAGCATCAAATCCAGTTCAGTTTTCTCTCCTCTTCACGATTCCTTCGATGAACTCTGTAAATTATTACATACAGTATGATATTTTAATATTTCGAATGAATGTAAATTTTTCCTGAAGCCGAACCTGGATCTTCACTTCGCCCGATAGGTGAGTGAATTCAACGTCCCAAGTATAAGCTCCATACCAAATTTTTGAAAAATATACTGGTTAGTTCAATACTTATAGACGAATGAATAATTATTCGAAATCGATAAATCGCCCTGTATCTCCGTTATGAAAACTCTAAGACCTATCGAATATGGTATTTTCAGAACCACCTTGGTGACCACTATGTACCATTGTAATATTTCCCTTTATCTGTGAAACACCCTGTATAGTTAGGTAGTTAGTAGGCAAGAGTACACTGTATACCTCCCCGCCTACTAGGTTTTCACTTAGATCGACAATTGGTAAACAAACATAATATGAGCGGCTATTCTGTTCGACAGCATAAGAGTGCTATGATTGTCAAAGTTTGACACTACTATGTTTGACATTTTATCGGTCACTTAAAAATTGAAATGTCTCGTTTTGAATCCGAATCTTGAAGCACCCTGTATTTTTTCCAATTAAATTCCAGTAGATAGTGAATCAAAAGTAAAGATAGGGACATGTGAGCCGTTTTGATCAATAATGAATAGTTTCGACACAAAAAAAACCTATAAAATTGAAAAATCTCGATTTTGAACACCATATATCTCTGTAATCATTCCTGCTAGACTGATACATTGATGGAATCAGCACTTCAAGAAGTATCTTGAAATGCAATGAAATACAGGGTGTTCCATTTGAAATAACAAAGTTGCTAGTTGTTTCTGGTAGAAGTGGCAACACCGTATCGATGAGAAAAAAAGCATCCCAATATTCAGAATGTTCTGTCTTTTCTTTCTCCAGATACTTCTAATAGGCCATCCACTGTGGATCACCCTGTATAGATTTTCTTTCCGTTTTTTAATTTTTTTCATTTGAAAAAATTTGAAAATGAAATAACATTCAACTTGTCGGAATGTGATCATTTCTTATGCGTATTACATTATTAGAACAAAATTTATTGGTGTCATTGGAAAATTTCCATTACAATGGTCATACCAGCGACAGTAGGTATCTATGAGAAAATGTTTCCTGTTGCTTATTTCGAGAGGAAAAAATTAGAACATATGATTGTTACCTGAGAGTTATCGCTGATAATATTTGGAAATTGATCTTTCTCTGAAATTGATTGACACATTAAGTGACTTCTTATCTATTTATCTGATAAATTTCACAACTGCTATAATGCATTAGTTTTTTTCAATTTTCGTATATCGAAACTGAACATCCATTTCAATTTCGTGATATACGTCGTCCCTTTTATGCTATTATTGTATGTACATCGAGGGTAACTCCATATAAGATATAAAACTCAACATTCATCCTTTGAGTTACCTCAAGGACAAATCGATTTTGGATTCATTCTACTTCATGTCAACAGATGTTACTGGAATAGAAATAACTTTTTAAGAAATAAATTTTTTTAATTCTTCTGCCCAGCGAGCACAAACATCCCTGGGATGTTTTGGGATGTTTTGAAAATGTTAGCATGGAGATGTTATTTTGAGACGTAATATGCACTGACCAAAGAGGTCTTTGAAGGATATTGAAGTATTGTTTTCGTTCTTCTGTGGCATTTCTTTGTTTGCCTACTGAGAGGTTTCCTTGGGATGTTTTGGGATGTTTTAGAAATGTAGGCATGAGGATGTTTTTTTGAGGCGTAATATGCACTTCCCAAAGAGGTATTAGAAGGATATTGAAAGTATTGTTTTTGTTCTTTTGTGCCCTTTCTTTGTTTGCCCCACCACAACGTCTCATGCTTACGTCACAATACGATGAATTCTGATTTGTTTTCGAGTTTGTTCTTCTTGTTCGCAATAGGCGAGAACACAATAGCACGAATTCAGTTCAAATGTGCATAAGAAATAAATATAACATTGAAATAATGTGTACCAGTAGTTTTTTCAACAATAAATGCTTTCATTATCCAAAGAACGCGTTTTCAAAACCATACAAATTTGTGGGCCATTCAAAAAACCAATAATGGCGGATACGTGATGACGTAACAAGTATTGGCGTGCATTTGGCAACGCTGTCAGGACCTTCAAAATATTCTAACATATTTCCTAACCTAAGAAACCGAACTCCTAAACATCAACACATCAGAGTTTTTCTGTGATTTTTCATTTGCTTAATTATTTTCTTGTGTAATCAAAATATTCAAATCATTGTGACTATATTATTGTGACGTAGTCTGATGGTTCATGTTTATTGATTGGAGATATGAATCCAGTATTCGAAAAAGCAATCACAATCTTCCAGTAGTTGATTCAACTATGGTTTTTGAATTCTGCAAGTTCAAATAACTGGCATGAGCTGTTTCATAAAGGTGAAGATTAGTTCGTCCTACACCATAAAGGGTTGAGGCTGAGTTTCATGAAGCTGAAGAAACTGTAGTCTGGATTGTGCAGTTTCAAAAGGTAAAAGGTACATAAATTCTTGACTTTTTTATAAACTGTATTCTTTTATATTCTTAGGTAGATGTAAACACAGTGTGGCTTTCTTATTATGGTTACATGGAAGATCAGAAGAACCCTCTGTACCTTCTATGGAGTGTTACTGAAAAGTGTCCAACTCAGTGTCCAAACTACCAAATTTTTGAGCTTCCTATCAACATTCATGCCACTTGTAGAATTAGCACCAAAACAAGTACCTACCCTCCCAGTGGTTCCATCAAAATTTCTTGAAGAAGTTTTTCAAGTAGATGGAAAACATGGATGCCAAGGATAACTGTTTTTGAAAGTTTGATTCTGATTCATAAGCTAATTATTTTATTCTGGGGGATTCCAAGACTTCATTCATCAGAATATCAGTGACAGTGATTGTGAATTGGTGCAAGATATAAAAAGGAATCAAAACAAATCATCATTATCAGCATGGTTTGAAGTTTGCTATGGAAGAATTACTGCTTCAAAGCTATGAGGCACAAAGTGCAAGACATTCGAAGGTACATTAGATGAGCAGGAGAATTTTGAGAATAATGGTAGTTTTCAGTTACTTGAAGTGTCACATGACCCTATATTCCTTTAGAAAATTATAAAAGTTGCTGAAAATTTTTGACAAACTGTTATTTTCACCCATTTAATAAAATTATAAAATATCAGTACTTTTTTTCTCTCTTATATTCCTAAATTGGACTCATTTAAGCTCACCAGTGTCTTAAAAATAACATATTTCATCATACACAACTTCAAAATCCCTTCTCATATTGATCATACACTATACCTTCACAAACTGGAGATGGTAGGTATATGAAATTCATGTTTACTTCTTGTCGAACAACCTAGTTCATTCATATTTTATTGTCAGTGGAATATTGGTAAGAAAGACCAATACCTATCATTACACCAAAAAAGTAATGAAAGTAGTCAGAAAAAAATCCAGTAAGTATAAACCAAGAAAGCACTAGCATATCTAGAAATGATGGAAGATGAACCATCAATTCTCAATGTGAAAAACAAAATCATACAAGCCGAAATTACTAGATAGGTATTGTCACTATTTCATATGGGGAAAATTTGTCAAAAATGTAAACAAATGGGTAGTACCTACACAGAAATAATTAAATGCCCCCATCTTCAAAATGAAGCAAGAATGCTCCAGAATGTTGGTGGAAATTTTCATTTATTGTCCACTTTATGCAGTAGATATAATTAGAACAGTTAAATATCAATAGACCTCCTAATAAATATATTTCATTTCTACAATGAATATACATGTAGAACATGGAAATATTATATCAATATCTTGTCCAGATCATCACAAAGTTTGCAAGAAAACAAATAAACTTAATCATGATGGTAAAAATCACAAACATATTAGTATATCGAATCAGCAACAGTCCTGAGTCATTTTATCACAATATGTTATGGGAACGTCAATTTGGTTCTGGTTCATAGTATTTGATGTCAGTCTCTTCCATGACAGGTTCCTTTTCAGGTTCTTTCTTCTTCTAAAACACTCACTGGTACTTCCAAGAATTTTCCTCAAGGAGAGTTAAT
Organism: Phaedon cochleariae; assembly: GCA_918026855.4. Taxonomy (NCBI): domain Eukaryota; kingdom Metazoa; phylum Arthropoda; class Insecta; order Coleoptera; family Chrysomelidae; genus Phaedon; species Phaedon cochleariae. Next base: position 3,206,315 of record OU896710.1, on the reverse strand, counting down.
ATGATTTGAGGGAAGTTCCATTTCATCTTATCTCCCAAAATCTCAAGGGATTATTGAGATCTCCTTTTCCGTGCTGAAGATGAAAGTTGGGATTTTGATGGGTGTTTTCTCAGTTTTGGACATTTAATGAATATGGAATCACATCTTCAGGCATATAAACTCTAGATCCAATGAGTTTTAATTCCACCCAGTGCAACATGTCATATTCAAGCTAGAACAAAATGAGTATGATCAATCCATATTGAAGAAAAAATTCTACTCACATCGAAACGATCCTCCCAGCAAAATATATCATTTGATTCCAGGTATGGTTTATCCCTCGGTTTATCCATATACTTTGTTCAATGTTGATTAAGCAGGATGAAACCAAGTTTGTGGCATTTCCTTACAGCAACTGCCATCCCAGAAATGGGAATCAACGTAGAGGAGAAAAAATATATAATTCGATGGCACGAATAAAAATAATATTGGCCGACAAAAACAAATAAACAATAAAATGAAATAACAACAACTGACAGTAGTGACAGATGAACGAATCGTCAACTGTCCACACAGTCAACAGTCCAGAAGATATCAAGCGACGTTGCCGGATCACCGTCTAATACTTGTCACGTCACATTAACGCGCGATATTCCAACTCGTTTGAACGGGATCAATACTTTGCAAATTTTTTGTGGAAAAACTACTTCGAATAAAAATCTGAAAAAAATACCAGAGACTTTTATCGTCATACTAAAGGTCATGGTATTTTTTCCAGAAATTCGTGTTCTCGCCTATTGGCATTCGCGTTTACAGCGTGTCACGCTTACATCACTCTGCTAACGAACAGAAAGGAATTTGGTGAAGTTTATTGTGTTAGAAGAAGACTTATTTAGTTTGTAATAATGACCATCAGATGCAGGATGTGTTGATCGGTGCCTCAGTGTAATCAATATATGAAAGTACAAATTCATCAATACACAGCTTCTCCGCAGTTGCAAAATTATGCATTGTGGTGAACATTTCAAAAATTGGGAAACCTATTTCCAATTATATGTCTGTGTGTAGTAAGCACTACTCAGAAACCGATTAAGAAGGTAATTTCATATCAAGAAAATATTTTTATGTTCAATCTATTTTTAATGCATTTTTTCATTCAAGGGAAATGGAATAATCCTAATGCAAAAGTTCATTTTGACAAAAAGCTTCAGAAAAGTACCTCGAAAATGTTTTTTTTTACAGAGATTTAATGTGCGCAAGACGCGTTGAAAATGTTCTGTTGTGTCCAATAAAAATGAAGAGGCTTTAAAAAGAACTAGGGAGAAGGTAGTTTTGTGACATATCACGGACATCTCGATAATTGCCGCCTGCGGCGGACATTGGCTGTTCTATAATAGTTCTATTCATGTGTGAACAGAACATCGCAGTGGAGGTTCAATATCTCGAAATCTCGTACTTTTAACATCTCTGAGATGTTTTTGTGCTCGCTGGGTGGTTGGTACGAAAGTACGAAAGCGTCTAGGGGTCACACAATTATAATAAAGGACACCGCACGTTTTATAGGAAAAATTGGCCTTCTGTCGAATTGGCTGAATTTTCGATATGTTATAGTCCAAGACATTCTGAACAAAATGTCCAAATACCAAACTGTTCTAATGACCAGAAGTCTCAATCTGGATTTCTTTTCTCCTGATAAATAGAGCTCTTTGAGCCATTATCATATTATTTTTTGATAGGATAAGTCACTACTAGAAGAATTCATCAATATTGTTGCTACTGGTCAACAATTATACAATGTGTTCCAGCTATTATTGTTCAAAACAATAATGATATTCACCAATTTTATAGGAAAGGATATAGAGAAATGAGAAATCGAGAAATGTGATGATGTTTTTTCTAGTATTAATCTCCTATTTGTCAAGGTTTGAGAAAGAATGTCATTTTGCGTTTTCCCTCTTAAAACAGTTCGTATATATATAGCATCAATAAATCAGCACAACAAAGTTCACAAACAATTCAATATCTTCGATCCTGCCTCATCAACTAAGGATGATCTATTGATGATTTTTGAAAGAATAGTACGTTTTTGGAAGGCGTGATATCTGAAATATATTGACATGCATTTGAAGAAATATATTATAGGTATAATCAGAATTTTTTGACGAAGTATATTCATCTGAAGATGCGAATGAATACTGATGATATTATTTACTGATAATATCTACTACTGTTATAGAACGGCTTAATAACGTTGTATATCTTCTCTTTATAAAAATAATAATAATAATAATAAAGGTTTTTATTGGGAAAACTGTTTCATAATTGAAATAGGACTCGTGAAAATATCCTTTTTCATTGAATAGTATCATATTTTTTCTCCCTCATAATTGCTGGAACACACTGGATAATTCTTGACCAACATCAACAATATTGATGAAAACTTTTTGTAGTGACTTCTGTCGAAAAATTATAAAATAATAGCTCAAATTGAAAAATTTTCCAAGAGAAAAAAAAATCGAGATTTCAGCGACCTCTAGCGTCAAAACTAGCCATTAGAACAGTTTGGTATTCGGACATTTTGTTCAAAATGTCTTGGACAATAACATATTAAAAATTCAGTCAATTCGACAGAAGGCCAATTTTCCCTATAAAACGTTAATAAATCCAATATATTGGAATAAATCCAATATTTGGAAAAAAAATTCAACATATTGAAAAAGAAAATCCAATATATTGAGAAAAAATCCAATATATTGAAAATAAAATCCAATATGTTGGCAAAAAAATTCAATATATTGGAAAAAAATCCAATATATTGGATTTATTTTCCAATATATTGGAAAATCAGCATAACAAGATTAGACATTGCCCCAAGAGACCATATAATACTGATGGAAATATAAATAGTACCTGAAGGGTTATCAAGTTGAATGCAAATATAGCTCATTTCATCAAAAATCCAGATGTAGAATTTGATACATGAAATTGAAAGGAAAAGAATGAGATATATTGTTGGAAAAAAAATTCAATATATTGAAAAAAAAATATGTTGGAGAAAAAATTCATTCATTACATTGGATTTATGTAAAAAAATAATAAATTTATTATAATTGTGTGACCCCTAGACGCTTTCGTGAATAATATCATACTATCGAAAGTAATAACTTTTCATCCTTCTGGTGTTTTTTTGAATGGATATTTCAGAACCTCTCTGAATTGAATTTCTCACTGTGAAGATGTCAATTGACACCACTGTACACGGTATTATCAAATTTCTAATGATATTGATATAATATTGATAATCAAGTGTTGATTCAATCGGAGTTATTTCTGAAATCCACTCGACTGAAATTAAATCCAACCCCACTGAGTATAGGAGTTTTTGTTCTGGAATGGGCGTGTACACCTTAGTAGAACTTTTAACTCAAACCATGTTTATAATGATCCTTCTATACATAAATAATGATTGACAACATAATTCGATCGAGAAATTAACTGGAATGTTTTATATTTGGACATAAATAATAGTACCTGCTTCTGAAAACGGACCCTCTTATGACGTAGAAACCTCATCTCGCCATAGTTAAAAGAAAATACCAAACGCCCGACGGAGACTGAGGCAACTGATATATCAATTATTTCAACTGTGATCTCGCGATAATTCACTCTGTCAGAAATCATGTATCAATCATCTCTGTCTGGAATAGTCTTGTTTCAGTATTAGGGTTTTGACGTCACATCATCGACTCGTTTTCAGAGGTCCGAAAAGTCAGGGATTTCAATAATTTTTCATAAAACGTAGGGAGCTCACAGCAAGAAACGGTTTGCGGTGGTGAGCTAGTTTGGGTGAGTTCTATCGAATTATGAAATGAAAATGTTCTGTGATATAAGCCTATTATACAGGGTGTTTCATTGGGAAAGGTAAAAAATTCAACTGTTGATAGGGGTCACTGAGGTGATTTCAAAAAACCCATGGTTGATGGGTCTTCGACTTCTTATAACCGAGATACAGGATGATTCATCAATTTTGTCCATATCTTCATTGTCTCATAACTTTTCAACCAACCTGTATATATTTTTGAAAATTGGTACACTCGCTCAATCTACCCTGTGGAATTGATTGAGGCAACAACAAAACATGAAATCCAGGTCCGGCTCCACTTAAAATTCACAAATTCTTTCTGCCAAAAAACAACACCCTATACATTCGAATTTCTAATTGTTTTTGCCATATCTGAAAAAAACATCAAAATTTCTATTCAACGATGTGCTTTTTATTCGTGCACAGACGATTTCAACTATTCATATTATGTGCCCAAAATATTATTTTTGTTCATTTTGTGGTACAAAATTGGAATCAGACGAGATTTATTCATTTTATTACTTCCTATTCAGTATACGTGAGTATTATATTTAGAAGGAGTAATTCATATCGTTATTTGTTCCAGACTTAGTTGCAGATCCGTCATCAAAACTATACAGGGCTTTTCACGATAAGCGTTGATTAGATGTTTCTGGCAAACCAGGCAACGGATAAATCTAAAAATTCGAAGGTATGTATAAATTAACATGTTCTACACGTCTGAAATATTTGAAACAATCCGGCGTTGCCGCTTCTACTCGAAAGTAGCAGTAACTTTGATTTTTCAAATGGGACACCCTGGATGCTTCCTGAAGAGCTGATTTGATCGATTCACAAAGTTCGGGGTCTAGTGGGACTAATAACTGAGATATTTAGAGTGAGAAAAATCTAGATGTTTCAACTTTAGAATTATTTTGCAAAAATATTTATTATTGATCAAAACGGCTTTTATGTCCCTATCTTAACTTTGTATCTATTGACATTTAATCGAAACAAATACAGGATGCTTCATAATTCAGAATTCTGCACCACCCTGTATCTGTTTCAATTGAATATCGAATGGAAAGTTGAGATAGGGACATTGAAGCCGTTTTGACCATGCAATAATAAATTGTTTCAACACAAAACATTTCTAAAGTTGAAACATCTCGATTTTCCACATCCTATATCTCAGTTATCAGTCCCGCTAGACCTTGAATGTTTCGAATCGATGAATTCTGCTGTTCAGCAAGAATCCAAGAATGTAATGACATACAGGGTGTCCCATTTGAAAAATCAAAGTTACTGCTACTTTCGAGTAGAAGCGGCAAGGCCGGATCGTTTCAAATATTTCAGTAGTGTAGATTATGCTAATTTATACATACCATCATGATACCATCGAAATTTCAGATTTATCCGTTGCCTGGTTTGCCGAAAACGTCAAATTAAGGCTCATCCTGAAAAGCCCTGTATAATAGTTTTGATGACGGACCTGCAACTAAGTCTGGAACAAAGAACGATATGAAATACTCTTTCTAAATGTAATACTCACGTATATTGAATAGGAAGTAATAAAATTAATAAATCTCGTCTGATTCCAATTTTGTACCCCAAAATGAACAAAAATAATATTTTGAGCACATAATATGAATAGTTAAAATCGTCTGTGCACGAATAAAAAGCACATCGTTGAATAGAAATGTTGATGTTCTATTCAGATATGGCAAAAAAAATGAGAAATTCGAATGTATAGGGTGTTGTTTTCTGGCAGAAAGAATTTGTGAATTTTAAGTGAAGCCGGACCTGGATTTTATCTTTTGTTGTTGCCTCAATCGATTCCACAGGGTAGATTGAGCAAGAGTACCAATTTAAAAAAATATATATATACAGGTTGGTTGGAAAGTTATGAGACAATGAAGATATGGACAAAATTGGAGAAACATCCTGTCGGTTATAAGAAGTCTAAGACCCATTAAACATGGGTTTTTTGAATCACCCCAGTGACCCCTATCCACAGTTGAATTATTTACCTTTCCCAATGAAACACCCTGTATAGTTTACTGCTATATAACATTCCTATTTCCACATTTGATTTTGGTTCACAATTGATTCTTCTTCATATCATCATGTTGTTATCATTCGATTTCATATAAAATTCGTTTATTCAGAAAATTGCAAGTTGTTCATATATAATAATAATAATAATAATTTAATTTATTTGCAAATGATATGTAGGTACATAATTAAGATCTCAATTCACTAATGATAATTATAATAATCTAATCTAATATCCACCTTCCCTATTAGTTACAATGCTCAACAAGTTAATCAGAATACAAATTTCAAGCAAATAAATTTGTAGGTTATCCACTAAAGGCCTAGCCTTGATATGTGGATTTATATCTCCATAAATGTATAGGTATAATTATAATTGAGGTTATAAGAGTAATCTCGCAGGCTCAACATTGTCCAATTCACATTAAAAAAAATCGAAGATTTGAACATAATGAGAAGAGTGACACTATTACCTACCCTTGGAGTTGGCACTAATTGATCAATCATATTATATAATATAGACTCATAGACATTTATACCATATGCATTATTACCTTTAAGTTTCATATTTCTCTTTTTTATATATAATCAACTTGATATAATGAAAAATAAAACAATATAATTTAACGAATACAAACAGATTATGAATCAATTTGCAGATGAAGAAAGAAAAGGATGACTAAAGAGCAAACCAACGAGAAACTTGACAATCTAACTTCATTATTTGTTTGAATTTGTACTACAGTGTAAGTATTTCTAGTATCTATATATATTTATTATATATATTTACTGATACATTCCAATGTTCCATAAAAGTTGAGTTTATTATGATCCATTAGTTTACGACTTATCAATCTTTGTGTGTCTAAGAGCATCAAAATAGTTATTTTCCTAACAAGTGCGCAAAGTGTTACTTTTCCGCATGCAGGCGAATACAGTTATGCGAACGACGCGGAGCGGAGTTCGAATAAGTTTTTGCGTGCGGAAAAGACATTTTGCGCAAGTGTTAGGAATAACGTTTTTCCTACGAGCTTCATATCAGATAAAAAGGAAAATAATAAAAAAATATAACTCGTTGAAAAATGTAACTATACACATCACATATAACAATTAAATATAATAATAGAAAATCACATTACCCCTACGAGCTTCATATCAGATAACAACGAAAATTAAAAAATTTCAATTCAAATTACAATTTATTGAATAATTTTTAGTTAGACTGGATAGAAATAGCTAAACAACAAACAATTACATATCAATAAAATATAATGATAGACATTTAAATCATTTGTTACTAATATTTATATTGAGGTGAAATACGAATATCGGGAAGAACGGTTGAAAAGTAAAAGGGATGACGGCTTCTTATAGTGCATACAATAGTCTACAGCAACTAAAATGAATATAAATGTTCCATACCAGTGATATTTTTGGGTTGTTTTACTTAACACCCATATCCGCATAGAGTGCGGAAAAGTATTAATTTGCGCACACAAATGAGTGAGGAAAAGTACTATTTTGCGCACACTCGTAGGAAAAACTAATTTCGAAGGTGTGTCAATCACAATGGGCGACATAAACTCATTATACAGGGTGTTCGGAAAAGTCATTACGTAAATGATAGGGCGGAAAGAGTGCAGAAAAAAAATGTCTACCGCACTCCTTTACGGAGTTATTGTTCTTGGAAGTTAGAATTGAGAATGAATCTCATGTATAACTTCCAAATGAACTTATATTAATTGTGATTACAGTGATTTTTGCGGTATACATCTGCAGATGACACTATTTTGACGAAAAAATTGATAACTGAAATGATCGAGAAATAGTCAACAATATTATAGCATGGATGGAGGTCACAGGAATGCTTCAAAAAATGTGCTAATATATAGGGCATTCCATCTAAAAAAAGTGGTCCTGACCCTCTAGATTTTTTCCGATGCCCCCTGTATATGTGACAATAATTTCTAGTTACGAACCTTGTTGTCTCATTGACATTCGTTTTTGAATCAAGATTCTAGCTGTCATAGAACTAGAGCAATCGAACTCCGACACACTAATGCCCCACCCTGTATCCGTGGTGAATTTCACCACGATACTGGGTTGAATGTTTTAGATGATTAGGCTGTATCAACGTATTCATAGAGTATACCAGGGCGACAGTTGGTCCCTATACTTAACGTTTTTCGTGATAAGATATACATCAGCGATTCTAGTCATTTGTACCACACGAAAAAAAAAAGAATTGTTGAATCAAGCAAAATTCAATTGGATGGAGCAAATAAAAGTGTCATATATGCATGACAAAATATAATCTTGAAATGAGTAAATCTATATCTTGTTTCAGAGCGAATTTAAAGTTTGAATCAAGTAAATATGTCTTGCATGAACTCTGGATCGTCTTCGATCAAGCACATCCATGAATTGTTTATGAAGAGATATTGAATTGGCTCATTTTGTTTGATTCAAAATAACAAGATATTGATTCAATCAAATATTTAGTCGATTCAACGAAATATTTGGTTAATTCAAAGAAATATTTGGTTGAATCAATAAAATATTTGGTTGATTCAATTGAATATTTGGTTAATTCAATGAAATATTTTGTTGACTCAAGAGAAACTATATATCCATTCGACAAATTGTTTTGATGAACCAAATTCAATATTGGGAAATTTTCTGAAATTTCACATTAATAGAATAAACAAAACTAGGAAACTATAGTCGACTCCCAGCATAGATCTCAAGTCGTCACTTCTCCTTAGCTGATGGAAAACTATTTCGGATTGCTAATCATCCTATAAGTTTGATTTATCCAGCTGATATTTCAAACACGAAGAATCAGGCTTCACGTATATAATGCATTCGAGGCAGGCATCGACGATGCGAAATGATCGCCATCTAGGGGCGAAAATTCAAGTTGATGTAGAATGAACAAATGATCCGTTCGAAACGAGTTTATTACTACATCGGAATAAGAAAACTAGTATGTTGTTTCAAAGATATAATCTCATCAAAATGATCAACGTTTGATCAAATCAACGAAATGTTTATAGTTGAATCAACATCGACATTATTTTGGATCGACATGATTTGTTTTTGAAGAAACCATATATTTTGTTGATGGAATTGATATTACACTGTTGATTCAATTAGCCTACATTCTTGATTTGAACAAGCTGCTTCCATGGAATAATCATGTATCTGGTTGATTCAACAAAAAATTACTCAGTCCAACAAAAATAACTCAAGCAACTCATCAAAATGATCAACGTTTGATCAAATCAACGAAATGTTTATAGTTGAATCAACATCGACATTATTTTGGATCGACATGATTTGTTTTTGAAGAAACCATATATTTTGTTGATGGAATTGATATTATACTGTTGATTCAATTAGCCTACATTCTTAATTTGAACAAGCTGCTTCCATGGAATAATCATGTATCTGGTTGATTCAACAAAAAATTACTCAGTCCAACAAAAATAACTCAAGCATACATAATTTGTTGATGCAACAAATCCTTTTTTTTTGTGCACTCTTTTTTCTGCGTGTGTTGCCCGTATATGTGGCAATAATGTCTTGTTATATTTATATACCCTGTTGTTTAGTTTCCACTCAATATTGATTCATGATTCTAGCTATCATATGACACGAAAAATCTTACTCTGACGCATCACTATTGCCCCACCCTGTATATATTTTTTTTCGCTAATCTGGTGGTCACCCGGTATATTTTATTGACTATATATGGATACATCAACGAGAAAAATATAGATTATAGATAATAATATGTAGATATTTATCAGTCTGCTATCGAGTGTTAACATATGATAAAGAAAAGTATCCCGTTTTTTTTTAATAAACTTTATCAATTGCACCTCTTCAATTATTACGCACTCGAAATCACAATTGAAAGGTGATTATGTATCAAGTCCAGAAAGAGCATCTCTCCAGAACTTAGCAATTTCTATCGCCATTTACAAATCTGAATTATAATATAGGCAACATAAACTGGGCGTCAATTGAAACGTTAATAGTGAAATTTGGCATCAAGTTTGACTTCTCGTAATTTATGAAATATGGAACGAATTTTGAATTGCCGCCCAGATTCTGAATGCCTTTTTCATCGTCTTTCGAACCGTTCCTTACAGCTTCTTCTAAATTGATCAGGACCCATGATACAGGGTGAAACAAAGTGTCGTGCATTTTGAAAAAAAAATTCTCCGCACCCCCATTTTGTCGGAAGACCACGATGCTCATATTTTATTCGGCCATTTCTTGCAACCATAACTCGGAACATTTCAGAGTTTTTGTCAAAAACTACTGTGGTTTCCGAAAAAAAATTTTTTTTGCATTTCTTTCAAATGAACTAATTTTAGAGGAGTTTCATAAATGGATGCTTTTATGCATTTCAGGAAAGCGTTGGAGCAGATATGTATACCAGGTTACTCAAAAACAATCAGTAATTCAATACTCCGCAGTCCATGATAAAAGTTTTCTACCTTAGTGAGCAGTAAATCAACGAATCTCATCAACAAAAACAAACTACGATACCATGTTTCTATAATAACGTATTATTGAAACAATGTAGGTATTCATAGAGGTTATATCAATTGCCAATTTTCATGAAAACGTCAGTGTCATTCGACTCCTAAAAAATTTAAAGATGTCTCGTCGAAATGGAAAATATCATTAGGTTAGATCACTATAGTGATATAAACTATAATTCAGTTACGACGATTAGGATATACCCAAACTCACTTAAGTACCATTTTCAATAAGTCACTCATGACAATAAATAGACTGATTCATCGTTTTGAGGATACAGGTAATGTATGCAGAATGATTTGGAAATAACCAATTTGCAATGAATGCATACGGCAATGTTTTTGTTGTTCATACTCAGTTGGAAATTTGACGTTGATTTGACGTTTAATAGAGCCATCGGAGCCATCTATTGGTTCGTGATTTTCGCATATTTCGCGAATAGAGCAACAAGCCGTCGAGATGATAACCATGTCCTTCTGACAGTTAGGGTGAGGACACACGGAGCGGTTTTCGCCGACTCGGCGGCCGACTCAGCAGCCGAATGCATGAAGACACACGGGTCCTTGTTGATGCGACACACGATGCGAAAACAATGTGATGTTGTCAGTTCCTGTTCAAATTCGGAATAGTGTCTGAACGGTATGAAGTCTGATTCTGAGGAGGAATTCTCAACATTAGTGGGACTAATTTATTTTCATTCGAAGGAAAAAAGAAACAGACGTATGTGGGTACACCCAATTGTCAAGGAACGAACTAAGAAATGTTTGTTTTATACTTCATTTAATGATGAGATCAAAAGAAATGATGAAAAATTCTTCAATTTTGTAGGAATGTCAAAACATTCGTTTCATGAATTTCTGACTGTGGTTAAGAATCAAATAACTAAGCAGGATACGACAATGAGGAAAAGTATTTCACCAGAATCAAAACTATGATAACGCTGAAGTGAGAGAAACTCAATTTTTATTATTATAATGCATGAACGTTACAAACATTGAAATTCATTGTCTCTAGAATCTTCGGGTGAGAAAAGTTCTATATAGGACTGTGTACTGATTCTGAGGGAGATTCCAAAGGTGTTGATTTTCTTTCTCGTGGAAGTTGGGAAAATGTCATCAATCAATGAGAACCATCATGGATCGGTCAACTTGACAAACAATGTTTGTATTGCTCCGCTCGAAAACAGCTCCTCGTATGTTCAATCCTCGGTTCAATCGCACTTGACGAAACGGTCTGAGTAGCCGCTCAAAGCAATAAAAACGCGTTCGGCATATCATCCAGACGACCGTACGCGCGGCAGCAGCGCTGCTAGATGTTGCGTTTGTTTTATTCCATAAAAACACATTAGCTCGTGTGCCGACTCGGATGCCGAGTCGGGCGCCGAATCGGCGGAAACCGCTCCGTGTGTTTTCACCCTTAATCGTCGGAGAACCTTGAATGCGAGTCAACAAATGAACATCACGAACATCAATATATCCTGTTCAACCATTCGTCGGCGTCTCCATGAAAGGAACCTTCGAGCCCGTAGACGAGCTGCCTGTCCACATTTGTTGCCGCAACATCGGGCTGCCAGAAGGAATGGGGCCAGAGTTTATGGTAATTGGGGAGTAGCCGAGTGGAGTAGGTGTACTTGTTTCTGGATGAGTCGCGCTTTAATTAGAGCGGAAACTATAGAACGAATGGAGTAACATGCACGATCACCTAACATGAATCCAATCGAGGACGAGTGAGTTGAAGCTACGGTTGAATAGACAAGGGAACCAATTTCAAAATTTTGATGAATTGGCAAACGCAATGTTGCGTGAATCGGAGGCTATTCAGGGCCTACTCTATCTCACCGGGCCGTAGTCTATCCCCTCTATCTCGACGCTGACGTCACACTAGTAGGTCGAGATTTCACATCAGTCCGTTCTGGTGCGTTCGTAATTGATAGGCTATAGCTCATTTACTATAAATTTTAGAAGCACACTCAATCGAGACGAAATGATCCCCAACAAATTCCTCAACTTTTGGTGAAAAAATGAATTCAAAAGGATGAATCACTACCGAGTTATGGCGTTGTAACGAAATTCCATTTTATTGAAAATCAGGACGTTGTACTACAGAATACTATTTTTTGCAAATTTGGAATTGGAATAAGATGAAACTAACTCAATATAGCAAACAACGATAATGAATCAATTGAATAGTGAAAAAATTGTAGAGTTACCTACAATGAGTCCGAAAGAAATTAAATATAAAGAGCGCGTAAAAAATGGGCCGTTATACCTACCTACCCAAATTTCGCTGTATTACGATTTCGCGGTAATTCCTTGGACTGGTAAAGGGCGATATACTTTTTATTACTCATTATATTTCTAAATGGCGTATGGTACAGACCAACTGATATTGGTGTCTGAAAAATTCGAAACAATATTTCTACAATGTAAGTCACAACATAAAGTTTTGGAGAATTTAGCAGAAATTAAAATCAGTTCCCTTCTCAATTATTCCGAGAATCAATGTTGCAGTTGTGGGTCTTTTGATGGAATCAGCAGAACATTCTCTAAAACCATTTCAAATATCTGTTGTATCTGTCTGTTGAACAATTATTGCAAAATAAAAAAAAAATTAAAAAGAAAAATCCGAGGAAAAATCACTAAACTTTCAGGATGAGATATAGTTGAGATTTCAATTTTTAGTTTGTGATTAAGATGATGTATATATATTTTTTGTTATTAGTGTATTTCATTTTGTGATATCTATAAATTTTTTTTTATTTTGTTATGTTGATCATTTTTACAGTTTATTTTGTTTGGTTTTGTTTGTGTATAAGGATTCAACGTTTTTTTTTTTCATTTTTTCCTTATTCATTCATATATCGTTGTTCTGGGTATTTTGTTATTCAGTTCGTTATATTCATTTTTATATATCTCATTGTTGAGATACATATTTTTTCAATTATTTTTGTTAGGTTGTGTTCATATGAGCTCCACATATTTTGTTCTTTTTAATTTTGAAAGTTTGCAAATATATTATTATATTATATATAATAGGCGTTTTTGTGTAATAACACACTCGAGTGATGGGATTTCTAACGTCATCAAAGTGCGTCCTGGTCATCTTTAGAGATAAACGCTGCTAAAACCCTTCGAGATAAAGTGGATGTGTATTATACCGATTTGTAGACAATCTAATTTCCTACAAAAAAGTCAGTGACAGCATATATCCATAGTTGATAGGATTAGCATGGGAGGCGTCCGAACTTTTTGAACTATTCTGTAATGAACACCTGAATCATCGTTCTACTTGAATTGAAATATCGATTTGTTGTTGGCCCTTGGGAATTTGAGAAAAAACTCAGTCAATCTAGATACTATGCGAAATCTTTTCATGATTGAATCATCTCTGTGGATTGAATATTGGAATTTTGGTAGCTGTTTGAAAAAGGGCAATTCTGAATGGCGTCAACTAATTTTGATATGCCATATTTCTGAAATTAATGATCGTAAATCAGTGAAATTTGATTCATCTTCTGGAAAATTCTTTTCTGAACATATTTGACCTCCTGATATTTTTTGCTAACTGTGACCGTTTTCCCGAGGTAAATCAATTAAACGGGAGAGACAATTTCCACTGCCTTGATTTTGTCCCTACTAGTGTGACGTCACGAAAGCGATGCTCCGGCCCGGTAAGATAGAGTAGGCCCTGGGCTATTCCCCAATTGTATATCCAGAATTTAGTGGACAGTATGCCGAGGCGAGTGGCTGAAGTCTTGAGGGTCAGGGAAGGCATAACAAAATATTAATAATGTATCGTTGTTCGATTTTGTTGATGAGATGTGTTGATTTACTGCTCACTAAGGTAGAACACTTCAATCATGGACTGCGAAGTAATAAATTATTGATTGTTTTTGAGTAACCTGGTATACATATCTGCTCCAACGCTTTCCTGATATGCATAAAAGCATCCATTTATGAAACTCCTCTAAAATTAGTCCATTAAAAAAAATACAAAAAAAAATTTTTTTTCGGAAATCACAGTAGTTTTTGCCAAAAACGCGAAAACGTCTCGAGGTATGGTTGCTATTTATGAAATGCCCGAATAAAATATAAGCATCGTGGTCTTCCGACGAAATGGGGGGGCGGAGAATTTTTTTTCAAAATGCACGAAACTTTGTTTCACCCTGTATCATGGGTCCTGATCAATTCAGAAGAAGCTGTAAGGAACGGTTCGAAAGACGATGAAAAAGGCATTCAGAATCTGGGCGGCAATTGAAAATTCGTTCAATATATTAGAAATCAAGAGAAGTCAAACTTGATGCCAAATTTCACTATTAACGTTTCAATTGACGCTCAGATAAGCAGAGTTTGTTCTAAACTGAGTACATGCTGCTATATAATCAGAAATTTAAGAGGAACAGTATCGTTTGACGTACTGAGACTGTTGTATTTTGGCCTGGTACAATCAACTTTACAATATGGGCTGATATTTTGGGGATCATAAGCACACTTTGAAAAAGCTTTCATCGCTCAAAAAAAATCATAAGAACCATGTTCAATGTTCATCCATCGACTACCTGTAAAGATCTCTTCACTAGAGCACAAATAATGACTTTACCTAGCCTATTTATCTATTGCTTGGTTATCTTCATTTGAGCTAATAAGTTTGAGAAGAATGAGGATATACACTCGCATAATACAAGATCAAAATGTGATATTCATCAAAGTTACTCACGTTTTACAAATATGTCAAAATTCACCTCATTACATAGGAATCAGAATATAATTATAATAAGTTCAAACTGTTACATATAATAATAATAATATCGTTTATTTTTGCATACATCAGAAAGAAGTTTCTACAAAAAATGTGGTGAATTGAACTTATGCAAAAAAAAAGGAGCTGAAAAGATCTAGTTCAGCCCCTTCAAATATTGTTCCAGAAAAAAAATGTATACGTTCGCTTTGTTACAAAAGAGAAAACAAATCAAGAACAGTTAACAATATCTTCAGTTCTTCATCTATGCATAAAACGATATAATAATAAATTCAGTTATATTGGGTGATACAGAAGAGAGAGAGTTTTCTGAATATTTATATATTATGTACATACATTTATAATTCCTGAAAATTCAAGGCACATTAAGCAATTGTTTTTTAAGTTTTGATTTGAAAACAGATACTTGGACGGATTTCAATGGAAATGTGGTTCTATATGTGGTGGTGGTGAGATGAGACCTCTAAATCTCAAATTCAAATTATGAACGTCGGTTCGGTACTTAATTTTATTAGTTAAATATGCAGGACAATTATTTGTAATGATCTTATGATATACAACTAAGGAATGAAACTTTCGCCTTTCTTGCATGATGGTGAGCCATTTGGAATCTCTCAACTTATGTGAAACAGGATCAAACTTTCTGATGCCATATATGAAACGTATACAAGAATTTTGTATTTTTTCATTCTCTCTCAATATCTTAGCGAGTGAGGGTTGCTCTGGGCTATGTGCACGTGTATACAGGGTGTTTCAAAAAAACCTGACCCCCTTACTAGGGTGGGTAGAACACTGCAAAATAAGTTGGGTTTATTCAGTAAAAAAATTTCGTAACGGCTGTTGAAAAAATAATTTTTTCCTACATTTTTCAAAATTATATCGAAACTACTGGCAACATTGTGATGAAATTTTGTATGGATGTTTCTTGGAATCTGACACATCGCATGCATTTGTTTTTATACCTGACACTCATAGAAGGCGCTAGTTACACGGTTCGTACCGAGTAGTTTCGAACATAACTTTTTTGAGGTTAGGTTTATCAATCCAAATTTGATGTTAACTTGAACATCATTCAATTCCACACCGAATAGGTACTCTTGGTAAAACTCGATACTGTGTTCCGTTTTCGGAATATTTCGATTTGAAAATGATGAAGTGATCACTGTTGCTGGTATAAAGCTATGTATTGGAGTGAGTATTATGAAAAATTATCACCTCTTTATTGAAATCCAAAAACAACAATACATTTCTGATGCTAAACTTATCGATTTAACAATGAATCACAAGAATAACATCGAAACAGATTTGACTAAGAACATGGATTACACAGTTTTGTTGTATCTTGAGCAGAAAGTCTATACTACATAGGTAGAATCACGTTAAGAGAATATAGAATTGTGAATTCGTCAAAACGTAGGACATTTTGAACACTTACTCTAACTGATTCAATATTTCATGTTTCTAGTCAAATATCTCTTGATTCTCTACTTATGATTCCTTGTTTCATCAATAACTTCAGCATAATAATAGTTTAATTGTTTTTGAATCTAAATAAATTGGTCATTGAAGCCAATAAAATTCATTTTATACCAGCATCATCAAATCGAAATATTCCGAAAACGGAACATAATATCGAGTTTCACCAAGAGTACCTTTTTGGTGTAAAATTGAATGATGTTGAAGTTCATATCATATTTGGATTGAAAAATCTAACCTCAAAAAAGTTTTGTTCTAAACTACTCGGTACCCTCTTGATTGTGAATACTCAATGTCGGTACGAACCGTGTAACTAGCGCCTTCTATGAAAGTCAGATATAAAAACTAATTCATGCGATGTGTTAGATTTCAAGAAACATCCATACAAAATGTCATTACAATGTTGCCAGTAGTTTCAACATGATCGTGAAAAATGTGTAAAAAAATAATTTTTTCAACACCTTGTATCATGAAAACGGATGCCTTTACGACATTTTTTCACTGAGCAAACCCAACTTATTTTGCAGTGTTCTACTTACCCTAGCAAGGGGGTCAGGTTTTTCTGAAACACCCTGTATATATCAAAGAAGGGAAGAGTTGTATTCGTAGCAGAGCGCTTTCGACTGTTGAGTCATCATCAGTGCATACCTGTAAGTAAGTAATCTAAGAAGGGAAGAGTTGTATTCGTAGCAGAGCGCTTTCGACTGTTGAGTCATCATCAGTGCATACCTGTAAGTAAGTAATCTGCTTTTAGCTATCGGAAAGAAATTGAAATTCATAATTCGAGAAAATTTTCCGAAAATTTCGTTTTTTTTTTGGAAAATTTTACTGAAAACAAAAATTTTTGGAAATTTGTTCAATATTGAAAAAAGCTAAAAATGAATTGGTGACTTGTTACTTGTTAATGAACTCTTGATTTTGAGAAAGAAATTATCATAAAATCAAAATTTGAAATAGTTAAATATGATGCCTCATGTGGGTTCCGGGACATTCGGGAATACCCGGAAACGAGGAGGCAGACAGACTGGCAAAGATCGGTTCAGGATGGACCCCGGTCGGACCGGAACCAATCTTGGGAATACCAAATAGCCTGGCAATGTCCTCTATAGAGGAACAGCTGCAAAAGCAATTCCTCAAAATATGGAAGGACACACCAGGAATGAGACAATCGAAGCTCCACATAAAGGAATCTTCGAAGAGGCTCGCAAAAGAGGTTTTATTCCTAAACAGGCGAAACCTTAAAATGGTAGTGGGGCTCCTAACGGGGCACAACCACCTCAATAGGCACCTAGAGCTTATTGGGATCAAGGATGACCCCCTTTGCAGATGGTGCCTGGAAGATGACGAAACGTCATCACATGTCCTCACTGAGTGTCCAGCACTGACGCATCAGAGGAAGGCTGTCCTTGGCAACATAATCTTGAGGCCAGAGGACGTAAAAGAGATTCAGCTGAGGAAGCTGCTGAACTTCTCCAAGGCAGTCGGCATACCCAGCTGAACGTTGTAACATGTGGGCGCACAATGGGCCCGAATAAGGAGGCCTACGTGCAGGGGGTTCACTCGCCCACCAGTGCTTCGAAGAAGAAGAAGAAGAAGTTAAATATGAATTTGGGAATTGATGAAAGCCCCGCATGAGCACAGTCCCTAATAACACAATAACATCTGTAAGACGTCGTAGAAACATCCATATGGGATGATAGGAACATCTCTGGAAATTCCTTATTTTCCTTGGGACATTCTTAGGATGTTGCTGGCAAAACCAGTGTCAGCATTTGCGATGTCTTATAAACATCCCATCAGAATGTTCGTGGGATGATACAGGATGTACCAGAGACATTCAGGGTACTTGATATGGAACAACTTAAAGAAACATTTAGGATGTTTATTGTTTGATGACAGAAATGGATGACACGGTATAAATTATTTTCAATCTGAAATCCTGAAATCCTGAAAAATAACTGAGCTAGAGGGGGCGGGACATTTATGGTGAATCACCCTGTACGAATACAGTTTTGATTTCCATTTCTTTTCAGCTTTTCAATGTTTCAAATGTCACAATTGTTTGAACTGTTCAATCATGTCAATCATCATTAGAAAATATGGAACCATGATACTGTTTATGAAAAAAAGATCATATGGGATGTTTCTAGAACATCTAATGAAAACATCTGATGGATGTCCCTAGAGAAACATCTCTGGGATATCGTACCTAAGTCTGAAACATTGGGACATTTGTAGGACCTTAGCGGGATGTACAGGGTGATTCACCATAAATGTCCCCCCCTCTGGCTCAGTTATTTTCAAACAGATTGCAAAATTTCAAATATCATCTGAAATGATTTTCGATAGAGTTATTTTTCGCTACATCATAAAATACAAGGTGCTCGGAACAAACGATCTACAGGGTACTATTCGATTTTTTTCAATGGAACACCCTATTTTTCATTGAATTTTCAGATTTGTCCTGAAGAGCTGATTTCATCAATGTTCCACACTTGGGGTCTAGCAAAAATGATTACAGAGATATAGGGTGTTCAAAATCGAGATTTTTCAACTTTAGGATTTTTCTGTGACGAAACTATTCATTATCGGTCAAAACGGCTCTCATGTCTGTATCTCAACTTTTGATTCACTATCTACTGACATTCAATAATTGGAACAGATACAGGGTGATCGGAATTCTGAATCTTGAATCAAACTGTATATGTTTCAATTAAATGTCAGTAGATAGTAAATGAAAAGTTGAGATGGGAACATTGATGCCGTTTTGACCAATAATGAATAGTTTCGACACGAAAAATCCTAAAGTTGAAAAGTCTCGATTCTGAACACCCTATATCTCTGTAATCATTCCCGCTAGACCCCAAATGTGATACATTGATGAAATCAGCTCTTCAGGGAGAATTTAAAAATACAATGAAATAAAGGGTGTACCATTAAAAAAGTAAAGTAGTACTCTGTAGATCGTTTGTTCCGAGCATCCTGTATTTTCTGATGCAAGGGGAAAACATTTCTGGAAAATCATTTGAGATGATTTTTCAAATTTTTAAATCGGTTCAAAAATGAGTGGGCTAGAGGGGGGGACATTTATGGTGAATCACCCTGTATCAGCAAGATTTCGTGTTGTTAGGGGTCGTCCTCCCAAACTGATCGATCGACACCCCCTCCTTCTCCGACCAACCCTTCAGCAAGTCGTCCAAGTTCATCCCCCGTTTTTTTTTATCGCTTGGAGCGCACGAAAGGAAATCCCTATAATGTTCAAAGAACATCGTGCGTTCCTAGGGAGGATAGGGACATAAGGTGGGTATTGGATTTTTTTTGGAACTTCTGGAGATTATATGTTGTTGGGAATTCTTCCTCAGGCAATGAATTCCAGAGCCTAGCCGTTCTATGGAAGAAGGAGTTTTGATAAAGTGCTGTTCGACATCTTTCGAGGTTGTGTATCAGACGATACACCGTCCACCATCACGTGAAGCGATCTACCTGAAAGAAAACTCGATAAGAGATGGCATAGCTGAGGTGGTAAGCCGTATGATGGTAGTTTATGGAGGAGTCCTTCGTTTCAAACATGGTCGAATGCTTTCGATATGTCCAACGCGACAGCTAGAGATACCCCGTGTTTTTAAAATGAAGCTTGCCATAAATGGGTGACGTAGGCAAGTAGATCTCCAGTAGGTCTTCGGTGGCGATAATCGTTTTGTCTATCATTGATGATTCCTGAGCTCTCCAGATATTTGGTTAGCTCAATATTGATGGCTTTCTCCATCACTTTGGAGATTACTGATAACAGGGCAATGGGTCTGTAGTTGTTGGGCATGATCTTGTTCCCTTTTTTTGGGATCTGTTGGACTCTTGCTGTCTTCCAGCATGATGGAAAAATACCCGACCTGTACGAGACGGTGAACAACTTGCAGAGAATTGGTGTTAATCCTGGTGCACATTTCTTGAGGATAATGGGTGAAATTCCATCAGGACCGTTCGTTTCGAGACCAAGCAAAATTCGTCTGATAGTGCGTTGACGGAAGACGATTTCGTACATTCGACTCACGAAAGGAATCTGGACCATTCAGAAGCTGATAGTAGCAAACACGGTCAACACTCGGTACAATTCCCACCCCCGTGACGCCATGCACACCGACCTGCCCCCGCATGGGCACAGTCGCCCTCCTAAACTGATCGATCGACACCGCCTCCCTCTCCGACCAACCCTCCAGCAAGTCGTCCAAGTTCATCCCCCGTTCCTGAATGCCCCAACGATTCCTGCCCCAGTCTCGTTCGGACCGCCGCCGCCGTTATACCGCCTCCGCCGCCGCAACGAACAGTGACGTCACTAAGGGCGAGTTACCCCCACCCTTCGCTCGTGACGGCATGCCGGTATTGATTTCGTGAAGGTGCAGAATTGGAATTATTGTCAACACGAGAGGAAAATTCCTGTGAGGTTTTCACGATCTATTGAAGGTAGGATACATATTCGGTTTTTGGAATTTCTCTATACAGGTTGTTTAACATTCGAATGACTTCATGAGGAAGTTGGGGGATGAATTCGAGTGGAATTCTTACGCAAATGACAGAAAAAGGGTTTGGATATTCAAAAAAAAGGGCACTTAATAATAATACTAATTGTAAATTGCAATTCACATTTGGTACTTCAATAGTGAATCCTTATTATAGCTATCGCACTAGACGTCAAGAGAGATTGGTATAGGTATCAGTGTAAATTTTGATTATTTACTTGTGAAGAGAATCATTCAGAGAAAGAGATTACTCAAGAAATCCTAAGAAGGCATTTTTTTGGCCAATGTTTATTTGTATTATTTCATTATTTTCGTCGTCACTGACGGTGAAATTTCCCATGTGATGCCCTGTATAATGAATTGCTATAGTTCACAGCTATTGGAATCTTTTACCACTATGTCTCTTTATATTACCACTTTTCACTACGACTTACTATTCCAAATTTATATAGGTCAAATCTTATATATCTTTCAGACTCGCTCATATTCGAAGCCAATTACAGGATGGGAAAGATAAACAACTAATTACAAATTACAATTTAAATACAAACTAGATTAATACTAAGTTTCATAATATGAGCTTGAAAAAAACATAAATAGAGAAATAAAAAGCTCACATGATGATATGCACACTACCAAATAATACTACAACAATGCTCTTTTCAAACTAGCAATATTGAAACAGAGGATATCGAATGAATCTTGAGAAGACATATAATCTGAACATATTGTATAAATAGGTGAAAACTGCAGTATAGATTCAATGAGAGACAGTAAATGGGGACAATCAAGTTTGTTACTAAGCAATTTATATAGAAATAAGACCCCACCATGAGTACGGCGAGTAGCCAATAGTGGAGTTTCATCTACCTGTTAATGTCAATTGGGGCAATCCTCTATCTGGATATACTCCATCTTCTCTTAACCAGAGGTGTTTGATGAATTTCTGCTGAATGTTTTCAATATCATTAGAATGAACATCATATCCAGGACTCTAGACCACCAAAGCATACTCCAGTTTTGACCTCGACCTCACGAAAGCATTAAGAATTAACTTCAGTGACTCAGTTTGCTGAATGATCTTTGAGTTTCTCAGAATAAATCCCAGTCTTTTGTGAGGTTTTGCGATCACCCCAGTTATATGATAAACGAAGGTTAGTTTATAACATCAAAGACCACACCCAAGTCCTTGAACTGATAACATCTGATGTCTAGCAACTCATTGTCGATATTATAGGAATACTCAATGATTTGCTTCTTTTGCGTAAAAGACATACAGTGTGACCCACTTCTAATGGAACCACCCCTGTATCTTACGTAATCGTTGGGTAAGGATCCTGAAATTTGCTGGAGCGAGAGATATACCAAAAATGCAGTTTATGACCAAGTGGGGTCATCTTCACTGATATACACTGCTCGCCAACAGCCATGAAACTACCCCAATTTACAGAAAATGCTATTAGGAGTCAAAATAGGTCGAAAATCACTTCAGATTTGGAATCAGGACGCCCAATTTACTAACTATTCAAATTTTTCCTAGAAAATTTTCAGCTCGGAAATATGAAATTTCGTCGTATTTTTTATGGAAGCACCCCCGTATATCACGTAATTATCGAGTTAGGGTTCTAAAATTTGCCGGAGGAAGAGAAAGTCCAAAGATAAAGTCAATTACGTGAGATACGTATTTTGTTTGCATTGAAATCTACCAAGTTATTGGATCCCCATTCGAGAATTGTTGCCAAGTCCATTTCAATGTTGTCAACATTCCTCCTTCGTTCGTTTCTGATTTGCCTGGCTGGTATTGGAGCCCAGGAAGAGAAGGCGGTATGGAGGGTACTATCATCCACGAAGCTGTGTACTGGACATGAAGTTGCTCTCAACAAATCGTTGATATGGAGTAGAAATAGTCTTGGTGCTAGAATTGATCCTTGCGGAACACCAGCATTTGTAATAAGAGAGTCAGATGAAAGTCCGTCGACCACTACATGGAGAAACCTGTCTGAGAGAAAACTAGCTATCAGAGAACATAGCTGGGGAGGCAAGCCATGAGATGAAGCTTGGCGAGGAGTCAATGGTGCCAGACTCGATCGAATGCCTTGGAGATATCAAGTGCCACGGCTAGGTTTCACCATATTTTTCAATAGATTGCTGCCATATATGTGAGACGTAAGCGAGCAGGTCACCAGTTGATCTCTGATGACGGAGGCCAAATTGCCTATCGTTGATAATACCTGAATGTTCCAGATATATCTTGATAGCTTTCTCCATGATCTTTGAAATAATAGATAGCAGTGCGATTGGTCTGTTTCTATAAGTGTCATGAACATATAGGAGGAGGTTAATTGCTTGGCGTATTCTAGTAAGGTTATTGATATCGCATTTAATCAGTTCCCAGGGGGCAAATGAAATGATGGAAACATTCGCCCAATTGGATTTGGGGGGACATTATTGTTTAATATTTCCTAAAAAATGAGCACGAAAGAGAAGAAAATCCAAATTTGATACGCAAAATCAAGAATGGCCTTTCAATTTTGAAAAGAAAAAGACATCCCGTTGCCGCCACTACGAACAGTGACGTCACTGAGGGCGAGTTACCCCCACCCTTCGCTCGTGACGGCATGCCGGTATTGATTTCGTGGGGGTTCAGAATTGGAATTATTGTCAGCACGGGAGGAAAATTCCTGTGAGGATTTCACAAATGTTACTTTCATGGTACTGTCTGTAGGTTAATCGAGAAGGTGGTTCATTCATTATTGCAGGTTTTTTGGGATATTCTCTCCTCGTTTCTATAAAATGAAAATATGAATATTATTTCAATATACGTGTAGTATGGAAAAATCTAATGAATTGCCTCAGAATGTCACTGAGTTTATAGTATTTTGTTTAACGAGCTCGGAAAGATAGTGATGTCCTACGAGAAGAAGTGTGAAGTCATAGGCGAATGCTGCAATCATTCGAGTAGGAAACTAGCATTCCGTGCAAGTTATACACTACAATTTTTCTACGGCTATAATGGATACAGCGGCATTCTCGATTTCTTCGTGTTGGAGTCATCTGATTTCCTGTCAAATAATGCTCATCTATTAGACAAAGCTGTCATTGCTTGAAATTTGACATTCCATGGGCGATGAGTTTTTTTTAAATATTAACACAATGGAGTCATTGTGATATCAGATACGGAAATGAAATTGATGATATACAAAGTACCTCACTGATGTATCGAACACAGTAAAACAAGTGAGGTACGTAGTTGTTGAAAGGTATCAGATTAGTATACTTAGATGTAATTTCATTAGGTATTAGATTAGTATAGAGGTCAGATGATTCATACGACGCCGAGTACGACGCTATAAAAGCAGATGATATTTTATCATTGCTCATGTAAGATGGAAGTAGAGGCCATGACACCATATCATAATCATATTTTTATATTGAAACTATCATTGGGCACCAAAGATGTGTATACGACGCTATGAAAGTTCAGAGAACTGGAGATTTTTCCCACAAACTACGTACTTAGCCCACTCGACTGTCTTGGTTTTTCCACACAAACTACGTACCTAGCCCACTCGAATGCCAATAGGGACTAAAAAAACCAAAACAAATGGAAGTTAAAACGATGCCAACATATTTCTTCTTTGTGGGAAATCAAGACAGTCGAGTGAGCTAGGTACGTAGTTTGTGGAAAAAAATCAAGACAGTTGAGTGAGCTAGTACGTAGTTTATTTGAAAAAAATCGAGACAGTCGAGTGTGCTTTTTGTACTTTCTTTCGTTTTTTGTTTTGTTTTCTATTGGCAAGTGATTATCTAGGAACTTGTGCATTTTTTAGTTTTTTCATCGTATCTCCCGAACTATAGAATTCAGAGAAAAGTGTAATAGGGATTTTTCGTAGATTCTATCAGAAGGAATAATTTTGGTTCTATAACATTTTCAGATATTTTCAGTTGTTTTCGAGATATTTGGAATTATCTGAGAATAAAGTTTTCAACACTTTTGTTCCATCTTCCGATCAACAAAAGGAAAAAATATTTCATAGTTCAGTGAGAGTCGATGAGCTTCATCTATCGATAATCTTTGTTTTTCAATATATCTTCATGGTACCCTATGGGTCGTTAAAATTTTTCTTTCATATTTTTTACTTTATTTCCTGTACTATTGGGTTTACAGAAAAAAATATGGGTAATAATTTGTGGGGAATGTTCCAGTGGATAACTTTGCACTTCTGATAATTTTCGATTTTTCCATTTGTTTTCGATATATATTGAATTGAAAGGATTTCGAATTTTGATGTTTTGATTTTCATTTGTTTTTCAATTTTCCGATGGATGCACGAAGAAATCGTAATATAATAATTTGTTGCGTCATCAAAGAAGCATACGATGCATTTTTCAAATTTGGATTTAGTTATTGGTTCAGGAGATATGTCGTTTTAAAGCAAACCGTGTATTTCGGATAATCTCCTTGAAAAACCAACTTGGAATCTTCCGACCCTTCTCAATTCCAATAGGCTTCGTCTCTCCATGATAGAGTTTTTTTTTCACAAAAAATGAAATCGATCGACCACTTTTGCGATTTTTAGAGTGGTAGTAAAACTACCTTGGAGTTTTCCGATTTCCTTCATATTTTAATGACATGATATTGTTTGGAGTACAATAAGATGGCGAGATTTCAAGTCGATATGTCGAAGGGTTCCGGAGATATATCGATTTATGATTACCACAGAGTACAGACAGACAGACCACACACAAAAACCAAAGTTGCTCAAAATTCGATGGGGATCATTTTCTCTAAAGTAACTATACCTCTATCTCGCTTAGTTTCCGAGATAGCATTTTTGGCAAGGCCGTAGTATACTCCACTATATAGATATAGCGTCGTATAACGAGAGAAATCTTGTGTTATTGCCGTAGAAAAAACAGTTTTCCTATTAGAGAGCCTAAAAGAAATAGTCACTAGCTTGTCAGTGACAATTTGTATTGAGAAAAGTCAGGAGGTGAGAAATAAAGGTATATAGATAGAATATCAAATTTTCACTCAGCTTTGGACGTTTCGGGAACAAATCTGCTCCCGTTTTCAACATAAGAAATGGATATTTGAATAGCAAATTCGTATTTGTCTTGACGATTTTCAGTTCCTAGTGACAATTGGTGACGTTGGCAATGAAATGAGTCACAGGATGTTTTAATTAATCAATCTTGAATTTACCATTTCCATTTTCAGATTCAGTAGTGAATACCATCATCATCAACAGAACAGGAAGCAATGCTATTGTCTCTGTTCAGAAGAATGCAATCAGATTCCTTGATTTTTCTCTTCTGGTTATTATCTTCTTCTCCAAGACGAATTTGCTATTCTAATATCCATTTTTTATGTTGAAAACGAGAGCAGATTCGTTCCCGAAACGTCCAAAGCTATGTGAACATTTGATATTGTCTTCTATATACCTTTATTCCCCATCTCCAAACCTTTATCAATACAAATTGTCACTGGCAAGCTAGTGAATTTTTCTTTTAGGCTCTCTAATAGGAAAATTCTTCAAACGCAGTGACATTTTGGGAAAAATCATCTGATCTGTATATTGTAATGATATTCATATTTTCATTTATGGAAACGAGGAGAGAAAATCCTAAAAAATCTGGAATAATCAAGGTAATTTCATTATTCTACATCAGCTAAAACTGACATTTCATGCAGAAGGAAAACCTTGAATCAATGGCAATTTGCAAATTTGAATTCATATCGAAAAGTGATTCCTTAGTTATCGCACGTATAGACATCAAGAGATTAGTGTATCAGTGTAAATTTTGATGAGTCACTCATTGAAACATTTCGGTGACTCAACATTAAAAAACCTGAGGAGCTATTTTTCGACCGCTGTTCATTTGTATTCATTCATTATTGTCGCCCGTTTAAGCCACTGACGGTGATATTTCGCACACCCTGTATATAGAGTTGTTGAATTTTACAGCTATTGAAACCTTACCACTATTTTTCCCTCTATATATTACCACTCGTTTCTACGAACTACTATACAAAATTTGTTTAGGCCAAATCTAATGTATTTTTCACTCTCTCATATATCGTTCATTTACAGGGTGTTCCTAAAAGTCATAAACTTACCGCAGGAGAAAAATTCCTCCATGATATATCATAGTACTATAAATTCCTTTTTCTACTCACATAACTAAAATGGCATTTAGCGTACGGATATGTACCACGCTAAATGATCGATTACTCACGGATTGTCGATCTGTATGATTTATTCAAAATATTGAACACGTTACCATGGCAACACGATTTCTTAAACACATTACCATGGCAACACAGTTTATTAAACACAGCTTCAGTAATTTGAGACATGTCTGGTCTGTCAATTGTATTTACTGTCAACTGTTATTTACAAATTTTGTATCAGAATTATTCAAACAATTTTCGTTTGTATCAGAATTATTGATTAAAAACTCATGCGAAATGTAGACGAAAGTGAAATCGATGAGAATGTTCTGATACTTGCATATCTCCAAGAAGTGTGAAAATGAAGCATCCATCTTTGAGAACAATTTATTTATTATGCGCTAAGCATGACAATAAACGTGAAACAAAGGTTATTAAGCAATGGACTGGACACATCTACACCCAATATCACTTATATGTGTCTCGCTGGTTGCATGCAGTTGCATGTATTATGTTCTCAATTCCCATTCCTTTCGAATTATTTTGTAGGTTAGCAGGAATTGCAGGCATGTTAATGTAATTTCCGGAGTTCGTAGAAAAATCATAGTATGTAACGCGTTTATAAAATCTTCTAGACACTCGTTTATTGAACACTCGCTCCGCTCTGCTCCGCTCGTGCTCAAACTACTCGTTACTAAAAGGACGTTTATCTGATGGCATGTCATAATGACAACGTTATGTCACTCAATTTTGATGACATAAGAAAGCTCATTATGGTACTAAGTACCATAATGAAATTCTATAAGGAAAACATGTAATGGTTTGATCAAAAAAGTTTATTCAAAATGCATAACTATGTACAAAACTATTTATTATAAATGGTAAAAGAACAATTACTACAATTTGTAATATCAATATAATGGCAAAGCACAGCTCACTCACCTACTAATATTTTTAACTACACAATACTTACTCCTTTAAAAATAGTTGTCATTGTGACATGTCGAAAATGCAGTTTTTAATTTTTCGAAAATGTATTGATATAAATGCCATCAGATAAAATTTTGTATGTAATACGAATCATAAACAATCATTATGGCACACGCCGTGTTATCGGACTCGGCTACGCCTCGCCCGATGACATTCACGACTTGTACCATAATGATCGTCTTTATGATCCTTATAACATAAATAACTATTATAACACTTGTTACATAATATACTATTAAACATAGGGGCCAAAAGAGGAATGTCACAAAAAGTTGTTAGTTTCGAGAAAACCGCATTTCAAAGTTTAAAACCTCCTAACTTTTTGGAAGTTGAAGGAAACTGAAATCAAATCACTTGGATTCATTTTATGGAGTATAATGAGCAATAAAGTTGAACAAATAGAAAAAATATTTGAATGGAAAAGTCATCGAAAACAAGAAATAATTCGAAAGATTCAAGGAAAAATGGGGAATGTTCAAATAAATTGCCGAAAAACTGGATTGTTTACTCGCAATTATCTGCTCTGGTACATTTCTCCATCCTCGCCTGACTACCTTATAAGCGGTAAGTTATCATAATTATAGTACAGCTAGCATCTCTATAATTTGATCATTTTCTATAAATTTTACGCGATATGAGCAGGAATCATCAAGTAGCAATCTCATTATTTTATTCCCATCACTCAGACGTACTCGACGAGCCCAGTCAACACACGTTTTCGTCGTCAACCTCAAAATATGTCGAACAACTCTTTACCAAAACTTCAGTGTCAAAAATGAAAGACGTTTCATCCGATACATGACAATTAAGACCACCCTGTAAGTAATATAAGTATTATCATTTGAAATTCAGGGTCGAATCCTAATATATTTTTAAGTATTATAGCGTTTTTGAGAACAGAGAGCCAGACATATTATTAAAGATGACATAAGAAGTAGGCTGAATATTGAATATTGTTTTAAACAACGTCAGGTCGATTCATATCAACACCAAACCCCAAAAATTTAAATAATCCTTAAATATCGAATTAGCCTATTTTTCACAGAACTATGTGGAATCCAAATAAAACATGAATAATAAATATAGATGGTGTTCATTTGAGTATTGATTTCATATCTGATTCTGTCTTAGCTCAAAAAGACAGTCACTGAATTATCAATTCGTCAATCATATTTACGATGAGTATATTATTACGAACACTGAACCATAACTGTACCAATACTTCGTTGGTATATAATAGTATAGATTGCATTGATAAATGATATTGTCGATATCATTTCCTGGAAATCGATTGTTCATTGTTTATCCCAATAAATCTTGAGTGGAATGTGATAAGATCTCAATCGATTATTGGATGAAAATTGAATGAAAACTGTAAATTGATGACTGTGAAAATTATTCTGAAGATAACGATAGATATATACAGAGATTTCCGAGGAAAATTTAATCCATATAATGAGCTCAAAAACATACAGTTTAGACAAGTCAGAGGATAAAATTATTCGAAATTACCTATATAACGTACATTACATGATCAGGTGTATAAATACATCACATACCTGGTGATTCACGTAGTATATTTTCCTATACAAGGAACCCGAAGTACTAGATATTCAGTCTTGATGAAATTCATATGCATAACATTGTTAGGTTGAATTAAACACGATTAACATATAATAAATAATGAATCGATATAGTACCTCAATTTCTAAGTTTTCTACAAATTTATCTAGCTAAAATTGTGTGTTATGATGTGTTTAAGAATAGTTTTGTTGAACTTCTGATATGTTGTATCAAGAAATTTATCAAAGCTTCCTTCGTATTTTATACTTCCAAATGACGGTTAGAATAGTTGATGAAACAAGTTTTTGGCAAATAACTTTTGACACGGTGAGAATTTGAAAAGGGTTGTGATGAGAAAAAAGTTGGTTTTTTATTCACGCATCGAATGTCACGAAACATACAGGGGCTCCATTATGAGAGAGAGATGAGAGAAAAATATAGTGCTTTGAAATTTGAAAAGTTTGCCACTGAATTTTGCACACCCTGTAATGATTCGTGTCTATCAAACTCGGTTAGCGATCCGCTCAGGCTTCTTCTCTTCTTCTTCTTCGAAGCACTGGTGGGCGGGTGAACCCCCTGCACGTGGGCCTCCTTATTCGGGCCCATTGTGCGCCCACATGTTACGACATTCAGCTGGGTATGCCGACTGCCTTGGAGAAGTTTAGCAGCTTCCTCAGCTGAATCTCTTTTACGTCCTCTGGCCTCAAAATTATGTTGCCAAGGACAGTCCTCCTCTGATGCGTCAGTGCTGGACACTCAATGAGGACATGTGATGACGTTTCGTCATCTTCCAGACATCATCTGCAAAGGGGGTCATCCTTGATCCCAATAAGCTCTAGGTGCCTATTGAGGTGGTTGTGCCCCGTTAGGAGCCCCACTATCATTTGAAGGTTTCGCCTGTTTAGGAATAAAACCTCTTTTGCGAGCCTCTTCGGAGGTTCCTTTATGTGGAGCTTCGATTGTCTCATTCCTGGTGTGTCCTGCCATATTTTGAGGAATTGCTTTTGCAGCTGTTCCTCTATAGAGGACATTGCCAGGCTATTTGGTATTTCCAAGATTGGTTCCGGTCCGACCGAGGTCCGTCCTGAACCGATCTTTGCCAGTTCGTCTGCCTCCTCGTTTCCGGGTATTCCCGAATGTCCCGGGACCCACATGAGGCTGACTTTTCTTGATTTTGCCAGGTTTTCCAAGGTTTTTCTGCACTTGGACACCAATTTGGATGTGATCCTATTGGATTGCAAAGCCAGTATTGCAGCTTTGCTGTCCGAGCATATAGTGATTGGTCTACGACCTCTCATAATTAGGTTTTCTTGGACGCAGGTGAGTATTGCAAGTACTTCTGCCTGGAACACTGAGGCATATTCGCCCAAAGGAACTGAAATTTCTTTTCCTGTTTCTTCATTGTATACCCCTGCACCTGAACCGCCCCCAAATCTTGAGCCATCCGTGTACCAGATTGACTCATTAGGAGGAGGCACGCCATGTGTTGTGTCCGCTCAGGCTTTATTTGATATGTATCTCTTATGATTTTATTGACCAGGCACTCTCTTTTTTGTTATAGATGTTTTTGACCAGTGGTGCGAATTTTTTTTTGTTATACAGGTTCATCGTGTGCCAAATTGAAATGGTCGAATGAAGGGGTCATCTGCTATCCTTTCAGACTAGTTCACACCTTTCATACCCCGTGGATTATTTTTAATCGTCTTTTCATCTGTTTATCAAAAAAGACCCAAATTCCACATTCAAATTCGAATTTTGAAAAAAGTATAAGGCGTAGACTCTGGATTTTAATTCTATTCAGATGTGTATTGTGTTAGACATAAGGTCATTGGAAACAGCTGATTTCAATATATACAGGGTAACATTGAAATGAATTCAAATATTCAAAACCCTGACAAAGCTCGAGATATATCTACTAGCGAACGGCATAAATGAAAAAATTTTGGGATCAGAATGGAATTTAGGGTGAGAGTCCTCCCCCACCCGAAGTCCTTTAATGTTTCAATTCTGAATTGACCTTTGTTCAAATTTCCGAAGGCACAGTCACGCGGAGTTCAATCATTTAAATTGTTTAAAAGTGGCGCATTCGATTTTTTCCGTTTTCTGTTCAATCTTCGGCAAGAAATTTTTCTTTGATTATAGGATTAGAAAAAATCTGAGTTTTTGAGAATATTTGTTAGAGACTGTTTTATTACGATGTGCTGAATATATGTGCTTTTTCAAAAATACCTCGTGTATGCTGAATCAACAGAATATCTATCGATCGTCTTCTTCATTCGCATTGTATTATACACTATGGCTATTCGAGAGTTGAACTGAAATGAAGTTCATTGTACCAGTATATCACCTGACGAAGCTACTGTGTTAGCGAAACATGTCGTGTGTTTGAGAATTTTGTGGAAATCTTATCGTTTGTGAAGTTTTTACACTTCAAATCTAGTTGGTAATCGGCCAAAGGAAGACTACAGGCCGACCGAGAGGCCGTTTTGTCCAATTATTGATAACGCAGCGTCAGTCTTGATGGAAGTGTAGTGCATAAAAACAATCCTGAGATGTCATTCTGAGCTTATCATTTCAGCATAGCAAAAAAATACTACAAGCATAAAAAATTGTATATGCATGAGTCTCTATATCTGTATGTGAAGTTTGGGTACATGGTAAGTAATTTATTATGGTGATGATCGTGAATTGTATCAAATACCTATTAATTTGGATTGTATGATTCCTATTCATTGGATTGTATGTAGTATTGATTCATATTCGATCACATTTATAAGTTCAGATGAATCAGAATTATGCAGTCATAGTGGATTTATGCAGTCTTAATCATAATTTTAAGCATTACTAGAAGTTGAAACAAGGTTCTTGCATGAGGCCGTTTACACACCAATTTTAGTCTTAAGCATAAGCACAAGCCTAAGAAAACGACCTCGATAGTTGATTAATTTGAACTTTTGTGCTTATGCTTATGTTATGTGGATTCGGCGCATGCTCCTTTGATAGAATTGTTGATAATTTCTTGTTTACATGTTCCGAAAATAATATTATGACAAAGCTCAGATGTTGATGAGTTTGATAGATAATTTTCCTCATGTCTGATACAAAAAGAACCACAAATTCTCATATAATATGACTCTTATGCTTAAATCAAGTTTAAATGTTTCTGGATAAATACCTCAAATGTTCAAGACAAAAATTAACACTTAGACTATGCTTATAACTAAGAATAGGACTATGCAAATATTGCATAAATCCGCCATAAAAAAGTTGAGTCCAGATGGCTGTCACAGCCATGCACGGTCATGTTCGTGTGTTTTCTTTTCAATCGATATTGACTGAAATTTAATCATATCGAAGTATTGCGAATCAGAAATAAGTGAATTGAATCTTCATTGATTAGATCATTTCCAAATTAGGTTCATTGAATTCAAATTGAGATAGTGTTATCGAAACTGACTCAATAATGGGCGTGTACACCTTGGTAGAACTTTTAACTCAAACCATGTTTAAAATGATCCTTTCATACATAAATGATGATTGACGACATAATTCGATCGAAAAATTTACTGGAATGTTCAATTTTTGGACATGAATAATAGTACCATCTGAAAACGGACCATCTTATGACGTAGAAACCTCATCTCGCCATAGTCAAAAGAAGATACCAAACGCCGGACGGAGACTGAGGCAACTGATATATTAATTCTTTCAATTGTGATCTCACGCTAATTCACTCTGCCAGAAATCATGTATCATTCATCTCACTCTGGAATAGTCCTGTTTCAGTATTAGGGTTTTGACGTCACATCATCGCCTCGTTTTCAGAGGTCCGAAAAATCGGGGATTTCAATAATTTTTTATAAAACGTAGGGAGCTCACAGCGATAAACGGTTTGCGGTGGTGAGCTAGTTTGGATGAGTTCTATCGAATTATGGAATAAAAAATTTTTGTGATATGAGCCCATTCAGTTGTGATAATCCATGAAAAATATTAATATTTATCGAAAATGTTGTGAGATATTTTGTCTCCATTTGAATGAATGAATGAATATTTATTGGCAGAAATAACTGATTACTATTCAATAAACACTAAATAAATCACAGATCAATGACTTGTACGTGGTATAACACAATATCATAAGTATACATTAAACAAATACAAAATTCACACAGTTATTACAATATAATCACCTATAATCTAGAATTTATACATAATAGTTGAAAATACAAGAAAATGAATTAAAATAGAACTAAGAAATAAGGCGAAAGCGCAATTTCAGACAGGATTCAAGACAGCAGCATTTTACTATATATAACTCATTTATAATCGTGGCAAGTCATTCGTAGATGTGCAGTAAGTATAATGTATAAAATCGTGGCAAGTCAATCGTAGATGTGCAGTAAGTATATGTATATAACTGATCATGTAGATAGTTATTTTAAACCTCAATCAACTCATGAATCTTTTTTCTGGGTCTACTTCCGACATGGGTGGTGAGGCTCATTTTGAACTTTGACAAATCATGTTGGCATTTGACACTTTCTAGTAAGTTATTATACAATTTTTTTCCTAGGTATTGTTAACTCTTTTGTCAGATATGTTTTTTCATAGCCGGTGCAACATATTTTTGTTTATTTCTTGTTTCGTAAGTATGAGTGTAGCGTCGAAAGTCGATTTTTTTAGAATCTGCCGAATATCTAGTATCTTAGTTTCAGAAAACAGTAGATCAGTCGGATACATTCGATGTTCGTTCAACATAATTCTCAAGAACCTATTTTGGGACACTTGGAGAGCACTACAATATGTTTTAGAAACACCTCCCCATATTTCAAATGTGATTCTACTAAACTTTGATAAACAATATTTTTTTCTTTCATATTCAAATATTCTGCTACTTTTCTGTATCTATATAGTATGCATCTCAATTTTTGTATCAGATAGTTCACATGGATATTCCATTTGAAGCAGCAATCCACAACATGATTCCAAAATATTTAATGTTATTACTAGATCTTATCCTGAATTAATTCTGAATGTTTATGTCATATTTCGGAAGAGATGTTTCAAAGTTACTGAATGGTAGTGTAGTATCCCTCCCTATATATAGTTCAGTCATCAGAGTTTCAATCAAGTCGGCCAAGGGATGGTCTGACAAGAGATGACGGGGATTTGGCAGTTTATAGACAGATCTTCAATAGTCAGAGACTTTCTATGTTGTTATGTTCTAATATAGTTCTTTGAATCAAATAAACGTTTAAACTACTCTATTACGGCAGGTAGGTACACTGTTTTTTTCGAAATTGATTGATAAGACTCTATAGTCTAGCCAACATTTTATATTGGTAAAGTCGTTTTCAATTTTCTGTTTTAAATTAAACCAATTTGCGTCTTTATATTTAACAACAGTGTCATCGGCAAAGCTGATGATTTTACCTTCCTTTTCCAATAAAAATAAATTATTCAGATGGTTTGTGAATAGCGAGGGTCCTAACACTGTTCCCTGAGGCACATCACATGTTATTTTTTGAGTTTTGCTCAGTTTATTCTTTATTTCAACTTGTTGATT
Organism: Phaedon cochleariae; assembly: GCA_918026855.4. Taxonomy (NCBI): domain Eukaryota; kingdom Metazoa; phylum Arthropoda; class Insecta; order Coleoptera; family Chrysomelidae; genus Phaedon; species Phaedon cochleariae. Next base: position 3,170,844 of record OU896710.1, on the reverse strand, counting down.
TCTGTTTTCTAGGTAACTTTCGAATAAACATATACTCACAACTAATCCGCTCTGATGAATATTTTATGGCCTTCGGGAAGTTCACCGGGAAATGGATTATTTCGGGAAATTTCCGGGAAATCAATGGTTATTTCGAATAATACGAATTCAATTATGCCATGGTCCTCATGGTCCACCCTCTCCCCTCGTAAGGGTACCTGTCGTGTTTCCATAAAGAAATGAGGGTGAATATCTGTATTATCTGTTTTCTTGAGAATCTGGAAAGGATATCAATATATTGCCTTCCGTACGAATGAAATGATCTGAATTCTGTAAAGTATACTCTGGTCTCTTTGCGGATCTTCTGTTCGGTTCGTCTTGACTGGGTGGTTATCTCCGATTGAGTGGCAAGTTTCAAACACTGCTTTTCGGATCTGCATCTAAAAATCACATATTAATCAAGGTACATTCGAATCAGAAAATTAATATCATCAGATGAAGTACATGGATGTTGAATCTGAGACATACCTGAATGATATTTTCATCGTCCGTAACTGGATTGCCACATATTAATCGAAATACATTCAGATCAGGAAATAAATATCATCAAATGAAGTACAAGAATGTTGAATCTGAGACATTCCTGATACATATTTTCAACGTTTGTAACTGGATTGCTACATATCCGCTTTATCTCCGAATAATGGTTCTTCCAGTCGGCATCTTCCACATTTTCAATTACGTGGGTTATATCGAGGACCTTGAAGGCCGAACGCTATGCTGCTCGAATCTGAAACTAAGTATCGATTTCAAATTTGAATCGTGAGACCAACATAGAATATGAATCTATGAAAAGTCTAATACTTTTTTCAACATTTGTATCTGGAACGCGATATATTTTTGTAATTCATCAATTCATCATCTATCTCAATGAAGACGAGGCAGGCAGATAAACAACAATTATCTCTGCAATGCAGAACACTGTATACACCTAACCCACCATGCGTCTACCTCCTTTGCAGAGAGGGTTTGTAAACGCCAAGTTGATACTCTCCCCTTGTAAGGGTACCTGTCGTGTTTCCATAGAGACATAAAGGTGAATATCTGTCTATCTGTCTGCTAGAGAATCTGGAGAATCGGTCTGTAATTACTGGATAGTTTTCTCCGATTGTGTGGCAAGTATCGAACAATACTTCTTGGATCTGCAACTATACATCACATTCAAATTGAAGTACATTTGAATCAGAAAATATCATCAGAGGTAATACATAGATGTTGGATCTGAAACATACCTGAATAATATTTTCAACGTCCGTAACTGGATTGCTACATATCCGCTTTCTTTCCGAATGGTGGTTTTTCCAGTAGGCATCTTCCACATTTTCAATTACGTGGGTTATATTAAGAACCTTGAAGGCCAAACAATGTGCTGCTCAGATCTGAAACTAACTTTTTATAGGCGCGCATCCAAATTGACATTTGGTATGATACCTATAATAATAGTATGTTTATTTCGCCAGAATCAGAATACAATGAAAGAAATAATGATAGCAAGTTAACATTAGGTAAATAAACATCAGAAAATTCACAGAAGCAGCAAATACGTGTTGAAAAAGTATGAATTCTGTTTGACGAGCTATTATTGATAATACTAAGATTAATAATTTTGGAATATAAGACTTAGTAGGTACAAACATCCAAGAGTGTGAAATATTTGTATACATACAAAATAATCAAAATGGATAGATATAAAAATGAATGGAATGAAAGAACTCCGGTGTTGAACAATCACAAATACTTCGGAGACGTATAATATATATATGCATATAAAATTACTGACAAAAGTAAAATAAATAATTTCGGAATATGAATCTACGTATAGGAATTCAAGAGTGTGAAATACTTGATTCATTTGTGTGTGTGAAAATGTAATGAGCACTCGAAAATATCTGAAATAATTGACAAATTGTTCTATAGAACGGAATCCATCGATAGTCTACCTAATTCGACCCTTATCAATTTGAAATTTGAGGACTGGTTATTTTTTTGTAATAAAATTGGATTTTTTAGATAACAAGTTCAATAAAAATTCTATTTTTCAAATAGGATGCGCACTGTTAAAAAGTGGACCGATTCATTGATTCTGGATTCTAAAATCGATTCCTATTTAGTTTTGAATATTAATATGAGTTGAATATACCTAACAAGTATGAATCCATTATACACAGTGGTTCAAAAGTTATGACCTGACCATAGATGAAGATTTTGCCAAAATCGAGATTTCGTTCTGTTTCACAGTTATTAAAGATGGTAGATTCTTGAAAAATACAGTTTCGAACAGAAAGCTCGAAAATCAGACGAAAGTATTCCTCGATCGGAAAAAATACAAAAAACGGTACGAAACATACAGGGTATGTCACGACAAGCTGACACATTCTCTATATCGAGAATGAGTAAGAAGAAATACATGAAAATATGCATATGCTCGCATCATAGATTAACGCTTATATTTTAAAATACGCGCTCTCTTCATTTGAAATCATTTCAGCAATGCAGTGTTGCCGTTTCTATAAAAAAGTAGCAACAACTTTGTTATATCAAATAGAGCACCCTGTATCTCATTATATTTTTAGATTCTTCCTGGAGAGCTGAACTCATCAATACATCTTGGGGTCTATCGAGAATGATAACAGAGATATAGGATGTTCAAAATCGAGATTTTTCAGCTTCAGGATTTGTTTGTGCCGAAACTATTCATTATCGGCCAAAACGGCTCACATGTCCCCATATCAATTTTTCATTTACTATTTACTGATATTCAATCGGAACAGATACAGGGTGAAAAGAATTCTGAATCTTGAACCAGCCAAAACACCCAACCCAAATTGCTTTCGATTGTGAAGAAATAACGAGAATCAACTAAGACATCATACGCCTTTTATTCCATACATTTCTAATTTCGACCTCAGTTTTTGATGGTTGACACAGTTGAAAGCTCGCCTAAGATCACAAAGAATTACCGCTGGACATTCACCTGATTAAACATATTCTATGGTTTTGTTCAGTAGTGAGAACATTGCTGGTGTTCGTAGATTTTTCAGAACGATGTCCATGCTGCCTATTAAGGCAAAATGTTTAGCAAGAGAATAATTAAGACGTTTCAAGTTCCAAGTCCACAAAGGACTGTTACAGGATGATAATTTTCCACAAGAGTTGTGTCTTTATTTTTGGAAATAGGAGTGATTTTACCAGTTTTTAACTTGTGATGTGGAAAATCACCTCTCACAGATTTGTTAATGGTAATATCATTAAAGAAATAACTCTTTTCAATATGAACATCGGTATGTCATCTGGACCAGACGATTTTTTATTCTTTGGTTCGTTTTTCAACAATGAGAGTAATTCATGTTCCGTAAATGGGTTGAAAAACATTGTGTAAGGGTTGAAATCCTTTTCATTATCAGATACCCCAATAAAACTTGGAGGTATCTGTTTAACTAATTCGATAGGAACCTCAACGAAGAAATCATAGAACTTGGAGGCAATAGTTGCCGGATCTTCTTTAAGCCAATGACACGGTCTCCGAGAATGAAGTGAAAGAATTGTGAGTCGGTTCATATTCATTTCACTTCGCGGTAACATAAATAACTAATAAACAACCACTAATTTCGCATCTTTTCAAAATCAAATCACAGAATTAGACTGACAGATACTTGATTACTTCCCTTGATGGAAATTGACGTTAAAGTCATCTCAACAGGGTATACGGACAGATCCTCGTCTCCTCTCATTCTAAAGTGTTTGTGAAACAGTTATATAGTTTCATCCTTTTTTAATTCTGAGGTTAAACCCTAGATTCTTGACATTTGTTGTTTTTTAGGTTATATTGTGGTCATTGGCGAATCATACGTAATTTCCATATGAAATTCCTGATTCAGCTATACCAATATACAAGGTCAAGAGTTTACTACTCCAGCATAATCTTTGCGATGTAGGTAACATATAATTTGTACTGAAAGCTCAATTTATTTCACCAAAAGAGACTGTTCTTAGACTGTATACCAGGGTTGACTGAATTGACTGAGTAATGAATCCTGATTTAAAGCTGAGCAGTAGTTTAACTATGAGCTGAATGATCTGAGACTCCCGATTGAGAAATGGTGAAAACCTTGATGTGGGTATCTGAACAACTGTACTCATGTCATGTGTGCTAAATATATTCTCGAAAATTCAACTTGGAGAAAAATGTATGGAGTGACTAATTCTAGGACAAAAAGGAAGGCTTATAAAGAGTAATACGTGAAATTGCAGGAAAATGAAGAATAGAATATACTTTACCCCCATGTTATACCTTCGATTTTTCCGTCTCCCTCAAATAAAAAGTCATTTCCAAATAATTTATGGGCTCGTTATTTTCACCCTTGCATCCTACATATTTTCAATTTCTTGGTAGAGTAATAATTATATAAACTAATGTTAACAGTGCAGTTGTGAGCAGTGGGTATTTGAATACCAATAGAAGTGAGATCTGGAGCCAATGCAGTTTTCGTGATATATTCATAAAAAATTTCAGTGACCCACAATTTGGTTCGAAATTTGTTGCTATTTTGTGAGAGATTGCTGCACATACCCTTTAGCGATATTCGTCGACTTCCAAAAAAGAATGTTTCCTCCAGAATTTGCAAGTGAACTTGCCGCGGTTCTTCTGAAAATATGTCCGGTATAATTTATGACATCAGGCATTTTTAAAAATTCTGCAATGTTTTCCTGAATTTTAACATTACAATTGTTTTCAACCATTTGGTAGATACATTTTCCTGCTCTATAGCAGACAAATAAACGTGTCTGGTATATTTACTATTAAATACTATATGACGTCACTTTCACTTTTTCTCCCAAGGAAGAAAAAGTTAGGGAGAACAAGCACTTTTCCTCCCTAGGGAGGAAAAGTACGACGTTGCTCCCTTCATTGAGGCAAGGAAATGTTCACCTACTTTGAATAGAGGTAGGCGGAAAAAGTTTTTTCCGCACTAGTGCATCTGAAAATGTGTTTAGGTGATAAGTACAATGAATAAGTATACGTGATTTTTTATCATTTTTACCTCGCATATTTTGCTTAATTTACCGATTTTCCAGTTCGGTTTCTTCATGTCTACTTTCCATGTTTTGAGTTTATCTTCATCTGTTGGAGAGCTCACAAATCAAAATTTGTCATCTAACTGATTGGCACAGCCTAACACAGCACATTTCTTTTTTTCATGGCTAATTGCCAGTTCAAACTGGCAATTATAGTTGAATGCCGGTTCAAACTGACAATTATGGCCAATTGCCAGTTCAAACTGGCAAATATGGCTAATTGTCAGTTCAAACTGGCAATTATGTCTAATTTCTGGTTCAAACTGGCAATTATAGCTGAATGCCAGTTCAAAATATAATTGCCAGTTCAAACCAATAACAGACCGATATTTCAATTCAAGTAGAACAATGATTCAGGGGTTCATTACAGAATAGTTCAAAACGTTCGGACGCCTCCCATGCTAATCCTATCAACTGTGGATGTATGCTGTCACTGACTTTTTTGTAGGAAATTTAATTGCCTACAAATCGGTGCAATACACATCCACTTTTTTTCGGAGGATTTCAGCAGCGTTTATGTCTAAATATGATCAGGACGCACTTTGATGACGTTAGAAATCCTATCACTCGAGTGTGTTATTACACAAAAACGCCTATTCGGTATTGATTATTTTCTACTGAAGAGTTATATTTCAAGAATAACGTTGAATTCATGAAAAAAATTTGATTTGGATATATTCCCATACTATCAAAATTAAAAAGAACAAAATAGGTGGAGTTCATATGAATACAACCAAACAAAAATAATTAAAAAAAAGGTATTTCAACAATGAGATATATAGAAATGAATAAAACGAACTGAATTACAAAAAACCCAGAGCAACGATATATAAATAAATAAGGGAAATAAAACGTTGAATCCTTATACAAACAAAACCAAACAAAATAAACTGTAAAAATGATCAATATAACAAAATTGAAAGAAATTAATAGATATCACAAAATCAAATGCACTAATAACAAAAAAAATATATACATCTGAATCACAAACTGAAAATTGAAATCTTGATTATATCTCATCCTGATGATTAGTGATTTTTATTTTTTTATTATTGGACTTAATCCCACTATTTGTGATTTTGCAATAATTATTGTTCAACAAAATATTTGAAACAGTTTTAGAGAATATTCTGATGATTCCATCTAAAGACCCACAACTGCAAAATCGATTCCCGGAATAATTGAGTAGGGAATTGATTTTAATTTCTGCTAAATTTTCGAAAACTTTATGTTGGGACTTACATTGTAGAAATATTATTGTTGTTACAATCCACAATATAATATTTTAGAAGATTGTAACTAATAATTATATCGATAAACGATCAAAAACTTTTATTCAGATTACTGACATCAATCTGACAATAATTCAAAAAATTCTAATGACATCCATCACTCTCAGTTCCAATAACAAAAAAATACAGGATGGTGAATCATTTCAATATTTAACATCCTCCAACCTCCAGCTTAAGAAGACTATTTACTGGTCTAACCAAAGTGCCCTCTTGAGTCTTGATTTCTACGGAACGGATTTGATTGTCATGTCCAGCTATTTCTTTGGTGATTCTTCCCAGAGTCCATTTCTTTCGGAACTTACTGTCAGGAAGAGCTACTACATCATCTACTTGTAGCGGTTTATTTTTCTCGTACCACTTCGTTCTTTTTCTGAGTGCTGGAACATACTCCTTACACCATCTCTTCCAATAACGCTCCGACATCAATTGGGCAATCTTACATTGCTTGCGGCCGTACATATCACCAGGTCCAAATACTCCAGAAACATTCGATGTATTGGCTGTCCCAATTAGAAAGTGCATCGGAGTGAGAGCTTCCAGTTCACCACATTCACTCGAAACGAAGATTATCGGTCTAGAGTTGACAATGCTTTCAGTTCCGGCCAACAGTGTTGTAAGTAGCTCTTCTGATGGATGCTGTTCTTTGAGAATTATATACAGTACTTTCTTCACGCTCTGGATCATCCTGTTCCATATACCTCCTTGAAAGGGTGCTGCTGGAGTATTAAATTCCCACTTAATTTTATATCTGGTCAAATCTTGGGTGATTTTTGCGCGATCCATCTCCTCCAGACATCGTTTCATCTCGTTCTCTGCCCCAACAAAATTTGTTCCATTATCAGAACAAATCTCCAATGGCTGTCCACGTCTAGATATAAATCTGTGAATGGCCATCAATGCGGAATCCGTTGTCAGGGAACTAGCCAATTCGATATGGATTGCTCGTGTGTTGAAACACGTAAAAATAACACCATACCTTTTCTCCACACTTCTCTTCACTTTCACCAACAATGGACCGAAATAATCTAAGCCACAAAAACTGAATGGCCTTGTATATGGCTTGAGGCGTGAGATTGGTAATGGTGCCATCTCAGGTTGAACTACCTTGGATTTCTTTATTCGGCAAAACTGGCATCTTCTCACTGCCATCTTCACAGATTGTCGAGTTCTGATTATCCAAAATTTTTGCTTCAGATTATTTATCAGAGTCTCATGTCCTGTGTGTTTCAATTCATCATGGAAGTGTAGAATGAGCAATTGGACGGACAATTCATCTTTCGCTGTCGGTAAGATGATAGGATACTTCAAATCAAAGGGAATATCTGCATACTGAATTCGGCTGTTCATTCTCAGAATTCCAAATCTGTCTAAAAATGGAGATAACCCATACAGTTTCGAAGATATACCAGGGTAATCATTCTGCTGTATGCAAGTTATTTCTCCTGAGAAATATTTTGCTTGCACGTTTTTCACCCACAGCCTTTCTGCATTACGTAATTCTTCAGGTTGCAACTCAGAGAACTTCAAAACTACATCAAACTTCTTTCGAACATCTTTTCTTTTGAAATCATGATGAATTGTTTCCCTTTTTTGCTTACTCCGAAGATCTGATGACCTCAAATTTTCGCAAAATCTCAAGATCCATGCTATTGTACGAATCAACTTCAACCATTTTGAGAATCTGCTGGCTTCTGGCAATGGAAATGTAGTTCCTCTTAATACTGCCACAATTTCAGTAGCAACGTGTTCTTGCAATCGATTCATCTGTTCTGCGGGCCATTGTTCTACAGGCTCCTTCAAAAAGGATGGGCCTTGTAACCATAAAGAATCCATGAAACTTACATCCTTCTTTTTCTTTGTTGCCAAATCTGCTGGATTCGAAGCAGATGGAACCCATTTCCAGTTTGAGATGTCTGAAAGTTCTTCTATTTCTTGGATTCTGTGTGATTCATATGATTTCAAACGCCTTGAATCATTTCTAAGCCATTTCAAGACTATTTCAGAGTCAGTCCACCAAAAAACTTGCTGAATATGGAATGTAGACTCCTTCATGATCGAGTTACCTAGTCTAGCAGCTACAACGGCTCCTTGAAGTTCCATTCTAGGTATAGAAGTGACTTTGTTGAGTGGACCGAGTTTGCATTTAGATGCTACAATGGATGTCTCCACGTTCCCGTTTCTTGAAGACCTGTAGTAAGCCACAGCACAAAAAGCCCTATTGCTGGCGTCTGAAAAAACGTGCAACTCAACTTCACCAGGTGATGGTGAAAAGTAGCATCTACTGATCTTGAAATCTTCAATTCTTCTCAGCGATGAGAACCATAATTTCCATTTTTCTCCGATGCTATCAGAAACAGTCATGTCCCAATCCATTTTCTTACTCCAACATTCTTGCATAATGAGTCTACCTTGGATAATAAGTGGTGCAAGGAATCCTATGGGGTCAAAAATGGTCATAATTATTCTGAGAATTTGCCTCATTGAAGGGATTTTCTCCCTTCTGGATAACTCCTCTGGAATATTTTTGAATCTGATGGCAAAAATCAAGGTGTCCTCTTTGGTGTTCCATCGTAAGCCCAGAACTCTCTCAACATTACGAGAATCCAAATTTGGAGTCATAGTTTCAGCCAGATAATCCTGAGGAAGAGACCTCAGTACATCTGAGGAATTGCTGAGCCAGTTCACCATCTGGAATCCTCCACGACGATGGACTTCAATGATATTTTGAATTGTCCTTACAGCTTCTTCTACAGTGTCTGTCGAGTCCAGGAAATCGTCGACATAATGTTGATGAGTCATTTTCCTCAGAATTCCTGGAAACTCATTTTCGAACTCTCTGCCATTATGGTTCTTCACGAATTGTGCAATGAATGGTGAACAGACTGCGCCAAAGATCATGACTCGCATTTGGTAGATATCTGGGCTCCTATCCCTGTCTAGACCTCGGAACAGAAACCTCTGGCATGATCTGTCCTGTTTTCTGACGTTCACCTGGTGGAACATCTCTCGGATGTCACCTGCGAATGCCACCTTTCTCTCTCTGAATCTCCACATAAGTGCTACTAGCAGAGGATATAAATCGGGACCTTTCAACAGGAAATCGTTCAGACTCATCGTGGAATTCTTTGCTGCCGCATCGAATACAAACCTGATTTTACCTGGTTTATTTATATTTTTCACAGCAAAATGTGGTAAATACCAAACTCTTCCACTGTCTCGTTTCGCTTCTTCCTCAGATACCTTCTCTGCATATCCTTTTGCTAGATAGTCTTCTATCTTCTTACAATATTCTCTCCCAAATTGGGGATCTTGATCCATCTTCTTCTTCATGCATTTCAACCTCTTGAAAGCTAACGATTTCGATTCTGGGAAAACCAAATTTTCATGCTTCCACGTCAACCCAACTTCGAATCTATCACCAATTCTTCTGGTGGAATTTTCCAACAGCTTCAAAGCTTTTCTGTCATCTCTGGAAAATGCATCACGAGATGATAAACCTGAATCTTCCAATTTGAAGTTATCTTCGATGATTCTTTGTAGGTGCATGTCATCATGGTCACAAACTGATACATTCAGGTATAATTCATTACCTGGCTTCGAGCAAGGACCATGAATCACCCATCCCAGTTTCGTTTTACTCATTGCAGGTGAATCAAAGTTTGGTTGAATGAATTCCTGGGAGGATATCAAGAAAACATTATCTTGACCTATTAAAATAGTGAGTCGACAGTGTTCTATACTCTTCAAGATTGATTTATCAAGATATTTATATCTTTGGTATAATGTGTCCGCATCAAAATTCATTTTTGGCAAAAGCAGGTTATCTATTGTTCTGGCATGTTTCACCTTGTACTTCTTGGTCGTCCCCATAGCACCAGAAATCTCGAAATTCCTTAACATGGATTCTTCTTCAGCATGAGTTATATCTTTAGTCCACTGCAAGCATAATGGAACTTTCGGACCAACAAGCTGTATTGACTTGCTTATTTCCGAATCTATGAGGGTGATAGTGGACCCTTCATCCAAAAGAGCGAATGTATCGATGAATCTTAATTGACCGAAGAGACGAACTTTTGCAATCTTCAAGAGTGCAGAAGATTTTCCAATGACGCCTGAGAATTCAGCCGATCCACTGCCATTTTCTTCTTCCCGATCTCTCCCTACGTTATCTTCCTGGACTTGATTTCTTATTACTCCAGCGTCTCCATTCACAGGGTGAAGAAGTCTGTTGTGTCTTCCACGGCATGAATCGATATTACAAAAAATCTTTCTGAAGCATTTAGCAACATTGTGACCTGATAACAAACACTTGAAGCATAAGTGATTTTCATCAACATATTTTCTTCTTTCATCTTGACACATTTCCAAAAACATTTTACATTGGTACAGTCGATGGTTTTCTTCCTTGCAAAGTTCACAGATTTTATCCACTGGTTTGCTCTGGATACTAAATACTTTTTCTTTCTTCATCATCGAGGATATCTGATTCGGTACCGAAATAGACATCAACATGTTCACCTCAGATTTGAGCCATTCAGAAAAGGTTTTCAAGTTGACATTTTCTTTCAATTGCTGTTTATGAATTTTGATCTGACCCCAAGATCGTCTTGAAATTCTGGGTAATTTTTTCTCCAATCTCAACAAAAGCTCAGGATTCTCCAAGTGAGAGTTTTGGGTGGTACTCATAGCAACAACCATATTTGCAACGATTGTTGAAAAATCCATAAAGGTCTCAATCTTATCTTCTCGTGGGTTAGCACAGTTCTTAGCCTTGTTCATTTGGCTTAAAATAATCCAATCGTCCCTACCAAAGTTCAGTTTCAGGGTTTCAACGATGGTGTCCACGTTATCTGGACTACAGAAAATGTCTCTCACTGATTCTCTGGCTCGTCCCTTCAGACATCTGATAAGGCGATTCAAGTTTTCTGAATTTGATATCCTCTTCTCCAAGGTGGTTCGTAGAAACTCGCTGAGCCAAAATGGGAATTCATGGATATCACCATTGAATTCTGGTAAGGGTTTCAACGTCTGTTTGGTTACCAATTTCTCAATGTTTGAACTCAGATTCTCCATACATTTGCTAAGCATTTCAGGAAAGCAATTTGAAGAGCTAGCTATATTATTTTCATGAGCAAAATCAATTTTTTCCGCGAAAGATTTCACACATACAGAAGAAGTGTTCTTCTTGTCTTCTGACCTAAAGTCGAAATTATCCCACTCAAGTTTTTCATTTCTGTGCACTGCTGCCTTATTTACCCAATCAGCTATGTATGAATCAGCACCTCGGTAACTTGATGTAGATTCTAGCTCCGGAAATGTTTTATATGTAGTTCCAGAACTCTTCTTGGAACCTTTGGTAGATGATTTCCTTATGGCTTCTCTCTCCTGATGGATAGATTCTAACTCTAGAGAAAGTAATCTTCTTTGAATCTCCCTTTCTCTTTCATCAAGTAGACGAAATCTGTCATCGCTTTTGTCTGAGCCGTCAGATGAGTGGGCAATTTCAATATTCTCTTCTAATAAAATAGATTCTGGGTGTCTACCAGTTATTTTTCTCGATACGTCTTCGTCAGCTCCATACCTTGCAGGAGGGATACCAAAATTGCTCCTTGTACTCCTCCTAATCCTTGAATTTTTCGAAGGTTCTGGCAAAGACATATCTCCTAATGATTCTTATCTCTTCTCGAAGGACCACTGTTACAATCCACAATATAATATCTTAGAAGATTGTAACTAATAATTATATCGATAAACGATCAAAAACTTTTATTCAGATTACTGACATCAATCTGACAATAATTCAAAAAATTCTAATGACTCTCAGTTCCAATAACAAAAAAATACAGGATGGTGAATCATTTCAATATTTAACAATTGTTTCGAATTTTCCAGACACCAATATTTATACGTCTGAACCATACGCCATTCAGAGATGAAATGAGTTATAAAAAGTATATCTTCCTTTACCAGTCCAAGGAATTACCGCGAAATCGTAATACAGCGAAATTTGGGTAGGTAGGTATGATGGCCCATTTTTTACGCGCTCTATATATTTAATTTCTTTCGGACTCATTGTAGGTAATTCTACCATTTTTTCACTATTTAATTGATGCATTATCCTTGTTTGATATACTGAGTTAGTTTTATCTTATTCATATTCCAAATTTGCAAAAAATAGTATTCTGAAGTACAACGTCCTGATTTTCAATAAAATGGAATTTCTTTACAACGCCAGAACTCGGTATTGATTCATCCTATTGGATCAATTTTTTCACCATAAGAGGGGATAGGGTGACTTTATAAAAACTTTTAGCATTTGAGATTTGAAATTTGAACATTTAAGACTTAAGAGTCTTAAATGGAGACAGTTTTGTAAAAAATAGAGTTTCTAGGATTCTAGGGCGATACATGTCTTCTGTCATCACTGACATCTAGTTTCTGATGCAGAACCAGGTTTTCAAAGATTAGTTAGTTCGAATAACTGGTTGGAAATCAAAATTTCATGTTCTGATATCATTCTATTAATTTATATACATATCCCTAAAATGATACCCACATCCCTTATATCTCCACATCATTTTGAAAGTAATCACTATTCCTTGCCTTTAACAGAAACTGGCTCACTCCTTAGATCTTTTGCCAAATATGGAGGCAACAGAGTTGTGACATTGTTGTGTATTTTCGGTTCAGTATCCATCAGCAAAAAAAAAACTAATATTCAGGAATAACAACACAACATATTTTGAATTATTTTTGAATGGCGGGAAATTGAGATGTCACTTTTGGATGCACACTCCTTATTCCATTTATGATCATTTATCAGCACCTCTTAAGTTGGAAGTTGGTCATCTTCTTGGATCTTAAATGTAAAATCATAAGTCTTAAATGGTTTTATAACATATCCAATGATATTTTCATGTTCCATCTGTCATAAGTGATAAGCCTTGAATGTTAGTTGATAAATCTTAAGTCTTAAGGTTTTTGTAAAGTGGCCCATTGTCTACGGCTCAGTGAGATAGAGTAGTCCCTGCTTGAGCTCCTGATAGGCATCTGATAACAGAGTGGAATAGTAACTATTTTTTTCCGTGTAGGATTGTCTTCTGGTGCGCGTCATGGGATAAATAGCCGCTTCGTCCACCGCCTCCTCGACACTCGACTGCCCCGCCGCCACACGACCACCCTCCACCCGTCGGGCCATGTCGGGCAAGCCTCCGGGCGGTGAGACGGCCCGCAACGGGCACGAGCTGGCGCCACTGACCACCCCGGGCGGGCTTGAAGCCGCGCGGGGCGGCCGGAAACCTGCCGTCACCATCGTGCTGCAGGGCCCGCGCGGGTCCATCATCTCAAGGTAGGGTTGAACTTGAAGCAAGGGTTGAAGATTTCCGATAGGCCAGTCAAAATCGACACAAAAAATCCCTAAATTCGCAAAACATGATGTATCTCTGATTTTTTATTTTGTTGTTTGGACCCATGAGGGTAGTATACAGTGTGTCCCACTTACCATGCTCACCATGGGTATCTTTTAAACGGTGAGAGATACGAGGTCGGTTAAATGACACCAAATGTGGAGTTTGTCAAGGCCAACTATAATGTGAAAAAATATTTTGATAAAATCTATTCGTTTTTGTTTTATTCGCAAAAAACAGATTTTGATCAATTTCATGTCTCCTCCGTAACTTCTTTATTTCTGAAAATATTCAAATAGGAATTTCACATTATCATGGCAGTTTCTTGAAGTGATTTCGAAAAAAATATGAAATTTATACCAACTCTTCTAGAATTTGAGTTATCAGCACCAACTTTAGTTTTTCAAATGTAGGTCATAGCTCACTATGACTTAGTTACAAATAACTTTTCTTTCTCTTTCAGATGATATGTCGCAGTAATTGTTTTGTGTTGATAACAACGGAGTTATCGTCATTTACACAAAAACAAAAAATTATTTGGAAGCCGCCATCTTGAATTTATGAATTTTATCAAAAAAAACATGATCTCCGACTTCAAAAACACCCACTTACCAATTTTGAATGAAATCGGACCAAATCTTGTCCGCCATCTTGGAGCAGCCATTTTTTTTAATCTCAACAAAAATTCTATAATGTATTGTCACCGAAATTATGAACACCTGCCAAATTTCAAGTTGATCGGAGTTATGGAATTTTTGTTGAAATTTAAAAAAATGGCTGCTCCAAGATGGCGGACAAGATTTGGTCCGATTTCATTCAAAATTGGTAAGTGGGGGTTTTTGAGGTCGGAGATCATGATTTTATTGTTGAAATCTATAAATTCAAGATGGCGGCTTCCAAATAATTTTTTGTTCTTGTATAAATGACGATAACTCCGTTGTTATCAACACAAAACTATTACTGCGACATATCATCTGAAAGAGAAAAAAAAGTTATTTGTAACCAAGTCATAGTGAGCTATGACCTACATTTGAAAAACCTAAGTTGGTGCTGATATCTCAAATTCTAGAAGAGTTGGTATGAATTTCATATTTTTTTCGAAATCACTTTGAAAAACTGCCAGGAGAATGTGAAATTCCTATTTGAATATTTTCATGAATAAAGAAGTTACGGAGGAGACATGAAAATGATCAAAATCTGTTTTTTGCGTATAAAACAAAACCCAATAGATTTTATCAAAATATTTTTCCTCATTATAGTTGGCCCTGACAAACTCCACATTTGGTGTCATTTAACCGACCTCGTATCTCCCACCGTTAAAAAGATACCCATGGTGAGCATGGTAAGTGGGACACACTGTATACCCAAGTTTGCAACTCTCAAAAAGCACACGAAAAACTGCGAAATTTTCGGACTTTCTTCAGTTTTTGCTCTATATCTCTTAAGCTATGCATTTTTCGTCAAAAAAAACTCCATCCGTTTTTGAAGAACATTGAATGTTCAACAATTTGAATTTGAACAGACCTCTGTAGGTTCATTAGTAACGAAACTACGGTACTTTGAATATAGGCAATTTTTTTCAGAAAGTGAAAGTTTCAGTTCTTGACCTGCTTTAGACCAAAATTGCGGCTAAACCATTGATACCACGAGTAGAACTAATGGATTAAAAGTTGTAGGCCGTTCTATCAGCTTCAAATTGAGCTCAAGGCGGAGTCTCTAGGCCTCGTAGTTCTCTCAAAATCTCGAAAAAGCCTATATCAGATATATTCGCATATCTAGAGAAATGTTACAGAACCTTTCCTATCTTTTGTTTTTTGATGTTGTAATAGAAAAAAATATGATGAAATGTATTTCGATATTAAGCATAAGTGATCAAAATAACAGTGATCAATCATTCAATCAAATATAGTAAAAATCATCGCCTTGTTTTTGATGGCCCTGGGCTGCAGGGCCTGCGCGGGTCCATCATCTCCAGGTAGCGTTCAAGATTTCCGAATGAAAATTTACATGAAATGTTGTTATGGAGTATAGAGTATATTTGGACATGCTGGTTGCTCGAAAGAGTCAGGAATGAACTATAATATCATGGGTTCCTTTTATCATGCATTATTCAACGACAAGACTCTTGGTGACTTGACAACCTTGCTTCGTGAGTGATAATGGAAGATTATCTGATGAATAACGAAACAGCATAAAAGCTGACGTCACCATTTATTCGACGTATCGCCAAATAGTGACTTCCTCAGCTGAATCTTTTTGACGTCCTCTGGCCTTAAAATTATGTTGCCAAGAACAGCCCTCCTCTGATATATCAGTGCTGGAAGAATATTAAAATCATTGGAAAAGTAGATAACAACCAGAAGAGCAAAATCAAGGAATCTGCTTGTATTCTTCTGAACGGAGACAATAGCATTGCTTCTTGTTCAGAAGTGAGAATTTGATATTTTTTCTATTTACCTTTATTTCTCTTGTCCAAATCTTTTTCAATACAAATTGTCACTGACAAGCTAGTGAATTTCCCTTCTAGGCTCTCCAATAGAGAAATTCTTCAAACTTAGTTACATTTTGGGGCAAATCATCTGATTTGTCCTTACTACACGTATATTATATAATACCGGGTGACCAGTTATATTCTGACCCATTTCAAATGCTTATACCTCTGAAACCATTCAAGTTATCGTTGTGCAGTTTGGACTAGTCTATTTTGATATTTTTCAAGTTTTTTTTGAAAGGTTCACCTCCTCTCTTGAACATACGGTTCTACCGGAAACAAACTAGCCATTATTCAGGAATAGGGCAACTTTTTTGTTTCATTGAATCACCCTGTATATTTTTATACATCCAGAAAGACTGGTCTTTTCTCTTTCTAACAATGCATAACAAGTTATGTTTTCTTAGAAAACTAGCAGAGTTATAACTGTTTGAAACAACTACTGCATGTGGAATGGTTTAATGAGATTTTGCAATGTAACCAGAGTCGTCTTTGGAAATCCTGGTCACAACACATGAAATGCCACATTAGATGTGTCAAATAAAGATTGTCGAGCATTTGTACTTTCTTCGAGTTGAAAAAATGTTTACTCTGACTGAAAAAGCAAATGAACTCATCATAAATCTGCATCAGATTTATACTCAATATACAGTAATTCAGCATTTCAGGATAACATCCTAATATGCAGTAGATGCTTCAAAGAGTTATAACTCTGATAGTTTTCTAAGAAAACATAACTTGTTATGCATTGTTAGGAAGAGGAAATACCAGTCTTTCTGAATGTGCAAAAATATACAGGGTGCTTCGATTAAATAAAAAATTTGCCCTATACCTGAATAATGGCTAGTTTGTTTCCGATAGAACCGGAAGTTCAAGAGAGAAGGTGAACCTGTCAAAAAAAACTTGGAAAATATCAAAATCGACTAGTCCAAACTGCACAACGATAACTTGAATGGTTTCAGAGATATAAGCATTTGAAATGGGTCAGAATATAACTAGTCACCCAGTTATATGATATTCATATTTTCATTTCATAGAAACGAGGGAGAACATCCCAAAAGATCTGGAATAATGAATGTACCACCTCCTCGATTAGCCTACAGACAGTATCTAAGAATCATCCAAATCGGACAAGTAGTTACGACGAAAATGTATCTGAAACTATTGGATGATTTTTAGTGGTGCGTTAATTTTCTGACGAAGTGTATTCTGTAATGTTTGCTTAACTTTTCCTATTAGGATTGAATTGAAAACTCCTTCGATTCCAATGACCCATATACAGGGTGGGGCATTAGTGCGTCGGAGCTCGATTGCTCGACATCTATGATAGCTAGAAACCTGATTTAAAAACGAATGTGAATGAGACAACAAGGTCCATAACAAGAAATTATTGTCGCATTTTTTTAAGCATCCCTGTGACCTCCATCCACTTCTATGAGTTGACTATATCGCGGTCATATCAAAGTTATGAATTTTTTTGTCGAAATAATGTCATCTGCAGATGCCTACCGAAAATATCACTGTTGTCACAATTATGAATTCAAGAGAAAATAATCTCCATATCATTTATTGAAAAGATGAGTAACATTTCTGAAAATGTTTCAGGCCCTCGAATGATACAGGGTGGCTGAAAATGATTTTTCAATTCGGAACTTTTCGAAGTGATTTTTCACGAGTTTTTCAAATGGAACACCCCATATATTTTTTGACCAATTTGATGTAAAATCGAAACACTAACATATTTATCTGAACATCCATATCGATATTCATAACCATTTTTGAATTATATTGAGCTTTGAAAATTATAAGTTGGCGATTTTGATCGATTCAGATTCTTATCTGTCATTAAAACATCAAAAGTCCAATTATCAATTTAGTGAACCAAATTTTTCAATGAAAGAATCGATACCAGAATCGAAGCAAACAAAAAAAGTTCATATTATGCTAGTTATTCACAAAGTAAAAAGAGACAAAATTTGCATTTCTCAAGTATCCCATAAATTCATGGCACATTGAAAGCAAAACCAAAATAATAGAGAAATGATTTTTTTTCCGTCTCTACTTTGTAAATATTTAGCATAATTATGACCTATTCATGTCTGCTTTGGTTCTAACATCGATTCTTTCAATAAAAAATTGGTTTACTAAATTGTTGATTGAACTCTTGATGTTTCAATAAATGTTCGAATAAATATGTTCGTGTTTCGATGGTCAAATAATATATGGGGTGTTCCATTTGAAAAACTCGAGAAAAATCACTTCGAAAAGTTACGAATTGAAAAATCATTTTCAGCCAACCTGTATCATTCGAGAGCCTGAAACATCTTCAAAAATGTCACTCATCTTTTCAATGAATGATATTGAGATTATTTTTCCTTAAAGTTCATAATTGTGACATTTGTGATATTTTCGATGACATTATTTCGACCAAAAAATTCATAACTTTGATACGAAAGAGATATAGTCAACGATATTATAGGAGTGGATGAAGATCACAGAGATGCTTCAAAAAATATGCAAATATACTGCTGGGCATTTTGATTAAGAAAATTGATCCCGACCCTCTAGATTATTTTCGGTGCGCCCTGTATATGCGGCAATGATTTTTAGTTATGGACCTTGTTATCTCATTCACATTCGTTTTTGAATCAGGTTTTTAGCTATCATAGAACTCGAGCAATCGAGCTCCGACGCACTAATGCCCCACCCTGTATATATTTTCATTTGGCGTTACACACTAGACTGGACTTAACCGGACAATCTAAAAGCTACACCAGGTGCAGATCAACAATTGTCAGATCACAAAAAACCCGACAAAAACTATTTTCCACACCGAACGATATGGTCTTCGCTGATTGCTAATCTACACTGAGAAACACGATTGTGCAAATCACTACATATTCCATGAAATTTCCAATCGAAATCCAATTCCATAAATGAAAGTGAAATTTTCCCAACTGTATTTCCAGGGGCAGCATGCAGCCGCCCGACGATCTGGATCCGGACAGGGCAGCATGGTCGGGCAAGCTGCAGTTCTTCCTGTCCATTATTGGGTACTCGGTCGGCTTGGGTAATATCTGGAGGTTCCCGTATTTGTGTCAACAGAACGGCGGAGGTTAGTGTCTATTGCAGATTGTTTCGACGTTTTTGTATACAGTGTCATTCAGAGAGTTCACGAAAAAAAAAAGGATTTGTTGCATCAACAAATTATTTATGCTTGAATTATTTTTGTTGGGCCGACCAATTTTTTGTTGAATCAACCAGATGCATGATTATTTCATGAAAGCAGCTTGTTCAAATTAGGAATGTTCCTAATTAATAAACAGTATAATATCAGTTACATCAAAAATATATATTTTTTCTATGACGGGCAAAGTTTGGCATTTCATCTCTGTTGGCAGGTTATAAACTGTCACTTTTCATGAATTACTTTTTTCCGTAATTTTCCCGGATATATATCACATACAGTGTGACCCATTTAAGATGGAAGCACCCTTATAAAACTTACATTTTTCAACCGATTCGAATGATTTTTTTTCTGTGAGGTAGATATTCAAAAAGTCTATTAGGACACCAAATATCATGAATAAATCTCCATTTCCAGGGCCAACTTATCTGATTTTTCAAGGTCAAAAATCTAAAAAAATTACTAGCGATTTTTTTCAGAAAAAATCTGACTACACCACTGGATTCGTGACATTTTCAAATGGGTAACATGTAAATTACGTTGGAATGCGTCAATCAATAAAAAAGTTATAAAGGAATGAAATTTGAAAAATATGCCGTTTAATCAACCCACCAATTCATGTTCAGGAATTTTATGAAAATATTCCAATCAGATTATTTTGTCTCTTTGAATAGGTTGCTTATTTGGAATGATCATATATTTTGCTGATTTCGCAAAATTTTGTTCAATTTAACAAAAAAAATATTACCAAAATCATTTTGTTAGTGCAACAAAACTTTCATTCCGTGCAGCACTGAATGTTTCATTATTTTTACAGGAGCGTTTCTGATCCCGTTCGCGGTGATGCTGATCCTGGAAGGCATCCCGCTGTTCCTGATCGAGCTGGGCATCGGCCAGAAGATGAGACTGGGCTCTCTGGGCGTCTGGAACACCATCCACCCCTGGCTGGGAGGCATCGGCATCTCCTCGTGCGTCGTCACCTTCTTCGTCGCTCTCTACTACAACGTCATCATCACGTGGTGCTTCTACTACCTGTTCAACAGCTTTCAGGTGAGAGAAATGACTAGAACATCATTGGCGCCACAAAACAGCGTCATGATCGCGTAATCGCCGTCAACAGCGGATGACATAACTGTCAAGGATTATAATTCAGACTGTTTATCCAAACTCTTTTGATGTACTATATAGCAGTAGGTTTCGATGCTTGGTATTACTATCAGCAATAACCTTTCTTGGGAAAATCACGTGAGATCAATTGCTAAAAGTGCATCCCATAAACTTTATTTTCTGTTTCGGGCCAGGAGCTATTTCACTTTCAGTCAGCTGCTTATGATCTATATATAAGGCACAGATTCGACCTGTCCTGGGATACTGCTCCCATATTTGGAGTGCAGCACCCAAACATACCCTGAAACTGTTGGATTCTGTCCAAGAAGGGCAATTCGTCTAGTGGGTGATGCCTCGCTCACAAACTCACTCACTTCTCTGGAGCACCGTAGAAAAGTTGGCGATCTGGCTCTATTTTATAGATATTTTCATGGACGATGCTCTTCTTAAATATCATCAATTGTTCCTCCCTTGGCAGTCCACGCGAGATTAACCCATCGAGTTGAGGCTTCGTGGTCACTTTGGAGACCTCGCTGCAGAACATCTCCTTCCGAAGACTTGTTCATCCAACGAACAGTGAGGCTCTGGAGGTGTTCCCCAAGGCATATAACCTCCAGAAATTCAAGGAGAACACCAATTCCTACCTTATTCAGGCAGATCGCTTCATGTGGTGTTGGACGGTGTATCGTCTGATACAATTGGCATCAATTCCGTCGTTCCACAAGAATCAATTTTGGCACCAACATTATTCCTTCTTCATATCAATGATCTGTTGGGAGTAACAACTTGCCCCATCCACAGCTTTGCAGATGATAGTACCCTCCATACTGCGTTCTCTTCCAGAATTCCCAATTCTTCCCAGGAAACTAAGAAGTCACGGCACAGGCAGGTCAATGCTGTCAATGAAGACCTCGCTGAAGTCACAGCCTGGGGAACCAACAACCTCGTTGAATTCAACGCCACCAAAACTCAAGCCTGTATTTCCTCTAGAAAGGCGGAACTCAGTATGCCCGACATTGTAATGTCTGGCACCACCATCCCCAGCAAGCCCACCATATTTATGCTCGGTATTTCCATCAGACACACTCTTTCATGGGATAATCATGTCTGATCCATCGCAAAAGCTGCTTCACAAAAACTCGGATTCATGTTCCGTGCAAAAAGCTACTTTACACCTCAACAGCTCCTCATGTTCTACAAAGCGCAGATACGGCCTGTTCTAGAATACTGTTCCCACATATAGCACCAAAATTTACGTTGATGCTCTTAGATTCCATCCAGAGAAGAGCCATCCGCCTGGTGGGTGACGCCACACTCACTCTTTGACATCATTGAAATACCGAAGAAAACTAGGCGACCTTTCTATTTTCTATAGATACTTCCACGGAAAATGTTCTTCGGAAATCTCTGCTATCATCCCTTCACTAGCAATACCAATCAGACGAACTAGACAAGCCCAGTCAGCACATCCTTTCGTTGTCAACCTCGAAAGATGTCGAGCAGCACTTTATCAAAACTCATTCATCCATAGAACGGCTAGGCTCTGGAATTCATTGCCTGAGGAAGTATTCCCAACAACATATAATCTCCAGAAGTTCAAAAAAATTCCAATACCTACCTCCTATCCCTATCCTCCTTAGGAACGCACGATGTTCTTTGAACACTATAGGGATTCCCTTTCGTGCGCTCCAAGCGTTAAAAAAAATTCCCTTGGTTGTCACGATGTTCTCTGAATATCACAGGATATCCCTTTTCGTGGGAACCAGAACATAAAAAATAGAAGTGTTTAAGATCAATTTTATGCTATAAGAATTCCAAGAAAGGATAACAAAATAAACCTATGTACTTTTAGTAAACAGAAAAGTAACCTATTGCCAACAAAATAGAAGCAAACAAAAAAAAACATTCTCTAACAAAAATAATCGTATTCCTAATTCTCAATTCAAAAATACTCACAAATATCACAAAATGCAGTAACATAGATACTTATGAGATTTGAGGATATAAAAGACAGGAACGAATAGTGAGAATAAACATCAAGAAAAATACAAAACAAATAAAAAAATCAAACGTTAGAAACAAACAAAAAGAGGCATATAACAAATTTATTTGGTTCTGAAACAGATAAAGTCATATTGTCCTTTCTTGGTTTATTCATATCATAAGTAAATTCATTACTTATTTTGTAAAATTAATTCAAACAGAGCATGCAGAAATATCATGTAATTTATAAGTGCATGTGATTATGATAATGTTTATTCATCTCAATTATAGTTCAATTATATATATTTATCTTCATATTAGTGGATTCGGTGAATAAACGGAGAGACCACAGAAACTGAGATTTACAGCTTGTGCGTGGTACATGTTTGACATAGATTTCTGATGAGGGGTACATAGACTCAATTCAACAGGCATGAACATTAATTGGCAGTAGGAGTACGATAGAATCAGTGTAAAAAACAATTAAACAATTAGATCGATAGGTATGGTAAAAATATTAGATTAGGGTGAAAACAATTCAAACAATTAGATCGATTAGTATGGTAAAAATGTAACAATACAATATATAATTCATTTCAATATCTATAACATTTTGAAACAATGAATAAATAAATCAATAAATAATTGCATTAGATGTGGGCATGTTGATTTTTTTGAGACGTGTTGTGATATTAATCACAACACGTCAAATAAAAAAAATATAACTAACTAACCAACTATAGGTAATTATAATAATAAGTAATTGTCGAGATATTTTTCAGTAGGTTATGAAATGTTTCATTAGATTAGTAGATCAATGTGCAAATCAGGAAATCTACTAAGAAATTTAGTAGAACTGGCAACCCTGCAGCGGACGAAAAGTGTTTGCGCAGGACAAGTTGGTGTCTTCGGAAATGGTCGGCTTTTCGTTCGGAAATCAGAACGTAAAATGTAGTTTTTTGTTGAGGTCGACGATGAAAGAAATTATCCTCTTGTATACATGTAAGCTCCGTTTTAAGGTGGTGAAACAAAAACGTTGCACAAATAACATAAAAACTCTTTATGTCATTTTTGTAACGTCAGAGATATATCTGAGGAAGCTAAAATTAACACATTACATTATTATCTAATTATATTGATTTCAATATTGATGCAACGTCTCATGAACGTTTTACTTCATAATATTATGTTGGATACTTCAGAAGGACATTATCACAATGTTATTTCAACAATATCACAACAGGTACAGGTTGATTCACCATAAATGTCCCCCCCTCTAGCTCAGTTATTTTTGTACAGATTTCAAAATTCGAAATATCATCTCAAATGATTTTCGATAAAGTTTTTTTCCGCTACATCAAAAAATACAGGGTGCTCTGAACAAATGATCTACAGGGTACTATTTGATTTTTTTTTAATGGAACACCCTATTTTTCATTGTATTTTTGATTCTCCATGAAGAGCTGATCTGATCAATGCATCACACTTGGGGTCTAGCGAGAATGATTACAGAGATATAGGGTGTTCAAAATCGAGATTTTTCAACTTTAGAATTTTTTTGTGACGAAACTGTTCATTATCGGTCAAAACGGCTTTCATGTGCGTATCTTAACTTTTGATTTACTATCTACTGACATTTTATGATAGGAACAGATACGGGGTGATCAGAATTCTGAATCTTGAACCACCCTGTAAATGTTCCAATTAAATGTCAGTAGATAGTGAATCAAAAGTTGAGATAGGGACATAGAAGCCGTTCTGACCAATAATGAATAGTTTCGACACAAAAAAATCTTGAAGTTGAAAGATCTCCATTTTGAACACCCTATAATGTTAACAATAGAAATTCTTTGAATATTTTTTTAAAAAATGTCCTAGGTATTGGAAAATTCACTAACGTGATAATTATTACAGAACGCCATTCCATTGGTGATAAACATATCAATAATATTATATACAATCGTATTAAGCACTTCAAACGATCTAACAAAAATTGTTCCTTATCTTTCATAGCTGGCCAAGAACAGAAAGGCAGTAAGTTTGAAGTTATCGAAAAACTGAAAAGAACTCTTACATTTATTTTAAATAACAAACATAACTTCACTTTGAAAACTGTCAATATGTCCATTATTGAAATAACCACGAATGATACAATGCAGTTTTTTCGAGATCAATTCACTTGCAGCTCATCCCTATGAAGTGATACCTGCAAGTGTGATTAGTTCGAATATATTTGAAACAGGCGAAACTTTACCAAGTCATAACTCGGTCAAGAAAATTATCAATCTTAACGTACAGTGTCTGTCAAACAAAATTAATTTAATTGAGCATCATATGACCGAAATCGATCCAACATTTCTTTGCCTCACTGAGCATTGGGCAAGTAAAGAACAATTTAATGATATTGTAGGGTATCAGGAAGTAAGTAAATACTGTAGAGAAGAACACAAGCACGGAGGGTCGATTATTTTCGCAAAGAATAATATTATCGAGAAATGTCGAAATCTAGAATATATATGTGATTCATCAATTGAATTGTCATTCGAATGCTCTGCTATCTCATATGAAAGAAATACGGCTATACTTTGTATCTATAGATCGCCAAATGGTAATGTGAATATATTCCTCATGCAACTTTCCATTATTCTAGCTAAAGTGACAGAAACCTATGACAATGTATTTATATGTGGTGACTTCAACATGGACAGTTTGACAAAAACAATAAATACCATGATGTTATATGACATGTTCGAATCGTATGGACTTATCTCTCTGTTTAATGAACCTACAAGAATTGGACATCTGGGTAGTCGTGAAACTATTAGTAGTATAGATTATGTATTAACCAACATCAGTAGAGATAGCTTAATTCTTAATAATTTTGATCCGGGGTTATCTGATCATCATATGCAAACAGTTATCTGGGAAAATCGAAGTAATATCACACGAATCAAAGAAACTCAAGTATCAAATAAAATCAGGAAGATAAATGATCTCTCGATAGCTGAATTCAAGCGATTTTTCATCAGTGACATCGACTTTGTAAATAATTTTAGTAAAATCACCTTCAAAAATATTAATGAAGCTGTCGGAACTTTTTGGGAACATTTTCATTGGTGTTTTGAGGCAGCATTTCCAAAATCTTTTAAACAGAATGGGCTCGGAAATCGAAATCAAAATAAAATCGTTTTATCTGCCTCGCTTAGAGAAAAAATTAATGACCTGAAACATCTTAATCATCTGAAAAAGTTGAATATCGTTGAAAACGGTAATGCTGCTTATAAACAAGCCAAGAAAACTGTTGAAAATGAAATACGAAAAGAAAAAGTTGACTATTTTATGAAAAAAATTCATGAATCTAGTAACAAAAATAAAACACTGTGGAATATAGTTAAGCAACCGAGGAGATCTGACGTAGGCAAACAAATAACTTTAAATTTAGAACAGAAAACTATCACTGATGAAACAGAAGTTGCCGAAACATTTGGAGAATACTTTTCAACCATAGTTGAGAAGAAGATGAAAACGCATTTTGTTGAAAATGACATGGTTTCGTGTACATCAGTACCAAATGTAAATTCAACTTTATTTTTTGAACCGGTTACACTAGATGAAGTGGAAAAAGTTATAATCTCATTACCCAATAAAAAAAGTTCAGGATATGATGAAGTATCCACAAAATTAATTAAAGAATGTGTTGATATACTGACTGGCCCAATAGCGCATATAATGAACTTATGTATAACGTTTGGGGAATATCCTGATATATTTAAAATTGCTGTCATAATCCCTATTCTGAAGAATGGCGACATTAAAAATATTGAGAACTATCGTCCCATATCAATTATAAGTATTTTCTCAAAGATTCTTGAAAAATTAATCTCTTCTCGCATCAACAGTTACTTGGAAAAATTCAAATTGTTAACAGAATGCCAGCACGGATTCAGACGAGAGCATTCGACAGAAACTGCAACGCTTGAATTCACACAACATATACACAACTTGGTCGATGAAGGAAATATAGTAATTGGAATTTTCTTTGATTTGAGCAAGGCTTTCGACACTATAAATATAAATTTCATATCAGAAAAGCTATATAAGTTAGGTATTCGAGGTAATATTAATCAGCTACTTGGGTCATTCCTGTCCAATAGATGTTTTCGTGTAAAGCAAAATAACACAATGTCGGAGACATATTTTACAACAACAGGGACCCCACAAGGTAGCGTACTTGGGCCTCTGTTATTCTTACTATATGTTAATGACCTCCCTAATGAAATGAGCAACGGAAAAATATTCTTATATGCGGACGACACTTCTATCATATTATCGAGCAAAACTTCTGAAGATATGTATCATCTGGTTAATGAAACATTAGATGAATTTAGTAATTGGTGTTATAAGAATAGGCTGATTGCAAACTTGAAAAAAACAGTCTGTATGGAATTCTCATATTCATCTCGAACTTTACATGATTTTGAATTCAGTTTTCATAATGAATCCCTAAAGATATCTGATTCAACTAAATTCTTGGGAACAATGATCGATCCACTGTTTACATGGCATGATCACATAGAGTTTACCTGTAAAAAATTGAATCAATCATATTACTTGATTAAATCGCTGAAAAGTAAGTTGGATACAAAATCATTGATATCAGTGTATTATGCCAAATTTCACTCCATTATCAAGTACAACATTATCATTTGGGGACTATCTACAAGGATAGATCGAATTTTCATAAAGCAGAAAGCTTTGTTGAGGTTAATTTTTAATCTAGATTATCGATCTTCATGTAAAGATATTTTCCGACGAAATAAAATACTAACTGTAACAAGTATATACATTATGCAACTATTAACAGTTATACATGGAAAGAAAGGCGAATTAAAAACGAGAACGGAAATTCACACCCATAATACAAGAAGTAGAAATATGATCACTACTCATAAACACCATCACTCAAAATATGAAAGATCCCCTATGTTCGCCGGTGTTCGTCTCTACAACATGCTACCAACTGAAATGAAAGTACTGAAACCTCAAAATTTCAAGAGGAAATTGAAAATATTTTTAGCCGACAATGGTTTTTATACTGTAGATGAATTTAAACTAGCTGTCGGTACTATTTGACTATAATTTTATAAATAATATGAAGTTTTACATATTAATTTATTTTTTTTCTCTTTTACTTGAAGATGGAACATTAACAAATGTGTTCCATATAAGAATATGTATCACATATACTTTTAATCTAGTATTATGTATTTTATATTTATTTATTTATTTTTTTAAATTGTAGTTTTGTACCCTTTACCATCATGTGTGACTTATCCTATCTATACATGTTGTAGCACAAAGGATTAATAAACTCTATCTATCTATCTATCTATCTATCTATATTTCTGTAATCATTCCCGCTAGACCCCAAGTGTGCCATATCGATGAAATCAGCTCTTCAGGAAGAATCTAAAAATACAATGAAATACAGGGTGTTCCGTTTGAGAAAATCGAGTAGTACTCTGTAGATTGTTTGTTTCGAGCACCCTATATTTTCTGATGCAACGGGGAAAAATTTTCTGAAAAATCATTTCAGATTATTTTTCATATTCTTGAATCGGTTCAAAAATGAGTGAGCTAGAGGGGGGGAAAATTTATGGTGAATCACCCTGTACATTTGAAAAATATCTTTGTATTATGTATCATATTTAGTGGGAGAGCTCTTTTCAGTACCCGTTGCCGTGGGAATCGTGTCCCGTGGACCGAAACGGTACCATCAACGTGGAGTGCGACAAGTCCTCGGCGACTGCGTACTTCTGGTACCGCACCACCTTGGATGCGTCTTCCGACATCGAAAATCCAGGGCTGCCCAGATGGTGGATCGTGCTCTGCCTGCTGCTCTCCTGGCTGATCGTCTTCTTCATCGTCATGAAAGGCATCCAGAGCTCTGGAAAGGTGAGTCAGACTGCAGGTAGTTAGGCGGCACCTGACTTCAATTCAAACACAATATGGTATTCAGGATAAAATCGAATAATTGCAGTTGGAAGGATATAATGATTTAGTGTTTTGGCACACCAATATGGAATTTATAGAATTGAAAATTCGTGAAGTAAAGAAGTTTCAAATCATCTGGAGATGAGGAAGTTAGGGCAAGACTAAAATAATTCCTTGACATGTCCAGATGGTGGATCGTTCTTTCTCTGTTGCTCTCCTAGCTGATAGTCTTCTTCATCGTCATGCAGGGAATCCAGAGCTCTGGAAAAATAAGTCGGGCAGCAGAAGGCTAGGCGGCACATAACCTCAATTCAAACACAATTTGGTATCTAGGCAAAGTTTCAATAGTTGCAGTTGGAACGAAATAATGATTCAATGAATAATTTGTGATGGTGTTTTGGCACGCCAATATGAAATTTAATTAACTGAAAATTCGTGGAATGAAGAACTTCCAAATTTTCTGACGATGAGGTAGTTAGGGCAAGCCCGAAAAAAATCCCTTGACGCGCCTTCCTACATTTGAAATCCAGGATTGCCCAAATGGTGGATCGAGCTCTGCCTGCTGCTCTCCTGGCTGATCGTCTTCTTCATCGTCATGAATGGCATCCAGAGCTCTGGAAAGGTGAGACTGGCTGCAGATGGTTAGGGAGCACCTGACTTCAATTCAAACACGATTTGACATTTTGAAAAGATCATAATTGCAGAGAAGGATATAAGTCAATGAATAATTTATTAAGTATACAGGGTGTCCCGAAATTACACTGCGAATCTTCCCCAGCAAACTCCACGATTAAAAATAGAAGGAGAAAATTAAACGAACATAGGTCAAAAAATGTCTCCTACGGCTTCTTGAAAGATGACTTCAGAAGATGATATTTTTTCTTGAATATTTCCGAAACGCCAAGTGATAAAATTTTACAATCCGGTACAAGAACTAAACAGTCCATGCCCAATGCAGTGAACATAAAATCATCTCAAAATGTCATTTAGGAATGGATAATACAGGGTGAGACAACATTAAATATTGTTCAAACTTTTTAGCAAGAATAGTTATCGACAATTTAATCTCGGATTATGAAAATCCACACCTCTTTACAGAAAAAAAGTACTCCTGTTCCGTATCGAACAGATGTATCATTCTCGAGTGAAATCGATTCGAAAATATTGTTACATCTCAGATATTATGCATAACATTGCAATCAATCGTAGTGGATATGGAAAAAATGCACAAAAATTGAAGTTTAGTTTTTCATCACCATTCTCCTATTTTACGCGCTTCTATAAGATTGTTTCGTGAAGATAAAGTAGATTGGTTTTTATAGCCACTATGATTTGGAAATTGGCAACGTTTATGCATTAAATGTGAGAGTAAGCATATTCTTAAATCGATTTCACTCGAAAATGATGATACATCTGATTGATACGAAACAGGAGCACTTTTTTTGTGAAACGGTATGGATATTCAAAATTCGAGATTAAATTGTCGAAAAATATGCATATAAAAAAGTTTGAGCAATATTTAATGTAGTCCCAACCTGTATTATACACTCCTGAATGAAATTTTGGAATGATTTTATTTCCAATGCATTGAGCATGGAAAGTTTAGTTCTTGTACCAAAACGCATCATGTTACCACATGAAGTTTCGAAAATATTCTAGTAATATCATCTTCAGGAGTGTCCTCTCAGGGGGCCGTAGCTCCCTCAGGAAACATTTCTCGACTCATATTCATTGAAACTTGTTTCCCTATTTTTGGTAGGACACACCCTTTTGGCACATCAATATTTTGGAATTTTTATTAACGAACTGGGTGAGACTCGAAGTCATTATCACAATAGTTCATAAAATGAACGAAAATGGTATAGATAACGAGGGAAAAACAACTAATTCACTGGCTGTATGCCACGCAGAATATTGAATTACATCCTCACGAAATCTATGCAACGATTCGTATAGACGAATACAGTTGTAAGTATTCCTTTCCTGAATACTCAAATTGTTCAGGAATGCATGACTACCTACAGACCGGTTTCGAGCTTCTCAAAGCCAGGGAGTCCCCATATGGCATTCATGACCGCCATCTGGTGTGAACATGACGCAACGTAAACACCTCTCAGCATTCAAAATGTATTTAGGCGTTCGACCATTGCGGAATGGACACAACGCCGTCTAGGGCAGAAGAAAAGGAACACTGTTGAATTGTCATCCTGAATTGAATGGTTTTTTTCTACTAGGAATGAGCCAAATTACTCAAAGTGAAATGACATGGTAACAAAGAGGACAGTGGTCGAATGCCACGTGGGTATTGATCGCTGAGAGGTGTTTACGTTGGGTCAAGTTCGCACCAGATGACGGTCATGAATTCCATCTGGTGACACCCCTGCACTGATGAGAGCCAAAGCTCGAAACCTGTCTGTAGGTAGTCCAGCGTTCCTGAACAATCAGCATTTAGGAAAGAAACACTAGCAACTACTGTATTCGTCTATTCGAATCATATAATATGGCATATACAGGGTGTCCGGAAACTATGCACAAAAAATCAAGGGGGTGATTCTACATGAGAAAACATAAAATTTATGTTATGTTCACTTGGGTCCGCAAATGCATATTTTTCAAGATACAGTATGTTGAACTTTTTAGAAAAAATCGTTTTTTTATGAATATCTCAAATATCCTACCACCGATTCTTTCGAAATTTTGCAATGATATTCTTTGTCATGAATGGCTGATCAAGCCATTTTCAAATTGGAATTGTGAAATCCAGTGGCGTCCTGGGGGCACCCTACCGAATATTATTGTCAATAAAATGTGCGCCACTGTTTATTTTTAATTCTATATCTTCATATCCTGATGATCAACTTGAAATACAACATTTTAGTCTCCTGAATGCTTTCGCTATTCTGCTGCGTTCGCGTGGAGAAAAATAAATATCAATTCATTGTATGTGCAAAACATTGCTTCATAAACAGGGGTCAAATTAAATGTGTGATTTATGTCCATAGACGTAGAATAAGAATGAAGATTAATTTTCTTCGAATATTTCATATACATGAATACATAATTCTCAATATACAGAGTGTAGAGTGTGTTAAACATCTATCAAGAAATATTGCCAATTATCAAAATAATTCTAGAGACCAATATGTTGTATTTTAAGTTGATCAATAGGTTATGAAGATGCAGAGTTGAAAAAAGTTAGTGGCGCACATTTTATTGACAATAATATTTGGTAGGTTGCCCCCCGGGACGCCACTGGATTTCATAATTCCTATTGAATCATGGCTATATCAATCCCTTATGACAAAAATTATCATTGTCAAATTTCAAGGAAATCGGTGGAAGTACATTTGAGATATTCATAAAAAAAACGATCTTTTGTCAAAGTTTTAACACACTGTATGTTGAAACATAAGCGTTTCCGGACTCACTTACATATTAAATGAATTTCTTATTTCAATTGATTTGAAATCATCCCCTTGATTTCTAGCGCATAATTTCCGGACACCCTGTATATAGCCAGGAAAGTTTTTTCCTGTTATCTATCATTTGTCATGATGACTTTGATTTTCTCCCTCTTTGTTACCATTTCATTCAACTTTCAGTATTTGAAGTTGAAATTATATCGAACTGACAATTCGTAAAATGCCCAGAGTTGATAAGTTTCAAATTATACGGGTGTCAACGAATCTATTAGACAAGTCATAACTTCTAGACCAATAGGTGTATCAAAATGAGATTTGGTATAGGTAAATGGTATGTGAAGAGGAGAGTTTTCACATATTCTTCACTTTCTGGTCACTTCCGGATTCACCGGAAATGGCTTTGGTTCTGAATTTTTAAATGGAACACTCTGTATATTGTAACATTTTTGGATTTCTGAGACAATTCTAGATCAGCATGGGACATTTTTGAAAGTTTTTATGCTTACTTGATTTTTTCGGAGTCACAAATTACATCTAAGTGGCCATGATCGGAAGTAAACTAATCTAAGGACCTCAGGTGATATCAGAAAATTACAATCGCGAAGTTTCGGTGACAAGTATGATAGATATGAATGAGACAGGTTGGCGAAATTACATTTTCGTGTCTAACTATTATTTTCCGAATGACGACCATTTTTTGACAAGCACTTTTCGAAAAAAGGATATTCTGACGAATCTAACGATACTAATTCATTTGCGACTGGATTACAAATAAGAACATAAATTAATATTGCTGACGAAAATACTTCATAACAATTCATTTACTTTTGTCAAGTGTGCCATGGATAATAGTTCATTTATAGTAGAGTGCCAATCGAATCCTATCGTTCACCCCGTGGGAAATCGGAGGTAAAAAGCTGTGACATGGTTAGAATTGTTATCTACCATCTCCAGATCATGGATCCACTTGTCGTCAAAAAATCGTCCTGTGCGTTTGGGGGGTAGGGGGTAATTTATAAAAAAATATGGATTTTTTTTTATTCGTGGAAAATATTCATGGGTTTCAGAACTTCCATCCTGTTGAATCTTGATTTCGTGTGACAAGTAGAACAAATTATAGAAAATTTTGAAATTTACTAATTACATTACGATATATGAGAGAATCATATTTCAAACGCCTATAACTCAAAACTTGTAAATTCTCGTTAAATTGTTTTTCATATACCTCGCATTATCTCAGTAACTACAACGTTTATCAAAAAAATACTTCGAATAATGTCGATGCGCCTATGTTTCAAGATGCGAATGGTTCTTCGATTTTGAAAATCGAAACATAAATAAGGAAGATATTGAGAAAATCATAATGCAATGCAGGTACCACGGACACCCACGGACGATCGCGTTTCGCCGCAATCGTACCCCTATTCTCCCCGCAATACCCGCGGCTATCATGGTTCCATACGCTTTCGTTATACACATCAACATTGAGGCGTTGACCATTGCATTTAATGGTGACTTATTGTGAATTAATTACTCGATATTTGGTACTGTGTGCTCTGTTTCAATAATTAAATAAGTATTGATTAGTTAACGAAATCTATTATTGTAAATTTACCATAAGATATGATATATGTTTCCCTAGATAAAAGATGGAAAGTACTATAGCAATTCAGACACTGATCTTGAATATGTCTTGAAGTTGAAGATTCCTTTCCAGCAGAGAACAGAATCATCGAGAAGATGTTTCATTTGTGGAAAAGATGGTCAACTCCTTCGTTGTACAGAATTATCGATAAAAACATTTGAAAGTTGTATGAATATAAGAAAAAACCTCGGAAAAAACTATGCGAGGCAAATCGATATGGAACTCCAGAGAATTGTTGATATTTTCAATGAAAATAAAGGTCGATTGATCTTCTGGCACAGGAATATTGAAAACTGGAGACAATAATGTCAGGAATAAAACGCTTTCTATAGTGAAATTGATGTGAAGGTATTTTTGATGTGTCTAAAAGAATCTTCTACCAAAAACGTTCAAATAAGAGTCAAGTTTTGACCAAGTATTGACTACCAACATTGTTAATTGCCATGGAAGTCAAGTATCATAACCAATGCTTTGTATCGAATTGGAAACATCATAGAGGATCACTGAGTGAGAATCAAGTTGTCATACCACACATGACAAAGAATTTGATAATCTGATAAAATTAATAGATGGTGCAGATTTTCTAATGAAAAAGGGTATACTTTCAACTGTTTATATCAAAAATATGCCGAACTTGGTGGCAAAACTGGTAGGAAAATCTCAATCGAAGATTACTGTCTGTAGGTTAATCGAGAAGGTGAAACATTCATTTTACTTGATTTTTTGGGATTTTCTCTCCTCGTTTCTTTGGACGGTTCGGCAACGAATCTGCTCCCGTTATCAACATGAAAATGCAACTTCCGAAGAACAATGTTTTGCATTTTTATGTTGGGAACGGGAGCAGATTCGTTCCCGAAACGTCCAGAGGAACGAGGAGAGAAAATCTAGAAAAATCAAGTAAAATGAATTTATCGAAGAAGTCAGAGAGCACTACGACAAGGAAATAGAAATTATCAAATGAATCAAAACGTTTTAATGAGTCGTAATTTGTGATTCCAAAAGTGACAAAAACCCTTTATATAAAGCGAACAAAGTGAAATTACAGAAGATAATTCCCCTGACTTTGTATATGCATCAGATATGACCCAGATACACAAATTGAAATTTTTTTGAGATATTTATCAAGATATGAGAGATATTCCAGATTATAAACAACTCAAAAATATGGATGTCAAGGCTTACAAGGATATGATACCAAAATTTTTTTTTAAATTAGTTGCCTTATATACACGATAAAGTTGATTCAGTTGATTCAAATGTGTTCAGTATCTGATGTCAAGGTATAATACTCGGTAATTCGAAATTCAAAAAACTCACACCGAAACACGTTGGTTTGGGAATAATGATTCATCAAGAGACATGATGGAAAAAAATTATCGTAGCTTTGTGTTCTTGTGGACACTGTATCGTATTTACGTGTATTTACAACTTCGCAATTCGATAGGTATCAAATGATGTTTTTTCTAAGTTTCCACAAGGATATCTCATTTCTATTTCAATATTATATGCATCATGTTTTGTTTCAATATTTGTCAATTTGTTAATAAATGAGATGGTTGACATTTTACTCTGATGGATAATAAATGTACTTTCGAGATAGAATCATTCATAAAATAAATGGAGGGCACTTCCGATCAAACAGCAAGTTAAAATAAATTTCTGTTAACTTGGAAAGTAGCGATCAATTCCATTTCTCCCGTGAATTCCAAGATCTTACTATTGTAACACTCAGTATTTCATATTTACGGTGATCGTACTAGGACGACTGCGGGCGTTGCGGGGAGAATCGGGGTATGAAAGCGGCGAGTCGCCGTCCTTCGTACTACCTGCATTGGATTATGATTTTTCCAATATCTTCCTTATTTATGCTTCGATTTTCAAAATCGAAGAACCATTCGCATCTTGAAACATAGGCGCATCGACATTATTTCGAGTATTTTTTTGATAAACGTTATAGTTACTGAGATAATGCGAGGTATATGAAAAGCAATTTAACGAAAATTTACAAGTTTTGAGTTATAGCCGTTTGAAATATGATTTTCTCATATATCGTAATGTAATTGGTGAATATCAGAATTTTCTATAATTTGTTCTACTTGTCACACGAAATCAAGATTCGACAGGGTGGAAGTTCTGGAACCCATCAATATTTTCCACGAATAAAAAAAAATCCATATTTTTTTATAAATTACCCCCTACCCCCCAAACGCACAGGACGATTTTTTGACGACAAGTGGATCCATGATCTGGAGATGGTAGGTAACAATTCTAGCCATGTCACAGCTTTTTACCTCCGATTTCCCACCAACTTTTGATCTAAGCGACTTACGGTTCGTTTGGCACTCTACTATTACTTTTATGAGCACTTCCCGAGAAATAGTAGATTGTTTTATTAGGAATTTTGCATTTGCGAGGCGGAGCGTTTAGCGAAGCCGAGCGAAAGCAAAATTTGCGAACAAAGTCACTTTCGATCCGAATGAAACATGCTATTTTTTCTGCAACCGAAACAATTAACTCAAATAAACATGTGAAGTAACCACCAATGCCGTGCTATATGTATGCAATGCAACAAATATTGACAAATAATCCATGTGGTGAGAATATTCTACCTGCATAGAGTGACATATTTGTGTATGGACCAGGCGCTCTAATGGCAAATACCGCGCCAGTGCCATCAGCTATAGGAACAAGACGTGGAAAATGTTAGGTTAGTGAGCATATCAACAATGATAATAGTGATTATTCATTCCTCTCCATACTACACTGTGTTTGACTTGATGATGAAATGAAGCTAAACAATATCGTTGTTTGAGACAAAAAAAACTATTGCTTGCCGTGATTATTCAAAAACAAGTTATCCATCCCGAGAATAACGAATGAAATACAGATCAAGCAAGTATTTGAATCTTGAAGGCTTCCCTGGTCAAAACAAAAATACTCAACTGAGATGTTTATAATTCCAATTCTAAACTATAATAAGATGTATTAATATCTCCAGCATGGGTATGAAATGCCAAATCTGCTGAAATCGGAAACAAAATAGGTATATGCGTCTCAACCCAAATAACCAACCATCACAATGTTGTTTATTCTTGATGACGTCCAGTAGATCCTTTTTAGTTCCTAGGAACTAAATATGTTGCCTAGCAACATACCTATTTTTGTGTCAGTAATAGAAACGTCAATTTAAGAGCTAATTTTGGTATCAAAATGGACGACTTTTGTGTCGGTTGCAGAAAAAGGATATTTTGACGAATCTAACGATACTAATTTATTTGCGATTGGATCAACAAATTTGTTTTTGATTTTGTTGGGCCCAGTACCGAGAATTTTGCTTATTAAACAAGCCATTATTCACAAATCGTGATTCGTCGGAAAATAGAATGAAGTTGATAAAATTTGGGTTAACTCTATGATTTTGAAGCAACCAATCACAAAATACTACTCGTCTATCGCCATCGTCAGCATACAAATGTTGATGTAACTGATATTTAAATGCTCGATATTCGTGCTTTTTCAATATTTTTCTTGCTGATTCGTGACTTATCTGCATTTCTCGATTAATTTCTCTTAAAAAAACCGTTTTGTCAACCTCAACCATAGCAAGAACGTTAATCTCAGTCTCCTCATTTATGATAAACCTCTGTTCTGCCTCTCGATTTCCCTCTTGCCTAAAACGATTCTCAACATACGGAAAATACTGATGAGATGGATGTTGCCGATTGGGATATCTCTGAGCATACAACTCAGCAGCATTCCTTGAATTTCTGTGACATTCTCCAAACAATAACAACATATCCACTTTTTCACTTTGAGTATACATTATTTCGACGGAAAATCAAACTAAAATTCAACGAATATCAAGAAAATTTCACCTTCTGCTCTTGAAGCTTATGTCACTGTCATAACCTAAGTGAGTGTTTTATTCTCCCAAGAAGACTTGATCGACATAACTGCAAAATATTATGCATCATGCCTATCCTCGGCACACTCGACAAAAGTAAATAAATCATTATGAAGTATTTTCATCAGTAATATTCAATTCATGTTCTTATTTGTAATGCAATCGCAAATAAATTAGTATCGTTAGATTCGTCAAAATATCCTTTTTTCGGAAATTGCTTGTCAAAAAATGGGCGCCATTTGAAAAATAATAGTGAGACACGAAAATGTAATTTCGCCAACTTGTCTTATTCATATCTATCATACTTGTCACTAAATCTTCGTATTGTGATTTTCTGATATCACCTGAGGTCCTTAGATTAGTTTAATTCCGATCATGGCCACCTAGATGTAATTTCAAAAGTGACTCCGAAAAAATGAAGTAGGCATTGAAACTTTCGAAAATGTCACATTCTGATCTAGAATTGTCTCAGGAATCCAAAAATGTTACAATATACAGGGTGTTCCATTTAAAAATTTAGAACCGGAGCCATTCCCGGTGAAACCGGTAGTGACCGGAAAGTGGAAAATATGTGAAAATTCTCCTTTTCACATACCATCTACCTATACCAAATCTCATTTTGATAAACCTTATGGTCTAGAAGTTATGACTTGTCTAATAGATTCGTTGACACCCGGTATAGGGATGAGGTAGTTTGGGTTAGACTCGAACATTTACTTTCCATTTTGATTACATCTAAAATGGGTGATGGTCTGAATCGGGCTCGAGGTTTTTCTCATAAGTATTCTGATTGTTTGAATATTATTGTTCAAATAGTTATGCCCTTCTTTTGTCCTCAGATACAGTAAGCTAATATGCTATTCGAGATATAAATCTAGAACGAAAAACACTTATTCATTGAATGAAAACCTCGTAATAATAACATGAAGAGAGAAGATAATACCTTACACAATTCCCAATACAAACAAATCTATAGATTACAAGGTACTTGAGTCATGAAATTGTCTATTGCAGTAGCAAGTGCTATTGAAAATCTTACAACGAACCTAATAATTGATTCTGATTATGAAGCCGTTTATGGACTTTCAGCGTGTCATGATATTTGACAATTTATCCCTTGTATTTTTTTTTGTTTCAGGTTGTATATTTCACATCGCTTTTTCCATACGTAGTATTGACTATATTTTTCGTGAGAGGGATAACACTGAAAGGGGCTAGTGCTGGCCTGGCTCATATGTTAACACCCAAGGTGAGTCATCATTTTGTCTAAGTACTTTTCAGACTATTCAAATTTCGCAAACTGAACATATTGAAAAATTGTGTTTTGACACGTCTTGGGCAAAGAACTCGCTATCTTACGGAGTGTCATGTACAGGGTGCATGGGCAAAATTGGGCGTTTTCATCCCAGACAGCACCAGATATTCCATTAATCTCCCTATCATATTCCTTTTGGAATATTGAAACATTCCAGGAATAATCTGGAATATTTCGGAATATCTGTGGAAAATTATCTAAATATGCGAATGGGAGTTCCTCAGATATTCATAGAATATATCCAAAAGAATATTCTATGTTGAATGTTCCTGGAATATTCCAAAATACATATTCTAATATAAAAAAGTGACCCAAGTAGGGATTGAACTCGTGACCTCAAGACTATCAGAGCAACGTCTTGACCACTATAAGCCAGTAATCGAATTGAATAATGTTGTACATATCAATTTCTTCTAAGAGCGTTGTTCGAAATCGGATCATAAACACTTTTTGATTCAAAATCCCCTTACATCTAATTGATGTTTGATACTCACATCTATGAAATGATGAATAGTATTTATGTGTTGAGAAACATAGGAATATTCATGGAATATTTCATGAATATACACCACAGAATATTCAGTTGGGAATATTTCATGAATATACCGCACAGAATATTCAGTTGAGAATATTTCATGAATATACCCCACAGAACATTCAGTTGGGAATATTTCATGAATATACAACAGAGAATATTCAGTTGGGAATATTCCTGGAAAATTCATACCTGAATATTCCCTAAACATATCCGACTATTCACTTTGGAATATTCCTTTTAGATGTTCCAGAGGCATGTATATATTCTAGGAATAATCGATGAATATTCGGAATATACTCCTCCTTTTTAGCATATTTAGAGAATATTCTAGGAATATCCAGTGCTGTCTGGGAAGGGCTATGTCAATAACTAAAGGAGTTATCAAAAAACCGATATATATATATCACGGGTTCGATTTTGAAGAAACCTTAAATGGCGATTCGGAATTTTGATACATTCATTCGTTTTCGAGATACAGGGGGGAATTGAAAAATTGTCGATTTCGTTTTCATTTTCTGAGTACCTCATGGTGGGGAATGTTGAAAATTTTCGAAAGTTCATTTATATAGTATGATGCGAACAATTCATTGGCACCATTAGAAATTTTATACAGGATTACATCAAAAATATACGGCAGTCAATTTTTTTCTTATGGAACGTATATTTTGGCACAGTTAGATAGTCCCAGGAGTTCCCAATTCGAATATAACCTTTTTCTTTCACAATTTCAGAAATATTCGCAAAAATATATTCAGTGTGTCACATTTTTCATGGTTGCACCTTCGTATCTTCCGCAATAATCATTGAGGTTGGATTCATAAATTCGCAACTGTGAGAAAGATGCTAATGATATATACTCAAGGACCTATTAGGGGGAATAACTCCAGTGATATCACTGCTCGCCAGCAGCTATCGCCCAATTTTGCCCACCCTGTACGTGCATCCAGCGAGATATCAACCAAAATAACGAGATTATGTTGTTGATGAAATAAATAAAGAGATTGACTTTACATTAACTAAGAACATATTACTCCGGTACCTAGGTACATAAAAAAATAATATAAAATTGAAAATTCACATTTGTCTTACATTTTTTGTTTATAATTTCTGTAAGTGAATATCAGAGAATTGCTGTACTATTCATTGAATACTGTTTCTTTTGTCTGTGACGGAAGAAAAATTCATTTCATTTTTGTTGATAGGTTTCAGAATTCAACATTTCATGAAATTAATGTTCTCAAACGGGAAAAAAATGGGTACTCTGTTGGGTACTTTGTTGTGCCAAAAAATAAGCCAATAAAACCATCTCCGTTAAAGAACTGTCATTCTTTTTCATCTTTCATTCCACTTCGCGGTTTCGTGTATTACTAAACAACAATCAAAAATCAAATCACAGAATTAAATTCCGAATGATACGAAAAACAAAAAGTATACCTATCAGTTCTATCAACGATTCATGGTGGATGACACAATATACGTTTCTGTAGAACGCAACTCAGGATTATTCTGAAAAGTTGGATAATTAGTTGTGTTCTATGGACCTAAAATATTCTCAGCCTTGCGACGTTGCCGCTCATATTGAAAAGTAGCAACAACTTTTATTTTTTCAAAGGAACACCCGGTATATCAATCCATTTTCAGATTCTTCCTGGAGAGCTGATCCATCCATCACACCTCAATTCTAGCAGGAATGATAACAGAGATATAGGGTATGAAAAATCGAAATTTTTCAACTTTAAGAATTTTTCATGTCGAAACTATTCATAATAATTGATCAAAATGGTTTCCTTGTCCCCATCTTAACATTGATGTACTATCAATTGATGCCTATTTGATTGTAATAAATACAGAGTGATTCAGAATCAAGATTTTTGATCACCCTGTATCTATTTCAATTGAATATCAATTGATAGTACATGAAAAGTTGAGATGAGTACATAGAAACCGTTTTGACCAATTATCAATGGTTTCGACACAAAAAATTTTTAAGGTTGAAAAATTTCGATTTTTCACACCCTATATCTTTGTTATCATTCCCGCTAGACCCCAAATGACATAGATCGATGGAATCAGCTCTTCAGGGAGAATCTGAAAATGAAATCATATACAGGGTATCCCAATGTAAGCATCAACGTCGCAGCGCTGAGAATATTTCAGGTCAATAAAACACAACTAATTATCCAAGGAAGCAAAATAATCCTACGTAGCGTTCTCTAGCAACGTCTGATGTACAATTCACTATGAATCAGCCTGTATATGACAAAGCGAGCTAATTGAAGTATTACAAGAGTTGATAATCATGCAATCGACGTCATTATAAGCATCTTGAATTCGATTTTTGAAGGGATCTAAGTTTCCAAGGTCGAATATTCAGTTGGTACTGTTGGTAGAAACATTGAATTCATTGCTTGTGTCAGGACATCTATGCCATTCAATGGAATGAAGAGATTTTGTATTTCGTGTAAAATTTTATTATAAAATCGCAGAGCTCTTTCGGCTAAAAAGCCATCATCAGAGCTATACTCGTCAAGTATTTACAAAAACGTCCAAAAATTAGTAATCGACGACATCATTATGGTACAAACGGAATTAGAAACAAACATACATTCAACAAAAAAGTTCCCTAATGGGTTATTGTAAAATTGTTAAAAAATACAATATGTTAAAATTGTTTAGTTCAGGTCCAGGAAGAACACTAGGGACAGTAACCTTGATTAATCCAATCTTAGAGTATGAAGTAGCGATAAAATCAGCTCTTCAGTGTTTCGATAATATATGACAAGAGTATTAGAAAGAGCTCGAAATGTCAATTCGAAATTCAATGCGGAAAAATGTAATTTTCAGGCTTCAGAAGTGAAGTATTTAGGCCAAGTATTCAATTCTGAAGGAATGAGTCCTGATCCTAAAAAAATTAATGCTATTTTGGATTTACCTATTCCTCAAAATGTTGCAGAAGTAAGAAGATTTTTAGGTATGGTCAACTACTTTGGAACATTCATTCAAAATTTGGCGGATAAAACTTATAATCTTCGTTTATTATTGAAAAAAAATATTGCTTGGTATTGGACAGATTCACATCAAAAAGAATATGACTCGCTTAAAATAATAATCTGTCATGTACCTGTGCTAACATATTATGAGCAAAAATTTCCATTAAAGTTGTCTGTTAATAGTTCAAAATCTGCAGTTGGAGCAGTGATAATGCAAAATAATCGCCCAATTGCATTCTCTTCAAAGTCATTATCAGATTGTCAAATGAAATATGCGCAAATTGAAAAAGAATTGTTTGCAATTTAGTTTGGGTGTCGACGTTTTCATCAGTATATCTATGGACAGAAAGTTGTTGTAGAAACCGATCACAAACCATTGGTAGT
The DNA here is from genome assembly GCA_918026855.4 of Phaedon cochleariae. Taxonomy (NCBI): domain Eukaryota; kingdom Metazoa; phylum Arthropoda; class Insecta; order Coleoptera; family Chrysomelidae; genus Phaedon; species Phaedon cochleariae. Next base: position 3,128,071 of record OU896710.1, on the reverse strand, counting down.
ATTGTTCGATAAACCTTTGTTGAATGTACCATCGAGGCTTCAACGTATGATGCTGAGTTTACAACAATATGATTTAGAAGTTATTTACACTCCTGGTAAAAATCTTTTCATAGCAGATACTCTCAGTAGAGCACCTGTTGAACCAGCTGATCTGGATGATTCGTTAGAGGAAGAATTACGTATTCATAAGAATTTCTTCGTTTCCAATTTAGCAGTTTCACCTACTAAGCTAGAAGTAATAAAAAAGGCTACTTTGGAAGATTCAGATTTGCAAATAATAAAAAATTATTGTCTCAGTGACTGGCCAAAGTCTAAAAGTGGAGTAAGTCCATCGGTCAAGAATTATTACAATGTTCGTGACGATATTCATACGATTGATGGTTTGATTTTTAAAAATCACAGACTTGTGATTCCTGAAAGTTTGCGTAGCCAGATGTTAGATATTATTCATGAGGGTCATTTGGGTGTTGAAAAATGTCAAAGACTATCTCGAGATTCGATATATTGGCCAAACATTAGTGTAGATATAAAAAATAAAATTGAGCAGTGCACTTCTTGTTTAAAATTTCGAAATGCTAATCCCAAACAACCCTTATTGCCTCATGATATTCCAAATTAGCCATGGCAGAAAGTTGCAGTGGATTTTTTTCATTATGAAAATATAACGTATCTGCTTGTAGTTGATTATTTCTCAAAATATTTCGAAATAACTTCCATGAAAATAACTACTGCCAAAGAAGTAATTATTAATCTCAAATCTATCTTTGCAAGACATTCCCTCCATTATCATTTCTGACAATGGTCCACCATTCTCGTCATTAGAATTTAACAATTTTCTCAAGGAATGGGATATTATTCATTATACTTCAAGTCCTAATTATGCAAGAAGTAATGGTTTAGTTGAACGTATGGTAGGAATCGTAAAAAATATTTTTAATAAATGCCGTGAATCGAAAACAGATCCCTATATAGGCTTATTGCAATATAGAAATTCCGCACTGAGCTGTGGATTTTCTCCTGCTCAATTACTTGAATGAAACTTCCTGTCAGTGAAGATATTTTGAAGCCAAAAGTAATTGATTTTGATGAATATAATAGTAAAGTTGAGAGTAATACTAACAAAATGAAATCTCATTATGATCAACATACAAAATCACTTCCACCATTGAGAGAAAATGATGGAGTAATGTATAAAAAAATGCCATCATCTCCATGGTTGCCTGCAACTGTTGTTCATGAAGGGCAGTCTCCTAGGTCATATATTATCAAAACACCTGATGGGGCCGAATATTGTAGAAATCGACAACATCTGATGAAAGCTAATGCAACCATACCATCAGCTGCTGTTGGAACTGATATTGAACCAAATAATCATTCTGTTAGTGGGAATACAATACGACATGACCTAGAGTCTGAATGTGGAAATGATACGAATGTTATGGTCACCAGAAGTGGTAGGCAAATTGTTAAGCCACCACGATTTTCTTGCGCTTCCGAAATTGATGTTAACAAGCCTAGTACTAGCTATAGACATTAGTAATATTTAGTGTTAATATTTAGTGTTCATAATATTGTTTGTTGAAATAATAATTATTTCATTTCTTTAGAAAAGAGCGTGTTATGATGATAGATCAAGACTCTGTATATAACTGGTATTCGTCATGTATTGCTAGGGAGATAGGGAATTGTCAGTAGATACATGACATGCATGTAACTCAATCAGTCAATAAACGTCTCAAATTAATATCTGATTATTTATACAATAAATAACATAACATTCAGGTAGAATCTAAAAATGCAATGAAATACAGGGTATTCTATTTGAAATAACAACGTTGTTACTACTTTTTGATAGAAGCGGCGACACTGCAAAGCTAAAATATTTTAAATGAAAAGAGCGTATTCTAAAATATGAACATGCATATTTTCATGGTTTTCTCTCGATATAGAGATAGTGTAAGCTCGTCGTGATATACCCTGTATAAGTAATTCGAAATGGAAACCCCTGTATTATTTCATGTCGTTGAATCTATTATTTGTATTCTTCTGAAATGATTTTTGATACTATAAACGTAGGTTTCCAGATATCATAAAAAAACACTACAACTACAAAATTACCTTATGATGAATTTTCGCTAGTAGGCCATGAGTTCCAAGGATTATCGTGTATGATTTATTGTATACTATATGGCTTTTCCTATATCACTATATGTTTCACTATTCATTTTTTGCTTTTCGGTATCTACCTTTCATGTTTTGTGTTAGTGAATTAGTGTTTGTATTCCTTTTTAATGATTAATTTCATACAAATAAATGTTTTATCGATTCCTTTCAGCATTACAGTGCTGACTTTTGAATCCGAGAAAAAATTATTGTATGTATCTTTCGAAATGGCGCCCCAAAGAAATGTTGTAATGTAATGGAAGGTCGAATGATACCCCATTGGGAATAACGTCTTGCAATTTTCTATACGACTTCAGAATATCGAACAAAA